>CM068952.1:99800387-99816473 GCA_035128595.1 Eptatretus atami
CCGAGGTCAGGCGATAATACCCGCTGGTTATCACTGCAGAACGGAACGGACCGCTTAAGCGGTTCGTGTCCAAAGCCGACCTGCGTCGAGGTACGGTCGCCCGTCGGCTGCCCGCGCAGGTACTTAGGTATATCGAATTCGGCGAGTGACCCTATCTTGCGCGGGTAGACAATTGGCTCGGCCGGTGTGGGGTTGAAGACACACCCGTGACAGGGTTCCGGCATTGCTCCGGAAGGTCACGACTGAATTGTCCGTCTGGTGGGCGACGGGCTGCTATTAGTGGAAAGCGGCCGTTCGCACGCCGCGGGCGCGAATTCGCAACAATATGTATAATATGTATATATATGTATGTATATATATGTATATATGTATGTATTATATATATGTATATTTATATGTAGTATATATATGTTATATTAATATGTATATATGTATGTATATATATATGTTATATATGTATGTATATATATGTATATATGTATGTATATATATGTATATATATGTATAATATGTATGTATATATATATTATATGTATATATATGTATATATATGTATGTTATGTATTGATGTATATGTAGTTAATGTATAGTATATGTATATAGTATGATGTATGATATATGTATGTATATGTATGTATATGTATGTATATATGTAATGTAATGTTATATATGTAATGTATATATGTATGTATATGTATATATGTATATATGTATATATGTATATATATGTATTTGTAATATGTATATGAATATATATGTATGTATGTATATATATATGTATGTATACATATATGCTGCACCACTTACTGTGATTGGTGAGGCCAGACTATATTTGGAACCCCAAGTGGCATCCATTATCTTCTATAATTCCAGCAATCTGTGTGTGTGTGTGTGTGTGTGTGTGTGTGTGTGTGTGTGTGTGTGTGTGTGTGTGTGTGTGTGTGTGTGTGTGTCTGTGTGTGTGTGTCTGTGACCGCTGTTTCTCGACAACCACTGGTCGATCTAATTGAAACTTGCCAGATATATTGCTGGGGACCTGAGGGTGTGCCTTTTCAAGGTTTGATATTGTTACGAATTTCGGCCCGCCCGGCGTGCGATCGGCCACGTAACTCGAATCGCGACCGCGTCGCCCACCGGGACGGGCAATTCAGTCGTGACCCTCTCGGAACAACGCCGGGAGCTAGTCACGGGTGGGTCTTTCGACCTCACCACAATCGTGCAATCGGCCACCCGGCAGGATAGGGTTGTTCGCCAAACTCGACCTACCTAAGTACCTGCCGGGTAGTTAACCGGGCGATCGTACCTCGCGCAGGTCAGCCTAGGACACGAGCCACTAAGCGGTCCGTTTCGTGCTACAGTGATAATCGAGCGGTGTTATCGCCGGCCCCGACGGACGTGATTATTTACCGGGTATTCAAACCCCTCACTAATTATTCCACGATAAGGTGGCACTTTCAACGAAGGAAAGGACGCAACGACGGGATACAGTTAAACACGTACATTTATTACACACTCAGACAAGGGCACTATTTACAGTCAAAGCAAGGCAGAGAAACATGCATGATGCACAGCCAAACAAAGGCAAAGAAGATTAATTCCGAATAAGGCAATTATTTACAGCAGTCACTTGCACAGTTCTACTTACAGGACATGGCGCCACAGCATCCATACAAAAACCCAAAAGAAAGTAGGGACTTCCTTGGTGGCCGTCGAGTCCTCCTCCCACGACCGTTAGCGTGGTCGCGCCTGGCCCCGACCTCTCGCAGCCGGCGAACCCTCTCCGGCACTCCTCGTTCGGACGCGCAGCCACACACAACCGGCGCTGCCGTGTCTCCCGTCCGTGCCTCCCTGGACAGGCCGCTCGCCAAGCCGCCGTGCAGGACCAAGACGACAGGAGACAAAGACGAAGACGAGGGCCAAGACGACAAAAGACTCAGCAACTCTCGGACGACAAAGACTCAGCACGAAGACCCAGGCGACAAAAACTCCAGTAGCAGATGAGCGAAGAGGACGAGGGCGCGCCCCCCCGTGTCCGTCCTTTATGGAGCGGGGCTCCGCCCTTCGCAGCGCAGGGCTCCCCCGTCGCTCCGCCCATTCTCGGCTCCACCTCCATTCGAGGGCGTTTCGAGAAGCCTTGAAAGGGGGCGTGCCCTCACTCCGACCGCCTCACACCGCGCATCCACCATCAGGAGCGAGCCGCCCCACCCCTTCCCTTCACACCAAGCGCGGGAAAATTCAGGCGGAAGAATTCAGGCGGAGAAGTCCGTTCAGGCCCCGCAAGAGCCTTTCTTGCAGCAATCCTGCCTCCTCTGTAATGGCTCGTGCCGCGGAGATCGTCGCCGTGGTCCGTGGAGGACGGCGTTCGGAGTGCGGGAAGTGCGAAGATGTGGTGGTGGATGTGGTGAAGGTGTGTTGTTGGTTTGATCCAAAATAACGACAGAACAGAAAAACGGCTATCTCAAAGAGTCGCAGCCCGGTGAACACGGAAATTCCCTCTAAACAACGGTGGGGAAATCTAACTACACAGATACAATCGTCATAACTGATCTAAGGACCCTTATGGTGTATTGCGAATTTCCACAGCCGTAACAAATTAATCGACAAGTGCTTCCCAAGTTATGGCCATTTATTTACCAAACCAATGACAAACACGTTGTTGCGTGGGCGTGGCCGATGGGGAAGGGAAGCTCAGCCTGCGTTCCCCATTACGGGTTACAACGTACGGGCTTCCGGATAATGATGACTTCGTGTATTCTAACAATTTCCGATTTCTTATGCGCATTTATAGATAAACACAATGCCCCAAGTTATGATCGTTTTCATATTAGACGGTGCATAAATTTCGGTAACATCAGAGAGCTGGTATGCTCCGAACCAGAAGTAAATTTTTTTCTCTCTCTTCTCTTCTCTTTTTTGTTTTCCTTGCCACGACATTGCGAAAAGGTAAAATACGTTGGCGCTAATTGAATAATTGGGTATTAAAACTAAATTGCCATAATCGTAACTCCGAATAATATGCGAACTTCCGGGCCACGCACGTACGGGCACGCGAGAGCGAAGAAACGGCCTGTGTGGTTGTTGTTTGTTGCTCACGGTTGAATATTTATTTATTAATTTTTATTTTTTATTTTTTACGGGCACGTACTAGTATTTAGAAAATGATGGTGGTTGTGGGTTCCAAATATAATCTGGTCTCACCAATCACAATTGTGATGCATCATTAACCACAAAATCGGACCAAAATCTTCAAAGTCACGAAATGGATGAAACAGCGATGTGTTGCTCTGATGAGAGCTTCCGCAACAATGGCAAAATATGGTTGGTGCTTCGCTTTCATATCTGCTTGGTGAGCAGCTTTTGACTTTGATATTCTTGTACTGCTCGGGCCTTTCTGGGCTTGCGCATCATGACGTTGCATGATGATATCATCATGGAGTGGTCAAGTTTGGATCGGAGCACACTTCTAATCATCATAATATATATATATATAATAATTATATATTATATATATATATTATTTATTATATAATATATATATATAATATATATATATATATATATATATAATTATATATTACAGTAATCCTCTCCGCTATATCGCGCGTGTCACCTATCGCCCACCGAGTTCATCGCGGGTTTCCCTTGGAACCTAACTATTTTTCTGCAGATTCCCCCTGGTATAATCGTGGTAATAATATATAAAATATAAATTATTTAAGCAATAAATTATAACGCGTGCGTGCTCGACCAGTCACACAACACACGCGACAAAGTTTAGCTTGTGAACTTCGAATATTTTCTACAGTTACCGTTGTGTGGTCGGGGACTCAGAGGGACACATCACGATAGCCCGCATGACCAGCCCCAAAAGGGTACACACGCGCTGCACTACTTCTGTGAAGGAGCATCTCTCGGCAAGGACGACCGAGAGCGGCCAGAGGAAGGTTCTCATGCGGGAGGAATTTTTAGCTGTGCCAAGTAGGAGTAAATAGGTATAGTAGTTAAAGGTATAAATGGTTGACTACTGATATATATGACTATTCGGAAGGGAAATTAATATATATAAATATATAATTATATATACAGTAATCCCCCGTTCTCCGGGTTACGTTCCAAAAACCTCCCCGCGCTAATGAAAATCCCGATAAATGGAGCTCCCCCATAAAATCGACTCGTCTGGTCTGGGCGGTTGGGATAGAGTTGATGGTTTAGGTGCTGAGATCGACTGAGTCTGGTCTGTCGGTTGGCATTGATTGGTTTTGAGGTTGCCGCCCCAGAGCGACCAGTCCCTGGTCTGGTCGCGTTTGCCCAGTGATTGGGTTGAGGTTCCGGAGATCGACTGTCTGTTTCTGGTCGGTTTTGAGGGGTGCGTATGAGCAGTGGCTCGTCGCAACGGGCCCGCAACCTTTCCTTCCCCGAAGCATATACCGAGCACCCTTATCGCACGTCATAAAACCTGTCTCTCCATACCCAGCCTCGCTCAAAAACCAATCCCAGACCCGACTCTAGATCCCAGACAGTTCTGTCGATCCGCTCCTCCGGAAACTCCAAAGCCCAGATCACGCCTTGCCAACTAAGATGAGGGCATTTGGGCCCGCGCGCATCGAGCTTGGGAAAAACGTTTAGCCACATCATCTCTATGTCTAGTCAACATCTCCAGTCTTGCTCGTGGCAGCCTCACCTCAAATCACGCATCACTTGCCAACACGCAACCGAGACTATCGATCTCAGGCACCTCAAACCCAATCACTCCCAAACCGCCCAGACCAGACGAAGTCGATTTTTATGGGGAGGCGTCCCATCATCGCCGGATTTTCACTTAGCGCGGGGAGGTTTGGAACGTAACCCCCGCGAGAAACGGGGATTACTGTATATATAATTATATATATATAATATATATATATATATATATAATATATATAATATATATATATATAACAGTAATCCTCCGCTATATCGCGGTTCACCTATCGCGCCCCGGTTCATCGCGGTTTTCCCTTGGAACCTAACTATTTTTTTCTGCGGATCCCCCGGTATATCGCGTAATAATATATAAAATAAAATATTTAAGCAATAAATTATAACGCGTGGCGCTCGACCAGTCACGCAACGCACGAGACAAAGTTTCGCTTGTGAACTTCGAATATTTCTACGTTTTTTCTCCAAGCCCTACGATGCCGCCCAAACGCCCTGCACCTTCTAAGGCTTCTGGCAAGGAACCGAAGCGCCAGAGGAAGGTCCTGACGCTCCAGGAGAAGTTAAGGTGCTCGATATGCTTCGGGAAGGAAAAAGGTTTGCCGCAGTTGGACGAGCACTGCCAAACCGACCAGACCAGACGAGTCGATCTCCGGCACCTCAAACCCGTCACGCCAACCGACAGACGAGACGAGTCGATCCCGCACCTCGAACCTGATCACTGCCAACGACCAGACCAGACGAGTCGATCTCCGGCACCTCAAACCCGATCACTGCCAAGCTGACCAGACCAGACGAGTCGATTTTTTGGGAGGCATCCATTCATCGCGGATTTTCACTACTCACGGGGGGGGGGGGTTGGAACGTAACCCCCGCGATAAACGGGGATGACTGTATACATATATATACATATAATATATATAACACACAATATATATATATATTACTGTATATATATATATAATATATATATATATATTACAGTATATATATATATATATATATATAATATATATACAGTATATATATACATACATACACACACACATACTTTTTTTTTTATTCTATAGAATTTTAAAGTGTTGGACTCTCCCACCATGATAAGCCGAAACACAAAGGCTGTACTTTAACCTCACAAGGAAGTCAGTGGTCTCTGTTTTATACTGCTTCATCTCCAATATGCTCCATGGTTTCTCTCAGTCTCAACCCCTCCCCTATCTACTCCAAGATGCACATCTTCTTCTAGTAAGCCCATCATTAAATTTCATCCATCTATTTTCATCCACAGTTATGTCCCATGATCTTTCTTACACTCATTAAACTTTCCTCACACAACTAACTTACTTTCTCATTTCAGTGTTTTCCCCCCTCCTCCTTTTTCCCGAAGCTGTTCTGTTCATTAATTCCCTTGATGTTTCTCCCACTGGCTGATCTACCTTGCTCTTCCATGAGACATTTTCCTGTGAAGGAAAAAGAAAAGGAAATCTCAGAATCCAAACTGAGGGTGGTGGGATCCTTCAGTGAATGAGTTAAATGTGATTTCGCCAATGGCATCCACTGAGATAGTGTGATATCTGGGAAACCACCACTCACAAACTTATTTTTCGCCTTGCACCCTCTGTCATCGCCTAGCTCTGTCCCTCCCAGATTTCTGCAGGGCAAACACGGTCTATCAGAAACCCTCTTGCGAAACTCCAAAAATCGAGGCTGACTGCTCACCTCCACTCATTTGTTCCTCTTTTTCCTGACCTGTGGACCCAACTTCCCCCATCTGTTCAATCCAATATTTTCCTGCAGGGTTTTGAGACAGCTGTTCACCACTACCTCAGGTTCAAGTAAGGATTAAAGGAGAGGCAAAGAACTTGGAGAACTACAAAGTACAACAATGGTTTACTCCAAAGGACAGTATAATTTCACCAACAGGGCATAAGACTTCTCATTAAGCAAAATATTACAGATAGATTTACTCGTATTGCACACTCAGGAGAGAAGATTGCACAACTGATATTGCCAATATCCCAGAGATACAGACCACAGGTGATTCAGGTATATGTTTTAGCAAGTGACCACAATGATGAAGGTGATAGAATGTATGAATAAACTACAAGGCATATGAAAGAAGGAAAAGCCCACTATAAAATCACAACAGGACATTTCAATGCAAAAATTGGTTGAAAAACACACAATAAAGAATCATCAATGAGAAAGATTGGAAAAAGAAATAGAAATGATCGAGGTGGAATTTACTCATGGAATTTAAACGAGGAAATCAATTAAGGATAATAATCGCACTCTTTAAGAAGAAAGACTCCCACAAATGAAATGGGAAAAGTCGAAACTGGCAATCCGAAATTTAATTGACTATATATTATGTGACAAGCAATTATTGATTGAGGTCTCAGTTTAAAACAGGGTTCAGACTGATGGTGACTATCAACTGGTCAGATGAGCAACCATGTTTAACATTAACAAAGAAATAAATTGATGGTAAATGTAAGTAGACTGAACATTGAATAGTTAGTGGCAAAGAAGGGCTTTGATTTTAAGCTCTATAATTAAAATAATGCATGAAAAGTCAATTTAAAACTGAGCTGTTATAGACACAACAGCACAAAAAAAAATCACAGGACACTTTAAAAAAAAGAGGGACAAACTTTCACAAGAAACCAAAAAACATGCAAAAAAGAGAAGGGAAATGATGCACAGGTTCATCTATCATTTGAAGAAAAACAACAAAGAAAAGAGGACAAAAAGAATAGAGGACAACTATGAACTAAAGCAACAAAGTAGAGTACACTGAATGATGTAAATTGAGAAGAGGATAAAAAGGAAATATGACAGCACAATACAAAATGTGTAAAGAAGGTATTGTAAAACAACAAAAGATGAGGAAAGAAAACAGAAAGGTGACAAGATAAGCCAAGGGCCAGACCCGATTTCTGGTGGTGTTGGATACTTTGCCAGAATTTTTTCATTGCTGTCAGGTGTTAGGTCTATGGGGGGTAGACGATCGCTAGGGTGGATGTAGATTCTGAAAGTGGTGCAATTTTTTTTATTGAGAAATAAAGTCTGCTCATACATGTTGTCCGACACATAGACCTCTATGTTCGTTTTGTACATTTTTTGCTGAGAAATTTTGACTTGAGAATTCCTGGATGAAGATTTAATGTATAATTTCTAAATCCTTCATTCTTAGACATCAATCACAAATCAATGCTGAAGGAAATATGCAATAGACTGATATAAAATGTACTTATTACTTATGAAAACAGCTGATGATGTGATGTAAATATAATTGTGTATATACTGGAGTTATTTAGGAGGCTGGGAAAAATGAATTGTCAGTTTCAAGTTTTGATCCAAATGCTCCCCCTTTTTGTTTTTGGATTGTTAAAAAGAGAAATAACAAGAAAAAAATAGATAAAATGTCATAGCCCCCATTGTTTTAGTAATTTTACTGTCCAGAGTTAAAGGGCTAGCCCATATTTATGTACAACTAAAATGGCTGCCACTTTACCAGTCGGTCATCTTTGAACAGATCGCAAAATAATACTAGGGACAAGTGTATGTCATCATGTACTATGCTTGTGCTATGCTTGAACAAAATCAGACTATGCATGTCCGAGAAATGGTTGGGGACATGTTTAAGTCACAAAATGGCCAACAGTCGGCCATCTTAAATCTGATTTCAAAAAGAAAAGACACCCATATGTAAACCATCATTCATTATCTGTGCGCTAAGTTTGAACAAGATAGGTAAATGCATGTCCGAGAAATGGTTGAGGACGTGTTCGATACCGGGTTTTTTTACAACTAAAATGTCCGCCAGTCTTCCAGTCATCCATCTTTGATCAGATCACAAAATAAAGTGAGGTGCACATGTACGCCATCATGTGCTGTACTTGTGCCAAGTTTGAACAAAATTGGACCATGCATATCTGAGAAATGGTTGGGGATGCATTTAAGTAACAAAATTGTCATCTGTAAGCCATCTTGGATCTGATCTTGAAAAACAAAATGCCGTGCATATGTAAGCCATCACTCGTTATCTGTGTGCCAAGTTTGAACAAGATCTGTGAATGTATGTCTGAGAAATGGTTGAGGACGTGTTCAACATTGGGTTTCTTTACAACTAAAATGGCCGCTAGTCGGCCATCTTTGATTGCATTGTGAAACAAAATGATGTGCATATGTATACCATCAAGTCTTGTCGTTTTTGCCAAGTACGAATAAAATCGATACATATATGTCCGAGATATGGTTGCGGATGCACACACGCACAAACCTGAAAATTGAGGCCAAATCTTTTAACCCCTGTTTTGGGCCAAGTCCAATGGGGGCAAATAAACATATACATGGAATTGATGTCCAAGTGAGTGCATGGAGAAATAACATTCACATAACTGTGATGAAACGTGTGATTGACAAGATGTTTTGAAAATAATCAAAAGAAAGAAGAACCAGAAGAACAATATCTTCCTTAAAATAAAATTTCATCACACACAAAAAAGATGTAAAAAGGAAGATAATTTGAAATTTTGTCATGTTAAAAAAAAAACTAGAGTAATTAGACTGCGCGCAGTCGACGGGTATGCCTCCGCTCTCCCGCACAAACACTTGAGTATTGACATATTTGACCCTTGACCATTATCATCTCTGGCCCAAAATCTAATCAGTTAATTGCCCTGTCTAACTTTACCTTTCTACCAAGTTTGATGAAATTCTGTCCAATTTTTCTTGAGTTAGTGCATAAAGAGTAAAATTTTAGAGTTTGACCTTGACCTTTGACCCTTGACCTTTATCACATCTGGCCCAAAATCTAATCACTTAATTGCCCTATCTTACTTTACCGTTTTACCAAGTTTGATGAAATTCTACAATTTGCTTCGTGAGTTATCGCGTAAATGAAAATCCTGACGGACGAACGGACAACCCGAACTAATGCTTCCGGCACCTTGGTGCGGAGGCATAAAAACAAAGGGGAGGAGAGAGAGAAAGAGAGAGAGAGAGAGCGAGAGAGCGAGAGAGAGCGAGAGAGCGAGAGAGCGAGAGAGCGAGAGAGCGAGAGAGCGAGAGAGCAGAGAAGCGAGGAGAGCGAGAGAGCGAGAGAGCGAGAGAGCGAGAGAGCGAGAGAGCGAGAGAGCGAGAGAGCGAGAGAGAGAGAGAGAGAGGAGAGAGAGAGAGAGAGAGAGAGAGAGAAGAAGAGAGAACGAGAGAGCAGAGACAGACAGACAGACAGACAGACAGATATATATATAAATATATATACATACATCAAGATCACAGCTGTATCATAGTTTTCTATCAAATTATGCCAGATGGGGATTTGTCAATGTAGCAGAGGGTCATCTACTGAAGGAGGAAAGTCCGCACATCTATGAAGCACTGACTAGCAGTACACAAGTCTGAATGGCCATTTTCAAGGAGGAAAGTCCACAGTTCTACAAAGCACAGACCTTCAATGCACAAGTCTGAATGGCCTTTCAATGGAACATGGCATGATATGGCCAGTGAACAATCTCTCAACAAGGACTATGGAAAGTATGCTTACCTAAACACCAGAGAAAAGGCACTGCCATAGTATCACTTGACTGCATACATGAAGGCAGCTGTTACAGCGATGACAATGGAGACGAATGAGTTTTGCTAAAGATTAAAATGCCACCCACAAATAAACTACTGTAAAGCACATACATGCAGACGTATCTGCAGTCAAACAATGATAAATCCCTTTGAAATTGACATGGGAAGAAGCCCAGAGAACAAGCATCCACTTGAAAATATTTCTACATCTACAGTGGCTCCACATAATGTGAAAGAATGTTTCAACAAAGTGAGAGAGAATGGAACAATTTTAATGAAAGACTTCATATCTGATAGGTTGCAAACTGGTAATAAATACTCTTTTGACCCTATCAATAAACCAGGCCTGACATAATTTGCCAGCCTCAACAAACCATTGAAAACCAAGAGAAAGCAGGCAATGGAGACGCTGGATATCGACAGACAAATATTCTGTAAACTGACAGTCAATAGTCAATCTCAAGATGTGGACATGCGAAACCTTTTGAAGAATGAATCAGCGCCAGTGCTTCTCACACGTCCCAATCTGCATGGCTCAATGAGAAAGACACAAAAAAGGAAATCCTTTGAATGGTTCGAGAAAGGTCATGCTCTGCTGGTCTCCCTGAGTCACCAGAAACAACATTTGGAGCAATAGACTTGATGATGCTCCTTTGAATGATCTGCACAGACCACTGCCTCCTGCAAAACATTTGGAGAGCTTTCTGATCAGCTGTTGTGCAGAATCCTTGGAATGAAATGCAAGTACATTGCAGTTGTTGGTTACAACTACTCCAGTCAGGAATCTGTCAAATCAGTAGAAAGAGCCTGCAGAGGTAGTGTACAAATGCAAGAAATTTGAAATCCTTCGTGGATGACACCCCTTCCAAAACGATGATTATTGTTATGGAGGCAATAGTCGTCACTTGTAATTGTGTAAGTCATTCAAAATAAAGCATTTCAGGCTATTTTAATTGTAATAAAAATCATTCAGACAAGAGGAATTTCAAACTTTTGCAAAATATTTATTTTGAAAGTTTATCAGTCGTCAAAGTCTTTAGCATATCAGATCATTCCATGACTTTAAAATTCAAAAATTATGTTTGGAATTTCTAAATTGTCACATGATGAATTCACTTTTATATTGTCACATAAATCAGCTTTAAACCCCGAGGTTAAACATTGAATTTGAGAGAAATGCACAGAAACCAGCTTGTGTTGCATTGTAGATGCCATCATGCCACACATGGTTTTATCTTTCAAAGGCAAAAAAAAAAGAATTCCACCACTTCCTGTACCTACATCCACCCTGGTGATGTCCACCACATATGTACCTCACATTTAGTAGCAATGAACATTTTATAGCAGACTAAGTCGTCAAACTCCTTAATTAGTAGGCCTCTTTTTGCATATTGGTCCCTCGACTTATAGGAAAGAGGCATATTGTGCAAATCAAAATGAAAAAAAAAATTCAACACACATCATCATCAATGACAGAAATAACATATGCATTAAAAGAAGGGAAGGGTTATATCAAAAATTTGTACAACAGAAAGCCAACATTGCTAAAAACTGAAAATGTAAAAATGGACAAAGGGTTTTGGAAAGTAAGATAGGTGTTAAAGTGAAAAAGTTTTTTAAAAAACAATGGAAAATGCTAAATCTCCATGACCACACAGGGTTACAGTGGAGGTGCTCAAATCTGGAAGTATAATAATTAGAGGGATTTAAAGAGAAAACTTAATCACAACATCCTTGAAACGAGCAAAGTACCAGCAAGCTAGAAAAGTCTGAACATGATAAGTTTTTAAAAAGGTTGTATTAAATGTCTAAAAAAAACCACTGACTGGGAGGTTTTTATCAAATGATTGCAAACCTTTCACAAAAGTGATCCCTGATGAAGAAATTAAGTGAAAACCAACTATCAGAACAAGCAGCATTTACGAAAAAATTTTCAACAACTGACCATCTATAAGCTAGCATAAAATCAAACTAATGAAAAAAAAAATCAAAAGAATACCTGCTCTCGCGATGTCTAGTATTTGGAGATTATGAAAAAGCATTTGACTCAACAGAAATAAATGTAATTTCAATCAAGCATTAAAAATCCAAGGCCAAGGGAGACACTACACTGGATTTTCATAACTCCTCAAAGCAAACGCTTGAGGTCTTTAGAAATTGGATTGGGAAGAAAAAGGGATAAATACAGTATCAACGAATAAAGTTAAATCACTTTAGATTTGCACATGACATCTTAATTATATATCTGGTAAGGCATTATAAATTAAAGATAAACTGAATGAAATAAACATAACAGTAAAAGCAGAAAAGTAGACCTGAAAATGACTGCCCACAATGAGGTTGATATATAATGGAGCAAGTGTATGTGATCATGTATGTATGTATGTATATGTATATATATATATATTATATAATATTTATATATGTATGTATAGGGTGTCCCAAAAAATATAACAACTTTTAAAATGCTTCGTTTGATCCTAAAAAAGCAGTAATCTTGTCACTAATGCTTCATTTCTTGTTGCAGAGACCCTGAAGTTTATTTTGATACCAAGCAAGCGCCAGAAAAATGCAAGACTGACCGTACAACAACGGACTAAAATTGTTGAACTTTGGCACCAGACGACAAGTGTCATACAGGTGCAACGTCTTCACTTGAGACATTTCGGTATCCACTTGCGCCATGCACCAAACTTTCGGACAAAAAAGTGCACCATCGCAAAGTTCACCAATGTGGGAACCATCTGTACCTTCACAAGGGTCACAGTAGTCGGAAGAGGACAGCTCGTAGTGAAGAAAATGTGGAAATGGTGAGACAGGCGGTCATTCAGAGTCCAAAAAATCGATTCGATGACTTTCTGCTGAGACAAACATTCATAAGAGCACCGTTCAGAGGATCCTTCGCCAAGACATTCATGCCTTTCCATACAAAATTCAAACGGAAAGGGTGCTTACTGATCAACAGAAACGCAAACGACTAGACTTTGCAAATTGGTTCTCAGGAAAGTTGGAGGAAGATGCAGACTTCTCAAAAAACTTCACATGACGGACGAATGCCATGCTCACTTGTCCGGCGAGGTAAACAAGCAAAACTTTCGGTACTGGGGAACTGAAAATCCTGGTAATGCATCAACTGAACTGGTGCCTCGATCTGTTCTCAAAGTCACCATGTGGGTGGCGGTTGGTTGGTATGGGATAATTGGTCCATACTTCTTTGAAGATGACCAGGGACGCACTTGCACGGTAAACCAGAGGAACTATCGTGAAATGATTCAGGAATTCTATCTGCCTGAACTACATACTCAGGCCCGTAGGAGAAACAACCTGATCCGGATGAGAACCCAGTGGTTCCAGCAGGATGGGGCACCGCCCCATACAGCCAGGGAAACAAGGCGTTTTCTCAACAACATTTTGAGGGCCGCTTTATCTCCCTCTACGAAGACGTTGAGTGGCCACCGTATTCCCCTGACCTTACTCCTCCAGACTTCTTCTTGTGGGGGTATCTCAGGACAGGATCTATGGAAACCCTAGGCCTCAGACTCTTGATCAGCTGAAGGAAAACATCCACCAGAAATCCAGAACATTCCTCAGGAAACTTTTCCCAAAGTGATGGAGAACATGACAACACGTTTGCAGACAGTGATCGGACAACATGGAGCCTACGTCGAACATGTGGTCTAAAAGAAACGACGATTCTATACCAAATTTTAAATTTTGGTGGCAATTTTGACATTGGTACAATAAACATCAACCTTTCAGCTTTCTATCCAGCCATATATCTTTTTAAAAAATATGTTATGACCATCCTCTTTGCAGATGAAAAGTTGTATATTTTTTTGGAACCCTGTATATATATATATATAATATATATATATATATATATATATATATATATATATATATATGTATATATCTCCGCTCTTCACCTATTGGTTGGAGAGCTGACGTGGCATCACCTACAATTGTCACCTGAAATACTTAACCTAAAGTGCCCAGAGGACCCAAAAGACCCCCCCCTCACTCCCTGAGGAGCCAAAAGACCCAAACGACCCTGAGGACCTAAATGACCCCAGGTCCCAAAATACCTTAAAGACCCCAAGGACCAAAAAGACCCTGAAGACCCAAAAGACTGAAAAGACCCCAAAAACTCAATGGACTCCAAAGACAAAAATGCCCTGAAGACCTTAAACATCCCAAAGACACAAAATACCCCATATGACCCAAAAGATCCCAAAGACCAAAAGACCCAAAAGACAATGAGGACCAAAAGACTTGGAGGATCCTCACCCTTTCTTCAAATCCTCAAACCCCTTCCAAACCCAATGCCCTCAACTTCCCCACCCCCACACCCTCAAACCCCTCAATCCCAACTATGTCCCCTATCTGCCGTCCCTCCCCCAAGCCAACTCTATCATTTCCTCCCCCTTTCTTCTTCAATTCAACTGCCCCAAACCACAACTACTCAACAGTACAACAGTACTACTCAACAGTAGTCAACTCAACAGTACATAACCCCTGACACCCTAAAGACCCACAAGACCCGTTAAGACCCACTAGGACCTTAAATCCCTTTCAACGCTTTGGACACCTTTAGACCCCTTCACCCTTTAGAGTTTCGACCCTTTATACCCTTTAGACTCCTCGAACTTTTTGACCCCACAGACCATTTAGACCTTTACATCATTTAAGTCCCTTGATTCCCTTTAGACCCCTGAGACCTTAACACCATTTAGACTCCTTACACCTTTCAGACATGTTAGACAGTTTGGACCCTTGACCATTTCGAGCTTTAGACCACTTCGACCTTTTTAGACCCTTTTTACATGCTTCAGAGATTAGACCCTTTCAACCCCCGAGACCCTCACTACTATTGGGATGTACCCTTTGGACCATCTGGAACCTTTTCGGCACACACTACACAAACATCTCTCGTCTTCTTCTAAAACACAGATTATACTTTCCTCAGCAAGTAATGAACAAACTCGACCCACCCAGAGGGTGGGTACTCTGCTAGTGTATATAAATAAAAAGCCACGTATGAGTGACGAAAGACGTGACGAAAGACATTTTTACACGATAGCATCGAACGCCAGAGTAAACTTGCCCTGCGGTGGCCCCGGGGCCGCAAAAGATTCCTTCACCCCTGCAATCCAGTTTTTTTGTAAATTGTTCAGGATAAATAGTGTTGCAGATTCTCGCCCGTTCGGCGTGCGGACGACCGCCTCAGCCCAATTGCGGCCGTGCACGCAGCCCACGAAACGAGCAATCCAGTCGTAGCTTCGGATCAACGCGAATCCCACTACGGTGTTTTTAACAACACCATAGATCAGCCAACTCTTCTGTCCACGGCTACAGGTGTAATCGCCAAATTATCGATATACCTTAATTATTCGCGCAGACAGAAATGCCAGGGATTACACCTCAACGGGACCTGCACGAAAAGAGCCGCGAAAGCAGCTGTTCGTATGCGATTGCCAGCGTTTATATTGCCAAGTCCCGTCGGACAGATGTTCGTTTATCGACTTATAAACAGCCAGCTAACATTCGAACGCTCCATGCAGTCATGAGAGGAAGGGACGCAACGAGCAGGTGACATTTATTTGAACACAGGCAATGCAATGAATGGGGGGGATGGGAAAAGACACGAGCAAAAAAAATACTTCAGCCGAGTTCTATTCCAATGTGAAGCTAATACAACACAGGCACTTAACAGTTTCCTACTTATTAGACGGGCCCACGGACAACGTACGCACACACACACACACACAACACACACACCAAGAAATGGTGGCTGATGCCTTTAATAAA
>CM068952.1:99821929-99835141 GCA_035128595.1 Eptatretus atami
ATATGCTGCTTCTGCTCTCCCAACAATGAATGGAGGTTCTCAATGCCAGACATGAAATCAGAGCCATCTCCCATCTCTCTCCCACATTTCCAAGCTGGCTTCCAAAGCCAGTCACCGACTGGGCATCCTCCATTGTGCAAAGTCTTTCCTTGGCACACCTGAGCTCCTGACCATCGACAAAGCTTTTGTCCATAGCCTGACGGTACTATCTACTGCTCTCTTCTCCTCCGGCTGGTGCTCCTGCCTCTCACCCTTCTCGGCTTCACGCTGTGGAAACCAAGGCATTTAGGATCATTGGTATCTCCCACGATGAGATTGAGTCTTTGGGTCTCTCACTCTCTCACCACAGTCAGTTCAGTGGTCTTTCTGTCTTCTCCATCTCCTCCTGGCCTCGCCAGAGTTCTGTCTCTGTCTGCGAGATATGTCTCATGTCTCCACCCCACCCCCCCCCCCCCCCCCCCCCCCCATATTACCTCAGGGCGCTCAAGATCCGCCAACAACCCTCTTCTGGTAAAACTACCAAAATCACAAATCACTGCTCACCTCACTCTTTCATTCCTCTTTTTTCCAGCCTTTGGAACAAACTCCCACACTCTCTTCAATCCCACTCTTTCCTCCAAGTCTTCAAAACAGCTGTTCACCACTATCTCTTATCTTCCCCCATCCAAAACCACGATCGTTTTTACCCCTGCTAATCCACCCCAAACCCACCTCCTTCAAATTCTTTGCTTTCCTTCCTGAAAGTCCCTATAGTGTCCATCTTGTTTACCCTGTGTAACCCACCCCATCCCTCTCCCTTCCACAGATCTCATGATGTCTCTGTTCCCCACTGATTTTTCCTTCCCTCTTGTCTTCTGTTCCTCTTGTTGTGCATTCTGTGTGTTAGCTCTCATACGAGCTTCGACATTTCAGAAAAAAAAATAAAACTTAAGAAGTCTATTCGTAACAGCATTGCAAGTTCTGCAAGCATGCAGAACCCTTCAGCTTTTATCAGTTTCTTGATGGGTATGTTTGGCCATTTTCGTTTCTTGCTGGTGACAATGGCTGGCTGGAATTTTCTTCATTTCCCTGCCAATTCCTTGGAGACATTTTCCTTGACATTTGGATATCTCACAATTATCCATGAATTATCCTGTACTATTCCTCAAGGCATCCACACTTGTCTTAAGCTTTTCTTTACCACTTACCGTGTTACATGCTGAACGAGGGTCTTGCTGTTAAGGTTAATATTTTTGGCCATATCCTTTTCATATTATCTTTTGGCTTGTCGAGTTATTTTCTTAACTCGTCTCTGTTTACTCATGTGAGTCATACTCTAGTCTTGTTATTTTGTGCTTAATGAAAGCCTTACGCTTATCTTTAATAACACTGTTTACCTCCTTACTCATCTACCCTGGTCACTTCCTGCTTCGACCTTTACAACTCAATGAATATATACCTACTCTGCACCCGACACAATTTCTCCTTGAAGTTTGCCAATTTTTCAGATGGCAACTGCCCACATGCTAGTTTCTCCCAATATTGGGCACCTAATTATCTTATCATACTGCTGTGGTTTTGCAAATACACCCTCAAGCACACAAGAGACGCGTAGGTTCCCAGAGTGAGCTATGTCATTCATTAGATTCGTAGATTAGATGTCTCTCCCTGTGTTTCGAGATTTGAGGGATATATAAGTTTTGTGGGTTTAGCTTGGACTTTCCCTTCTTATCTATCTATCCAGTAATCTATCGGGTAATCTATACGGTAATCATCCAGTATCCCGTTCTGGGGGGGCCCGGGGGGCCCCCGCCTTTTTCCAATCCTCCAACATTTCTGCGCTTCCCTTCGGCCTAAGTCACATTTGGCTCGGCGGCCGTAGGGTCTACAAAATCTACGGCCACTAGCAATTATAGGGCGGCCGCAGTATTTCTACGGTCACACAATGTAGCAGTCACATATGTTTTATTTTTTCGGGGAGCCGCACGGCTATTTAGAAATTGTGGAGACCGAAAACGTGGGGGTGCCGTACGGTCTTTGATTTGATGTCGCACGGTGAGCTTAGGGCGTCCCTGCGGCGGCCATTGAATTTTCAAGGCAGACGCAAGGTAGCCTCAAGGTGCCCGCAAGCGACACACAGCACACACAGCACGTTTAACCGGACGGTAGTCCAACATGCATTGGGAGGTTAACGGGATGGGTCAAGGACACAACGCACGACCTTACAAACACACCAAGAACATGCGACCCGAAACGGCATGCGACCCGGAAGACGACCGAACGGAAATGCGCCCGAAATGATAAAAATGTTAGCGGACAAAAAAATAACGGACATTATCGGACTAAAAAATCGAGTTATCGGAAGTTAACTGGTCGATAACGATAAATGTAGTTAACTCCGATAATAGTCCGATAAAAAAGTAACTTCGATAATTATCTGTTATCGGATTATCGCTTTTGTGCCCAACACTGGTGGCAAACACCTATACTCTGATCTCTAGCGGTAGCGCACGGTGGACGCACGGTCGACCAGACTGCCACGGAGGCCTACGTAGGACGCACGGCGGGCGTAGGGGAACCGTGCTCAACCCTGCATTGCCCGCAGGTAGTCACACAACCGCAAGGCCACCGTAGGCGACTGTGAAATAGTGCGGCCGCCTAATTTTTGGGGGTTGGCAAAATTCATTTTTCATTGATAAGAGCCTACGGCAGCCCACGAATAACGCAAGCCCACCTACGCCCTACGTACGGTCGACGTGAACACATCTACGTCACGGCTACGGTTGTCGAATTGCTACGGCCAACGTAGAAATGAAAAAAGTTAATAACTCCACGGCGACCCTACGGCCTGAAAAAGATAGCCATACAGCGTAGGGCCACCCTGAGGCCACCTCAGAAACTCTGCGGCCACCGCACCGTTTCTGTCAATTCAGGGGGGGTACGGCCGCCGTATCCTAGCCGTAGAGCAAATGTGACTTAGGCCTTAGTAACGCTTCACCCTTTCACCAATCTTAATTTAACATCACCTGCTCGTACTTTCATCTCCTTCGTCATTTGACTCCCATCTTCCATCGAAAACCTTCATTTCGTCACCATCAAGTCATGATCATAAATAGGTCCCGACTAAAATAATCCTGGAAAACCCACACGAATAACGGTTGGAGAAAAACATAATTGAAGGACAGAAGGGGTTAGATTCTTTGTATTTACACCACCTAAAAACCTTTCATTTCAAATAACACACGTTACACTTTGCATTAATGAAACCGTCACCACCACAATAAGCATCGATTCTTTTCAGAACAGACAATGGAAGGAACCAAGGCTGGGATCCAGACAGCAGAAGGACAAACAGCGGAAGGACCAAGGCTGGCCCATCGTCTGTGGAATGGTGTGGAAGTACTCCAACCTTCGACACGCTGGGACCAATGAGGAGATGCCGTGGGAGGGGCTCTAAGTCATGCCCGTGCTGGACCAGATAAAAGGCATGTGCGTGCCAGCGAGTGCAGAGCCGCCAGGGGGAACCGCCAGGAAGACATGTGGGGAGAGCGAGATGCCACCGAGGGGCACAGAGACAGCACCATTGAGGGGTCCAAGAGCAGAGCTTTACCAGAGTGTATTGTTGGCTGCCTGTATGGCTTTGTCTGAGCGGGAGAGTGCATGCCCACTCGACTCTGCTGAAGCAGGAGGTTAATTGCCTTCACGCATCTCTGAACAAGGCGCTAATGGGTTCTTTGGAGCGCTGATCGTCTGTTTGTATTCTCTATACCAACCCATGAACTTGGTGGTTCGCAACCATCTGTGCACATCAAACTGACATACCACTGACACACCCTTACCCTGAGTACCTCCTTCCATACACTCCATCCCCCCTCCCATTCACATTGGGACTAATGCAGGCCTGCACTGTCTGTTTTGGGTGAGCCGGAGTCGTACCAAACTCCACTCTTTTCTCCATGTTCTCAAACCCTCGCCCTATCTTTCCCAGATAATTGATGACTCGTTATGCCCTATGTGTTGCGATAGATAAGATTGTCTTCAGTGGGCTTCATAAGTGTTGAGGTAATTACTTTCGTCGTGTGTCATTTGAATGTGCTTCCATTGCTTTGATTGTAAATATCCATCATTGTGCTTGATGTGATGGTGAATTAATGTGCTCTGTTAGATTGTGAATAAATATGTCCTTTATGTGAGTGTGTTGATTAAATAAATGTACTCGTTAAGGTTTGAGATTTCTAGCCAGTTCATCTGTGTCTTTTCCTCCATTGGTCAGCTCTCGTCCGCACGTTAGTGTTTGCCGGGAAGTTTATGTTTAGTGTTAGCCATATAGTTTCGTTTAGTTTAGTGTTAGGGAAGTTTAGTGTTAGCCGGGAGGTTAACGGGGAAGTGCCCCCATGTGATTTGCACTGGTTAGCCAGTGCACAGCCACTGTATTGCTCGGCAGTAATCTGGGTGGGTGATGAGGGCATGAAGCTTGCATGGTACAGCCGTGAAAAGGGAAGGTACCCAAGCGAAGTAGTGAAACCCTGCCAGGATTGGCAGTCCAATCGGCGTTCGTGGTTGTCTATCAACCCACCGGGCCGCAGAGTTATCCGTGACTGGTGGCCTCAGGACCAGGTGTTCGGGAGGAACCCGAGCGTTTCCCCTTGTGATGAGCCTCTAACCCCGGCCCGTAACAATACCTTCAAAGGTTGCCTTCCTGAAATCTAAACAGCCTTATCTTACTATCGTGAACTCCACATCTCAACAACAACCCCGCCTCTCAACTACAAGTTTTGCAGAGCTAAAAGTGAGGTGACAAAGTGGAATGGCATCAATTTTACAAAATGTCATTATGCGCTCTCTGGAATTCAAACCCATTCATCCACGAGCACCATGTTCAGAATTGCTTGTCCCCAAATTTCTTCTCCCTTAACTTCTTCAACCATAATGTGATCATTGCTTTAAAAACATCTAACACCACACCCCTCTCCCTCGTCTTGGGCATTCTACAAACTGGCCTAAAAAGCAATCCTGAAATAGTGGTAGGAAATCCTCCTGAGTTCTACTCTTTTCCTATTCCTGAACCCAATCTTTCCCTGGAAAATTTAAATCCCCCACAATAAACACGATACCCTTTCCACAGACCTTTCTGAGTTCTTCATGAACCCCTCTCTCCGACTCCTTTACACAGGCCTTTTCGCTGATAACATCATCAGCGATCTTTCTGATTCTCTGCAAAAACCATCTGTATTTTCACCAACTCCACACGCTATTGTAATACCCCTCATTGTTCAGATAAGCAAGCAGCAGCCAGCAACCTCTTCCCTTGCTGCAGACCTTGATATAACTAGGAGCCAGTCTAACACTGGGAATGTCTTTCAACCTTCCTCTCTTCCTTTCCTCTTTCTTCATTCCATTGGCATTTGTCCCACTGTCAGGTCTACCATGCTCTTCCATGAGTCTCACTCGTATAAAGACAAAAACTCTGGTAAATCTCACACTCTCACTCTGTCTCCACGAAAGGACCATCTAATTAATTCTCCCATTTACTTCCTTGACAAGCCTCTCAAAGAAATTCAGTCTCTCAAACATTTGGGCCATACCACCAGACACAATCTCTCATGGACAAACCACACCTCAGAGTTGGCCTGCAAAGTCGGTCGCTGACTGGGCATCCTCTGTAATACCAAGTTTTTCGTCGGTAAATACAAACTTCCAACAACCTACAGGCCCTTCATCCACAGCTCGATACAGCACCGCTCTCCCCTTTGGGCTGGAACCCCTGCCTTGCACCTTTCCCCAGATTTCCTTTTCTGTTCTATCAGTCCCTTACCTTTTGTAGTTGAGCAAATTTCCAGCTTGTTCACCACCTGTGTCTTCCTCCCCTCTCCTCATGTTCTTCTCCTTGCCCTTTCATCCTCCAAGTGTTCCTCTGTTGCGTCCCACTACCCTTCTCTTCATGTTTCCTCACTTTCCAGTGTGCAAGCAGTTATTCTGTTTTGTTCTGCGTTATACCTCTTCCACGAGCCTCACCTTTATCCAAGAAAGTTAAACATTTCTCAGGGATAGTGTTTTTTTGTCACAGTACTGTTCAGAATATACCAGCAGTATGTTGTAGTTTTTGAGAACCTCAAATGTTGGACAGAATGAACTCATTTAAGCTCAACTGTTCACACGTGCTCAAATCTGTTAGGCCAGACACTTGCAGTGGAAATACCATGACTGACAGCCGTATACTAGCATAGAAGCTATACAAGCATTTCAGGAGAAAACCAAAAGCCCATTGTCTGCATAATGTTACCTGTGATATATTGGGCATACAAGTTTCATCGAGAGAAAAACGGCTTATATTTCTTGAAATAAATGATCAATGAGGTGCATTGTGGTTCAGCATCATGATTGAACCTCCAATGGAAATTTGATTAACTGGTGATTTACCAAAAAAATTTTAGAAGGTCATTATTAATGCATTGAATAACCTTTTGCCAAATAATGGCATCAATACTAAATGGCATGAATTTTACAAAATGTCACAATGCGCTCTCTGGAATTCAAACACATTCATCCACAAGCACCATGTGTGGTTGCTACCAGGATTAAGGTAGCCATGGACAGGCACCAACTGATTTTTTTTTTTTAACAGCTCTTTGATAATTAACAAAAGAGGAACTAGGGGTTAGGGTCGTTAAAGAACATGTATACGTAGGGTCACTGCATTTTTGCAAAACAAACACACACGAAGTCTTCGCTATGTTTTTAGGTCTTCGCTATGTTTTTATGAGAAGGCCGGTCTTCACTCTGTCTTTAGGGCTTCGCTATGTTTTTATGAGAAGGCCGGTCTTCGCTATGTTTTGAGGAGAGGGCCGAAAGAAAAAAAAACAATTATTTTATAATTAACATAATGTATGGATTTTATCAACTAAAGGTTGATAAGAGTATTATTTAGCACTGTGGGAAATAATATGAAATGAGGTGTGGCTGGCCGTTAGGTTTTGACTCTTTGCGAGACCTCCTTTGCTCTGCTGAAGGGCTATCACTTAAAACATCAGTCGCACATCATTTTCCACTGCAGTAAACATGATGTCAACTTTTAGTTGATATAATCCATTGTTTGTCTTGTCTGCCAGAGTGAAACTAGCCATTACAAGGACTAGTAATCTGTTAATTAATGCACACCGAATCAACAACAAATTTGTACGTTTTATCTCCATAGTTTTGATGCTCTTAATCCGTATGCATTTACCATTATAACGATTGTAAAAAAAAAAAATCATTATGAGCGAGCCCCTCGTTTTGTAATCGAGTCACGATGGGAATGACCTCGCGGGGAGAGCGGCTAGATTCCCACGGAGAGCAGGTAGACAATGGAATTCAATCTGCTCTTGGAATGAGGAACTAAGGGTGTCGGCATGGCGCGTGGTGAAGTGCCCTCCTCGGAGAAAGGCAACGAATCTCATTACAGGGCTGGGGAGTGCACGGAAAGAGCGAGACCTGCCAATTGCGCGGTGCGCAATTAGAACCCGGGATATGAAAAGAAAACCCAATCAACGATGCAATGGAGTGTCTAATTAAGTCAGGCATTATGCGACAGGTCTGAGTGTGTCTGAACATGCGGTAATTAAAACGGCTCAAGTCGGGTATTTCTTGTTTGAGATCAACACAACTGCCATCAGTCATGATGTCCCCTCCAGTTAAACAAGACCGTACACCTTGCAAACTTTCACCACGTTACTTTGTGCATTGGTTTGGTGGGGGCAAAACAATTTTTATTTTCATCAACGAATCTCTTGCACGTGAGCGCTTCTCCTACAAATTTGTTTTACAACCTTGCAACACTTCTGCAGCAGAATTTCACAAGGTTATATTAAGCAACAACCCGTCACTCAGGAGAAAAACCTTGAAGAACAGTATCACCACTGCGTTTTTACAGTAAACCCTTAAAAAAGTAATAACACAGGATTAATATGAAAGGCCTGCTTTTTCAACCCGCCTGGATCATGTCAAAATGCAACAAGCCTCGTGTCACACGTGATTTGTATAATAGGCATTCGCTTGTCCAACAATGAAGACTTCACTCTCCAATGGATGCGGATTAAACTGGAAAAGAAAAGAATCGCTTTCTTACTGGAAGTTTCCTTTTGCCCAAAGCTTCTCAAGTGATCACTTGCCACATTTGAGCGCAAATTAAGTCCCAGCAGATGAAATTAATTACCAGCAGTTGTTGGGTAATCATTACGCTGACCTCGGTACAATACTCCAAAGGATGGTGCTTAAAATGAGTTTTAGGAAGCATGACCAAACTCCAAGACAACATAATTTACATGAATCTTTTTCTTTTCCACATTGCATTAGTAAACAATCCACATTGAAAGAAATAAACCCCATCAAGGTACAAAGGTGCTGGCAGGATAGCCTGGACTCTAGACGTATGTACAGAGGAGCTGGATGAGCTATCTCGCCTGGGTTAAAATGCCGGCCCAGGAAAGACCGTCACCCTAGTGCTTCGCAAGCGGGGCGAGGCATCAATGTGTGTGTTTGTCCCTCGAATGGACGGCATCAGTTTGTGGATGTTAGAGATCCCATGGTGTCCTTTGTGAAGAGTGTGCGATTTATCACCGACACCATGAATAAATTACAAATTATTTCTCAAACGTACAGCCGTACAGCTGCACCCCCAGAAAATGATGCTACCTGCAGCCATGTGATGCATATCAAAAGAGGTGAAGAAGAAGGAGAAGAAGAAGAAAGTACAAATGATTTGGCATCACAAGATGGATAGAATTGTAGAGTGGGACCAAAACAACGAAGATTAAATTATTGCTGGTGCTTCAGCTGGTCTTTGGGGAGTCTTGTTAAGTTGTATAGTATGCTAAACGATTCAAGTAATTTCACTTCCCTGAATGTAAGTTGGTTATATTATGGGTCCTTAATGAGATTAGAAGTTTGCGCATCTGTATCTGCAAATATCAGCACTGCTTTGATGACACATGCACACACTGAACCAATTGTGAGCTCGCAGAAGAGCTATCTGGAAAACATGCACATGATAAATAGTAAATGTGACGTCCAAAACCAGAATACAAGTCAGTGCTTTCATCGTTAAAACGGTGCCCACGATATAATAATGAAAAATAAAGGCCCATACTCCTCCCAGAGCTTTGTAGCATTCATGACAAGTTGAGAAACATTTCAAGACATGTATCAGTCATGCACAAATCGCCACTCCATGTTCAAGATGCCAAAAAAATAACTCGTCTGCTGTTCGTGAAAGAAACTGTGGGATCTTCCAACAAAAACCAGTGCTGCACAACAGGTCCTCCGGCACACACATTGATGTATCACCCTGCCTGTGAAATACTAGGATGACAGTTTATAGCTGGGTTAAGATTCAAACCCAGACTAAACAACTCCGAGGCAAATCTACATGAGAAGGCCGGTCTTCGCTATGTCTTTATGAGAAGGCCGGTCTTCACTATGTTTTTCGGTTACCCTACCAACCAACCTGGCCACAATATACTGAGAGTACCCCGGCCTTAAAAAAGCAATGAAATACCTGATAAAAATGGAAAAGGAGACCATTTACAGCTCTTTGAAAACAAATCAATGGAAGGTGTAATTCTCTTTGAGTGTGAACTCAAGATGCTTGTTTTAAGGTTCAAGAATTACAATGTTTAAGCAGTGATTGTAACCCCCCTTCCTCAACATGACAATTCATTTATGAGCTGGCCCATTTGGTTGGCTCAAAATCACTTCAAACCGTCTCCGTTGGGAGGGTGGTTGGAGGGTTGTGGGGGGAGGGGGGGGCATACAGCTTCCGAAGGACCACAGCCCGACAGCTCAGGGATCATGAAACATGAAGTTGCATTCTTTCCATGCACTTGTTTCATAAGAGCGCATGCTAAGCCAAAAACCCGTGACCTATGGTTTAGCAAAGACACTTTCTGCAAAGAGGAAAGCAAGACTTTCATTTAGAGATTGAAATCGTAATCAACATGGTGTGCCTCAACCTTGACCTTCTTGGAACCAGAGAAGATGCATTAAGTCATATATCACAAGGTTTTGAAGCAATTGGAAAGAGACGCAGTCATTATGGATTCATTCCGCGGCCAAAGGGCACAAGGTTTGGCTTTAATGAGCAGTGCAAAATCATAAATGAAAACGTTTCCCTCGCAAAGCTCAACGATAGCAAGTAAGAAGGTAAGCTTTGTGCATGTGCTCGTATGGATCTCATTATAGCTTGAAACAATTTCAATGCCTTACATCATCATACCAATGTAGTCAGGGATGGAAAGATATAAGCATGGAAAAAAAAGTGCTGCCAGCAATGACATTGTTTTGAGTGTTTTATATGGAAGCCATTCCAAAGAGCACAAAAAGCTGAATTGATAGATTATAAAATATTGTCTTTCTTATGAAATAAAATCAAAACCTGTTACACATAACATGAATCATATTGCCTGGACCATGTCTCTCATCCATTGCCAGCAGGTTCCTGCAAATGCGCTCAATGATCCCACCTGTTGTGAGCCGAGGAATTAGCAAATACATTCTTCAAATTATTCTGCGAAGTGAGATGAAACTAGAAATTATCTCAAAATGCAAAGCCTGTCTGCGTCCGCCTCGTACTCGAACTAAACTTGATGAAAACAACAGTTAAAAATAAATTGTGTGTGTGTCTCCTTCATAACTCCAAAACCATGAAACCTAGCGGCATAAAACTTTGCTTGCATACTAAGGGAACTCCAAGGATGTGCAAGAGTGAAAATTGGGTGTTTAGGTAAATTTGAACACCGCTTTTGAAGATAATTTATGGTGAAACCAGAAACAGTCTTACCTTTGATCAGCCTGCATTCAGCTTTCCCAGCTCGGGGTCTTAATCAGCCACTTTGGCCACGCAGCTCAAATATCCCATGCCTTGGAACAGGTCGGTGTCTGTACGATAAAGCTTCATTCCTCTGAAGTGCTGTATACATTGCTGATTGCTGAGCTTCATACCAACGAATCGCTGGATACATTACAATACTTATGAATGCCTGGAGACTCAAATGTTCGTGCCTTTATATAATTTCCACATATGGGATAAGCAAGAGAATCTCTTAACCTGAGTAAAATAAAAAAAATTAAACTGCAGAATTGACCTTCGCAGCAATTATGACTGCTAAAAAAAGTATTCATTTGTCCAATTCACACATTGTTTGACACTATGGGCATCTCCAGGTGGTGTTTAGTATGAATGATCGTGAATTACTTACCAAACCAGCTGTTCCTGATCAACCATTTTGTTGGAGTGCTTGACTGAGTGCTTAAGCAACATGGCGAGCGCCCTACAAATCAAAAATCATGTTCGGAACTCCGCTAAGGAGGAAATTAGGGGACGTACGGGGGAGAATGCAGGCAGGGCACGCGTGACCCCATAGGAGAGCATATCTGTGCAGCAGGAGTTGGCGGTGTGTCCCTATCGACAGGTGCAGTCAGCAGTTGCTGCAAGCACGAAGAGGTCCATAGACAGCACACATGGATGTGGTATAAATAGGTGTATTGGGATTTGTAATTGGGATTTATAATGGAGACTCTCCACGGGGGGTGTGCGCGTGTCTGCATGCTTGGTTGGTGACGTGTGTGTGGTGTGCACAGCTCGCAGACGCAGGAACCAAACTCGCAAACGAGCCCCTGCTGCCAAAGTGGAGATTATGCAGCCATCACGCGAACCATGTGCTTCGGCATGAGAGATCGGACATGCTGCATTGGCGAAGCCACACGGGACATGCCGTGCAGTGCGGGTGTGGGGAAAATTGTGTGTGCTGGTGAGAATCTGTACACGTGTGCGATTAAAGGGATGAGTATATCACCACGCTGCCTTCCTTTCCCCTCACGCAGCCTTCCCTTCCCCTCCCCTCATGCTGCCTTCCCTCCCTCTTAATGCTGCCTTACATTCCCCTCCCTTCATGCTGACTTCCCTTCCCCTCACACAGCCTTCCCTTCCATCCTTTCACGCTGCCTTCCCTTCACCTCCTCTCACGCTGCCTTCCCTTCCCCTCCCCTCACGCTGCCTTACCTTACGCTCCCCTCATGCTGCCTTTCCTTCCCCTCATGCTAACCTCCTCCCAAACCCCATCCACAAGCGTACAACTCTCTTGGATCAATTCCGCCATTTAAATTTTGAAATTTGGCTCAGCTTAAGATATTCTGGAGCTTATCACATTTTAAATGTAAAACAGGTGCAGAAATTAAATGAAGGCGTGAACACTGGCGTGGCTTTTTTCAATGATAGAAGGAAAATGCTCTTCCTTCCTTTCTCCTCCCCTCATGCTTACGTCCTCCCAAAGCCCCTCCCACCTCCGCCCTCCCCCCATCCCCCACAACATGGATGTCTCCGGGCAGTGTCCGGGTTGTGTTTAGTATGACCCCTTTGAATGTGCTGTTTTATCGTACCCAATTTTGTTCAATCTTGTATAAATTCCCGTTCTGGGTTTGGAGCGTCGACAGGTCTCCTTCGGGGCTCTCTGCTGACGATCTCAAAGTTAAGTTTCCGGTCGTTACTGTCCTGTTTTAACTGTTTATTTTTCTCATGTACATGTGACTGTGTGTTCCTAATTAACCTCCGCCATCGAAGATGGACGGAGGTTACTGTTTTCACCCCTGTTTGTTTGTTTGTTTGTTTGTGAACAGTATTACGGAAAACTCCTGGACGGATTTCGACAAAACTTGGTGGGGGATTAGGTATGGTCCAAGATCATGCCGTTAGATTTTGGACTTGGCCCAAAGTCCAATATGGCCGCTATGGCGGCCATTTTGAAAAAATATTAGAATTTTTGTTTTTGCATTTCTACATGTTTTAAGTGATTTCCAACCAAAATAAATACTTTTGTTAGAGAAAAAAAAGACCAATTTTGCAACTTTTTTTCAAAAAAAAGATGATTCTATTTGAAAAATATTTGAATTTTTTTTTTGCATTTCTACATGTTTTAAGTGATTTCCAACCTCCCCCAAAAAAAATTTGTTAGAGAAAAAAAACAGAAATTTTGCAACTTTTTTTTCAAAAAAATTTCGATTTTCTTTTGGCATTTCTACATGCGTGTCAATTCTCGTTTAGTTATTCAATCGTGGTTCAGTAAAGTCTGATCCGTTTTGACCTACAATGAATAGGATATCAGGTTCACATAAGTGACCCAGTAGTATTGGCGGCGGAGGTTTTGCACTCTACCGAGTGCTCCCCCTCCAGTTCGGTTTTGTTTCAAAAATCGTGCTATT
>CM068952.1:99835151-99848248 GCA_035128595.1 Eptatretus atami
TTGTCGACCTTGTATTACCGGGTGCTTGAGGCCTACCCTTGAGGCTTGAGGCCCACCGGTTCCCCTCGGTGTACGATCATGTTTATTTGTTAATTCTCCCCATTACCTTCAATTTCTATCTTCCCCACTTTCCTAACGTCCCCCATCCCTCCCAACTAATCACTCTAATTTTTATCTTAGATCAAAAAAAATAACGCAACCTTTCTCCTTGCACACTCATGAGTCTCAAATCTTCTTCTTCTTCATCTCCTCTTCTTCTTCCTCCTCTTCTTCTTCTTCCTCGATTTTTTCTACAACACTTCCATGACCTAATCTGTTGAAAACTCTCTCAAACATCAATATAACAAAAAAACGATCTCTTATAATGCTTCATCTTCCTCTTTCACACGTGTGGTACTCTTTAGTATTAACAATGCACTACTCTGCTATTTAAACAGACTGCTCTCAATTCGACCTCTCCTTCATACCTTGCCTAAAAAATCCAACTGTTACAGCGTTTCTTCTCTCCATTCTCTGAATTCCGCCTTTTATTGCATCCATCAAGAATTGTGTTTAATCGCATCTCTGACCTAAAACTTTTAAAAACCACAGTTTGCTATGAATGTTTGCTTTCCTTCAACCATTCTTTTTTTCCAACTTCAGTGCCAACTCACCCCTCTCACCCCTCACTCTCAAAGAAACCATCAAGACCTTACGCAGCCGCACGAATAACGCAAGCCCACCGTACGCCCTACGTCCGTCGACGTGGACACATCTACGTCACGCTACGCTTGTCGAATTGCTACGGCCAACGTAGAAATGAAAAAAGTTATAAGCTCCACGAGCGAATCCCTACGGCCTGTAAAAGATACCCACGCGTAGGGCCACCCTGAGGCCACTCAGAAACTCTGCGGCACCGCACGTTTTGTCAATTCAGGGGGTACGGCCGCCTATCCTAGCCTACTAGCAAATGTGACTTAGCCTTAGTAACGCTTCACCTTTCACCAATCTTAATTTAACATCACCTGCTCGTACTTTCATTCCTTCGTCATTGACTCCCATTCTCCATCAAAACCTTCATTTCGTCACCATCAAGTCATGATCATAAATAGGTCCCGACTAAAATAATCCTGGAAAACCCACACGAATAACGTTGGAGAAAAACATAATTGAAGAACAGAAGGGGTTAGATTCTTTGTTTTACACACCTAAAAACCTTCATTTCAATAACACACGTTACACTTTCATTATGAAAACCGTCACACCACAATAAGCATCGATTCTTTTTCAGAACAGACAATGGAAGGAACCAAGGCTGGATCCAACAGCAGAAGGACAAACAGCGGAAGGACCAAGCTCCCATCGTCTTGGAATGGTGTGGAATACTCCAACCTTCGACACGCTGGACACATGAGAGATGCCGTGGGAGGGCTCTAAGTCATGCCCGTCTGGACCAGTAAAAGCATGTGCGTGCCACGAGTGCAGAGCCCAGGAACCCCAGGAAACATGTGGGAGAGCGAGAGCCACCGAGGGACAGAGACAAGCACCATTGAGGGGGTCCAAGAGCAGAGTTTACCAGAGTTATTGTTGTCTCGCTGTATGGCTTTGTCTGAGCGGAGAGTGCACTGCCACTCACTCTCTGAAGCAGGAGTTAATTGCTTCACGCATCTCTGAACAAGGCGCTAATGGTTCTTTGGACGCTGATCGTCTGTTTGTATTCTCTAATACCAACCCATGACATGGTGTTCGCAACCATCTGTGCACATCAAAAGACATACCACCTGACACACCCTTACCCTGAGTACCTCCTTCCATACACTCCATCCCCCCTCCATTCACATTGGGACTAATGCAGGCCTGCACTGTCTGTTTTGGGTGACGGAGTCGTACCAACTCCACTCTTTTTCTCCATGTCTCAACCCTCGCCCTATTCTTTCCAGATAATTGATGACTCGTTATGCCCTATGTGTGCGATGATAAGATTGTCTTCAGTGGGCTTCATAAGTGTTGAGGTAATTACTTTCGTCGTGTGTCATTTTGAATTTGCTTCCATTGCTTTGATGTAAAATATCCATCATTGTGCTTGATGTGATGGTGAATTAATGTGCTCTGTTAGATTGTGAATAAATATGTCCTTTATGTGAGTGTGTTATTAATATAATGTACTCTTAAGGTTTGAGATTTCTAGCAGTTTCATCTCTGTCTTTTTCCTCATTGGTCAGCTCTCGTCCGCACGTTACGCTGTTTGCCGGGAAGTTTATGTTAGTGTTAGCCATTAGTCGTTTAGTTTAGTTTAGGGAAGTTTAGTGTTAGCCGGGAGGTTAACGGGAAGTGCCCCATGTGATTTGCACGGTTAGCCAGTGCACAGCCCTGTATGCTCAAGCAGTAATCTGGTGGGTGATAGAGGCATTAAGCTTGCATGGTACAGCCGTGAAAAGGAAGTACCAAGCAAGTAGTGAAAACCTGCCAGATTGCAGTCCAATCGGCGTTCTGTTTGTCTATCAACCCACCGGGCCGCAGAGTTATCCGTGACTGGTGGCCTCCAGGACAGTGTTCGGGAGGAACAGCGTTTCCCTTGTGATGAGCCTCTAACCCCCGCCGTAACAATACCTTCAAAGGTTGCCTTCCTGAAATCTAAACAGCCTTATCTTACTATCGTGAACTCCACATCTCAACAACAACCCGCCTCTCAACTACAATTTTGCAGAGCTTAAAAGTGAGGTGACAAAGTGAATGGCATCAATTTACAAAATGTCATTATGCGCTCTCTGGAATCAAAAACCATTCATCCCGAGCACCATGTTCAGAATTGCTTGTCCCCAAATTCTTCTCCCTTAACTTCTTCAACCATAATGTGATCATTGCTTTAAAACATCTAACACCACACCCCTCTCCCTCGTCTTGGGCATTCTACAAACTGGCCTAAAAACAATCCTGAAATAGTTGTAGGAATCTCTGAGTCTACTCTTTTCATATCCTGAACCAATCTTTCCTGGAAATTTAAATCCCCACAATAAACACGATACCCTTTCCACAGACCTTTCTGATTTCTTCATGAACCCCTTCTCCGACTCCTTTACACAGGCCTTTTCGCTATAACATCATCAGCGATCTTTCTGATTCTCTGCAAAAACCATCTGTATTTTCACCAACTCCACACGCTATTGTAATACCCCTCATTGTTCAGATAAGGCCAAGCAGCAGCCAGCAACCTCTTCCTTGTGCAGACCTTATATAACTAGAGCCAGTCTAACACTTGGGAATGTCTTCAACCTTCCTCTCTTCCTTTCCTCTTCTTCATTCCATTGGCATTTGTCCCACTGTCAGGATCTCCATGCTCTCCATGAGTCTCACTCGTATAAAGACAAAACTCTGGTAAATCTACACATCTCTCACTCTGTCTCCACGAAAGGACCATCTAATTAATTCTCCCATTTACTTCCTGACAAGCCTCTCAAAGAAATTCAGTCTCTCAAACATTTGGGCCATACCACCAGACACATCTCTCATGACAAACCACACCTCAGAGTTGGCCTGCAAAGTCGGTCGCTGACTGGATCCTCTGTAATACCAAGTTTTTTCGGTAAATACAAACTTCCAACAACCTAACGCCTTCATCCACAGCTCGATACAGCACCCGCTCCCCTTTGGGCTGGAACCCTGCCTTGCACCTTTCCCCAGATTTCCTTTCTGTTCTATCAGGTCCCTTACCTTTTGTAGTTGAGCAAATTCCAGCTTGTTCACCACCTGTGTCTTCCTCCCCTCTCCTCATTCTTCCTCCTTGCCCTTCATCCTCCAAGTGTTCCTCTGTTGCGTCCCACTACCCTTCTCTTCATGTTTCCTCACTTTCAGTGTGCAAGCAGTTATTCTGTTTTGTTCTGCGTTATACCTCTTCCACGAGCCTCACCTTTATCCAAGAAAGTTAAACATTTCTCAAGATAGTGTTTTTTTGTCACAGTACTGTTCAAATATACCCAGCAGTATGTTGTAGTTTTTGAGAACCTCAAATGTTGGACAGAATGAACTCATTTAAGCTCAACTGTTCACACGTGCTCAAATCTGTTACCAGACACTTGCAGTGGAAATACCATGACTGACAGCCCATATACTAGCATAGATATACAAGCATTTCAGGAGAAAACCAAAAGCCCATTGTCTGCATAATGTTACCTGTGATATATTGGGCATACATTTTATCGAGAGAAAACGGCTTATATTTCTTGAAATAAATGATCAATGAGGTGCATTGTGGTTCAGCATCATGATGAACCTCCAATGAAATTTGATTAACTGGTGATTACCAAAAAAATTTTAGAAGGTCATTATTAATGCATTGAATAACCTTTTGCCAAATAATGGCATCAATACAAATGGCATGAATTTTACAAAATGTCACAATGCGCTCTCTGAATTCAAACACATTCATCCACAAGCACCATGTGTGGTTGCTACCGATTAAGTAGCCATGGACAGGCACCAACTGATTTTTTTTTTTAACAGCCTTTTGATAATTAACAAAAGAGGAACTAGGGTTAGGGTCGGTTAAAGAACATGTATACTTAGGGTCACTGCATTTTTGCAAAAAAACACACACGAAGTCTTCGCTATGTTTTTAGGTCTTCGCTATGTTTTTATGAGAAGGCCGGTCTTCACTCGTCTTTAGGGTTCGCTATGTTTTTATGAGAAGGCCCGGTCTTCGCTATGTTTTAGGAGAGGGCCGAAAGAAAAAAAAACAATTTTTATAATTAACATAATGTATGGATTTTATCAACTAAAGGTTGATAAGAGTATTATTTAGCACTGTGGGAAATATATATGAAATGAGTTGTGGCTGGCCGTTAGGTTTTGACTCTTTGCGAGACTCCCTGCTCTGCTTGAGGGCTATCACTTATAAACATCAGTCGCACATCATTTTCACTGCAGTAAACATGATGTCAACTTTTAGTTGATATAATCCATGTTTGTCTTGTCTGCCAGAGTGAAACTAGCCATTACAAGACTAGTAATCTGTTAATTAATGCACACCGAATCAACACACAAATTTGTACGTTTTATCTCCATAGTTGTATGCTCTTATCCGTATGCTTACCATTATAACGATTGTAAAAAAAAAATCATTATGGACGAGCCCCTCTTGTAATCGAGTCACGATGGAATGACCTCGCGGGGAGAGCGGCTAGATTCCCACGGAGAGCAGGTAGACAATGGAATTCAATCTGCTCTTGGAATGAGGAACTAAGGGTGTCGCATGGCGCGTGGTGAAGTGCCCTCCTCGGAGAAAGGCAACGAATCTCATTACAGGGCTGGGGAGTGCACGGAAAGAGCGAGACCTGCCAATGCGCGTGCGCAATTAGAACCGGGATATGAAAAGAAAACCCAATCAACGATGCAATGGAGTGTCTAATTAGTCAGTGCATTATGCGACAGTCTGATGTTGTCTGAACATGCGGTAATTAAAACGGCTCAAGTCGGTATTTCTTGTTTGAGATCAACACAACTGCCATCAGTCATGATGTCCCTCCAGTTAAACAAACCGTGCACCTTGCAAACTTTCACCACGTTACTTTGTGCATTGGTTGGTGGGCACAGCAAAACAATTTTATTTTCATCAACGACTCTTTGCACGTGAGCGCTTCTCCTACAAATTTGTTTTACAACTTGCAACACTTCTGCAGCAGAATTTCACAAGGTTATATTAAGCAACAACCCGTCACTCAGGAGAAAAACCTGAAGAACAGTATCACCACTGCGTTTTACAGTAAACCCTTAAAAATAAATACACAGGATTAATATGAAAGGCCTGCTTTTTCAACCCGCCTGGATCATGTCAAAATGCAACAAGCCTCGTGTCACACGTGATTTGTATAATAGGCTTCGCTTGTCCAACAATGAAGACTTCACCTCCAATGGATGCGGATTAAACTGGAAAGAAAAGAATCGCTTCTTACTGGAGTTTCCTTTTGCCCAAAGCTTCTCAAGTGATCACTTGCCACATTTGACGGCAAATTAAGTCCCAGCAGATGAATTAATTCCACAGTTTTGGATAATCATACGCTGACCTCGGTACAATACTCCAAAGGATGCTCTAAAATGAGTTTTAGGAAGCATGACCAAACTCCAAGACAACATAATTTACATGAATCTTTTTCTTTTCCACATTGCATTAGTTAAACAATCCACATTGAAAGAAATAAACCCCATCAAGGTACAAAGGTGCTGGCAGGATAGCCTGGACTCTAGACGTATGTACAGAGGAGCTGGATGAGCTATCTCGCCTGGGTTAAAATGCCGGCCCAGGAAGACCGTCACCCTAGTGCTTCGCAAGCGGGCGAGGCATCAATGTGTGTTTGTCCCTCGAATGGACGGCATCAGTTTGTGGATTTAGAGATCCATGGTGTCCTTTGTGAAGAGTGTGCGATTTATCACCGACCCATGAATAAATTACAAATTATTCTAAACGTACAGCCGTACAGCTGCCCCCAAAAATGAGCTACCTGCAGCCATGTGATGCATATCAAAAGAGGTGAAGAGAAGAAGAAGAAGAAAAGTAAAATATGATTTGGCATCAAAGATGAGATGATTGTAGATGGGACCAAAACAACGAAGATTAAATTATTGCTGGGCTTCAGCTGTCTTTGGGAGTCTTGTTAAGTTTGTATAGTATGCTAAACGATTCAAAGTAATTCACTTTCCTGAATGTTAAGTTTGATATTATGGGTCCTTAATGAGATAGAAGTTTGCGCATCTGTATCTGCAAATATCAGCACTGCTTTGATGACACATGCACACACTGAACCAATTGTGAGCTCGCAGAAGAGCTATCTGGAAAACATGCACATGATAAATAGTAAATGTGACGTCCAAAACCAGAATACAGTCAGTGCTTTCATCGTTAAAAACGGTGCCACGATATAATAATGAAAAATAAAGGCCCATACTCCTCCAGAGCTTTGAGCATTCATGACAAGTTGAGAAACATTTCAGACATGTATCATGTCATCACAAATCGCCACTCCATTTCAAGATGCCAAAAAAATAACTCGTCTGCTGTTCGTGAACACTGTGGGATCTTCCAACAAACCAGTGCTGCACAACATCCTCCGGCACACACATTGATGTATCACCCTGCCTGTGAAATACTACGATGACAGTTTATAGCTGGGTTAAGATTCAAACCCAGACTAAACAACTCCGAGGCAAATCTACATGAGAAGGCCGGTCTTCGCTATCTTTATGAGAAGGCCGGTCTTCACTATGTTTTTCGGTTACCCTACCAACCAACCCTGGCACAATATACTGAGAGTACCCCGCCTTAAAAAAGCAATGAAATACCTGATAAAAATGGAAAAGGAGACCATTTACAGCTCTTTGAAAACAAATCAAGGAAGGGTAATTCTCTTGAGTGTGAACTCAGATGCTTGTTTTAAGGTTCAAGAATTACAATGTTTAAGCAGTGATTAACCCCCTTCCTCAAATGACAATTCATTTATGAGCTGGCCATTTGGTTGGCTCAAAATCACTTCAAACCTATCGTTGGAGGGTGGTTGGAGGTTTGGGAGGGGGGGGCATACAGCTTCCGAAGGACCAACAGCCCGACAGCTCAGGATCATGAAACATGAAGTTGCATTCTTTCCATGCACTTGTTTCATAAGAGCGCATGCTAAGCCAAAAACCCGTGACCTATGGTTTAGCAAAAGACACTTTCTGCAAAGAGGAAAGCAAGACTTTCATTTAGAGATTGAAATCGTAATCAACATGTGTGCCTCAACCTTGACCTTCTTGGAACCAGAGAAGATGCATTAAGTCATATATCACAAGTTTTGAAGCAATTGGAAAGAGACGCAGTCAATGGATTCATTCGCGGCAAAGGGCACAAGGTTTGGCTTTAATGAGCAGTGCAAAATCATAAATGAAAACGTTTCCTCGCAAAGCTCAACGATAGCAAGTAAGAAGTAAGCTTTGTGCATGTGCTCGTATGGATCTCATTATAGCTTGAAACAATTTCAATGCCTTACATCATCATACCAATGTTCAGGGATGGAAAGATATAAGCATGGAAAAAAATGCTGCCAGCAATGACATTTGTTGAGTGTTTTATTATGAAGTCCATTCCAAAGAGCACAAAAAGCTGAATTGATAGATTATAAAATATTGTCTTTCTTATGAAATAAAATCAAAACCTGTTACACATAACATGAATATATTGCCTGGGACCATGTCTCTCATCCATTCCAGCAGGTTCCTGCAAATGCGCTCAATGATCCCACCTTGTTGTGAGCCAGGAATTAGCAAATACATTCTTCAAATTATTCTTCGAAGTGAGATGAAACTAGAAATTATCTCAAAATGCAAAGCCTGTCTGCGTCCCTCGTACTCGAACTAAACTTGATGAAAACAACAGTTAAAAATAAATGTGTGTGTGTCTCCTTCATAACTCCAAAACCATGAAACCTAGCGGCATAAAACTTTGCTTGCATACTAAGGGAACTCCAAGATGTGCAAGAGTGAAATGGTGTTTAGGTAAATTTGAACACCGCTTTTGAAGATAATTTATGGTGAACCAGAAAACAGTCTTACCTTTGATCAGCCTGCATCAGCTTTCCCAGCTCGGGTCTTAATCAGCCACTTTGGCCACGCAGCTCAAATATCCATGCCTTGGAACAGGTCGGTGTCTGTACGATAAAGCTTCATTCCTCTGAAGTGCTGTATACATTGCTGATTGCTGAGCTTCATACCAACGAATCGCTGGATACATTACAATACTTATAATGCCTGGAGACTCAAATGTCGTGCCTTTATAAATTTACACATATGGGATAAGCAGAGAATCTCTTAACCTGGGTAAATAAAAAAATTAAATGCAGAATTGACCTTCGCAGCAATTATGAACTGCTAAAAATGTATTCATTTGTCCAATTCACACATTGTTTGACACTAGGGCATCTCCAGGTGGTGTTTAGTATAATGATCGTGAATTATTACCAACAGCTGTCTGATCAACCATTTTGTTGGAGTGCTTGACTGAGTGCTTAAGCAACATGGCGAGCGCCCTACAAATCAAAAATCATGTTCGGAACTCCGGAAGGAGGAAATTAGGGACGTACGGGGAGAATGCAGCAGGGCACGCGTGACCCATAGGAGCAATTCTGTGCAGCAGGAGTTCGGGTTGTCCCTATCGACAGTGCAGTCAGCAGTTGCTGCAAGCACGAAGAGGTCCATAGACAGCACACATGGATGTGGTATAATAGGTTATTGGGATTTGTAATTGGGATTTATAATGGAGACTCTCCACGGGGGTGTGCGCGTGTCTGAATGCTTGGTTGGTGACGTGTGTGTGGTGTGCACAGCTCGCAGACGCAGGAACCAAACTCGCAAACGAGCCCCTGCTGCAAAATAGATTATGCAGCCATCACCGAACCATGTGCTTCGGCATGAGAGATCGGACATGCTGCATTGGCGAGCCACACGGGACATGCCGTGCATGCGGGTGTGGGGAAAATTGTGTGTGCTGGTGAGAATCTGTACACGTGTGCGATTAAAGGGATGAGTATATCACCACGCTGCCTTCCTTTCCCCTCACGCAGCCTTCCCTTTCCCTCCCCTCCTGCTGCTTCCCTCCTCTTAATGCTGCCTTCATTCCCTCCTTCATGCTGACTTCCCTTCCCTCACACAGCCTTCCCTTCCTCCTTCACGCTCCTTCCTTCACCTCCTCTCACGCTGCCTCCCTTCCCTCCCCTCACGCTGCTTACCTTACGCTCCCTCATGCTGCCTTTCTTCCCTCATGCTAACTCCTCCAACCCCATCCACAAGCGTACAACTCTCTTGGATCAATTCCGCCATTTAAATTTTGAAATTTGGCTCAGCTTAAGATATTCTGGAGCTTATCACATTTTAATGTAAAACAGGTGCAGAAATTAAATGAAGGCGTGAACACTGGCGTGGCTTTTTTCAATGATAGAAGGAAAATGCTCTTCCTCCCTTCTCCTCCCCTCATGCTTACGTCCTCCAAAGCCCTCCCACCTCCCCCTCCCCCCATCCCCACAACATGATGTCTCCGGGCAGTGTCCGGGTTGTTTTAGGTTATGACCCCTTTGAATGTGCTGTTTATCGTACCCATTTTGTTCAATCTTGTATAATATCCCGTTCTGTTGGACGTCGACAGGTCTCCTTCGGGGCTCTCTGCTGACGATCTCAAGTTAAGTTTCCGGTCGTTATCTGTCCTGTTTTAACTGTTTATTTTTCTCATGTACATGTGACTGTGTGTTCCTAATTAACCTCCCATCGAAATGGACGGAGGTTACTGTTTTCACCCCTGTCTGTTGTTTGTTTGTTTGTGAACAGTATTACGGAAAAATCCTGGACGGATTTCGACAAAAACTTGGTGGGGGATTAGGTATGGTCCAAGATCATGCGTTAGATTTTGGACTTGGCCCAAAGTCTATGGCCGCTATGGCCATTTTGAAAAAATATTAGAATTTTGTTTTTGCATTTCTACATGTTTAAGTGATTTCCACCAATAAAATACATTGTTAGAGAAAAAGACCAATTGCAATTTTTCAAAAAGTGTTATTGAAAATATTTGAAATTTTTTTTGCATTTACATGTTTTAAGTGATTTCAACTCCCAAAAAATTTGTAGAGAAAAAAAACGAAATTTTGCACTTTTTTTCAAAAAATTTCGATTTTTTTTTGGCATTTCTACATGCGTGTCAATCTAGTTTAGTTTTATTCAATCGTGGTTCAGTAAAGTCTATCCGTTTTGACCTACAATGAATAGGATATCAGGTTCACATAAGTGACCCAGTAGTATTCGGCGGAGGTTTTGCACTCTACCGAGTGTCTCCCTCCAGTTCGGTTTTGTTTCAAAAATCTGCTATTTTGTGAGATTTTGTCGACCTTGTATTACCGGGCTTGAGGCCTACCCTTGAGGCTTGAGGCCCACCGGTTCCCCTCGGTGTACGATCATGTTTATTGTTAATTCTCCCATTACCTTCAATTTCTATTCTTCCCCACTTTCCTAACGTCCCCCATCCCTCCCAACTAATCACTCTATTTTTATCTTAATCAAAAAAAATAACGCAACCTTTCTCCTTGCACATCACGAGTCTCAAATCTTCTTCTTCTTCATCTCCTCTTCTTCTTCCTCCTCTTCTTCTTCTTCCTCGATTTTTTCTACAACACTTCATGACCTAATCTGTTGAAAACTCTCTCAAACATCAATAATAACAACAAAAATCATCTTTATAATGCTTCATCTTCCTCTTTCACACGTGTGGTACTCTTTACTGTATACAATGCACTACTCTGCTATTTAACAGACTGCTCTCAATTCGACCCTCTCTTATACCTTGCCTAAAAAATCCAACTGTTACAGCGTTTCTTCTCTCCATTCTCTGAATTCGCCTTTATTGCATCCATCAAGAATTGTGTTTAACGCATCTCTGGACCTAAACTTTAAAACCACAGTTTGCTATGAATGTTTGCTTTCCTTCAACCATTCTTTTTTTCCAACTTCAGTGCCAACTCCCCTCTCACCCTCACTCTCAAAAAACCATCCCACTCTTCTCCCTCCAAGCCCTCCTCTCAGCTCTCTCAAAAATTCCCCCTCACCTTTCTCCCACCATTCATCCCCCTCAACTAATCCTTCTCAAAGTTGCCCCCCTCTCATCCAGAAAGCTGCCTCCTTCCACTGCCTCTCCACTCCATCTCTTCACTCCACCTCCTCAAATCCTCAACTGCCTTCCCTTCTTGTCCCCCTCTTCCCCAGCACACAGAGCCTTTTCTCTCCTCATTGGCCCCTCCCCTAGCTATTCTGCATACCCACACTCTTTCAACAACGCCTCCTTACTCCCCCCCCTCGTCCCTGTTCTACCCTCACCCCTCACAAGCCTCCTCCCTACCTCTTCCTTAAAATGTGACCTCAAATATCCTGAGATTTCGACAACTGGGGGGATTAGGTATGTCCAAGATATCCGTAATTTGACTTGGCCCAAGTCATATGCCTCCACCCTGCCAAGCTCCTCCCCCTCTCATAAAATGTGGACTCAATATCCGGGGCCTTCGCTCAAACCTTTCAGATCTTTCCATACACGTTGCCACTAAAACCAGACATAATCTGCCTAACAGAAACTTTCTTCGCCCAAGATGTGTCTGATTCCAAGTATCTCTTCCCTGGTTCTTCCCTCCTCTTTATGACAAACCTGAGCCTCGTCTGGTGGAGAGTTGATCTCTTCATCAAAGACTCTATTCTCACTCTCCATTCACTGCCTCACTCCCCCACACCCCAGAATACCTCTGGCTACGGCCCTCCACTCCCACCCCATGTTTATATTGTCACTGTACGTCCACCTAACAGTGATGACTCATCTACACCTCCATATCCGAACATGACCAACTTCTATTTTCATCGAACTCTCTCTTCCCTCATATTGGCACTTCAATTTATCTATGCCATTGGCTATTGGTTGTACCTCTCACTGTCATTGCCCTCAGCAAAGCTTCTGCGGATCCATTGGGAACTGAGAAGATCGGCCTTCCCATCGGTCAACTTCCCGGACCGGTCTCAACCAAGGTACTCCATCTCTTCTGGATCTGATTGACAAACTTCCTGACAATATCTCTACTCTTCCTCCGCTCCATCGTTCTTCTGACCACGTCCTTGTCAAAGTGGACATCCCTCTGGCTATTATCAGAGAACCACCTCACGCCGTCGAGTCTGGCATTTTACTCAAGCCGACTGGCAGGGTCCAAGCAGCCATAAAACTTATAGACTTGGTCCTATCACTACTTTCTCCAAATCAACTCATCCTGGAATTCTTTCAAAGAAACTTGCTCTCCCTCATGCACAAGTTTATCCCCTTGTCTTTAGAGTCCTACCTTTCCTCCACCCTTGGTTCACTGAAGCTTTGTTAGGCAGTTGTCCTGAAACAACTTGCCTTTTCTCATGGAAAGAAACCCAATGAGGCAATCTATTCTTCAACGTTGGACGGTTATACTACGGCCGAACAATCTTTTATCGCGCTGAATCTCAATCTCTCTCTAAATTCCTGGTGGTTCTAATCAATCTGTTTCTGTGTTCCCTCATCCCTCCCTTAACTCAATCTACACTGTACGCACGTG
>CM068952.1:99858666-99892547 GCA_035128595.1 Eptatretus atami
GATTGATGTTTTCGAACTTCCAGTTCGATGGAAACTGACCCAGAGAGAATGATTGAGTGAACAGAGCAGAAGAGGATGAACTAGAGCAGCAGAGCAGGTTTTTAGGCCACATTCACTGATGTCGAGGGCTGCAGAGCCAGAATGGCCCTGGAGCAATACTGGTGTTGGGCCCCCTTCATGCGAGCCCCTTTCATCCGGGCCCCTTCAAAACCAATTTTTTTTTTGACAACTAAACAGAGTTTTCGTATTTTCGTGAAGAAACACATGTTGTGTTTAGGGAAATTGGGGGTTACTTATTCCTACATGTGGATTTGTTTCTTAACCAATTTCATCTGGATGGGATGAGCCTGGTGTTGGCTCAGTGGTAAAGGTGGCTGGCTTGGGATCTTAGGGTCCTGAGTTTGAGCCCTGTTTTCCACTGAATTAACACCAGGTGGGTTGACTCAGCCTGTCATACTCTGAGGTTGGTGAAATGAGTACCAGTGTATTGGCCTTGGGCATTGCATCAGCAGCACAGTCATGCCCAACAAAATGATACTTACCAAGTAGCCATATGCAAGAAGAAGATCTGGATGGGATGTGGCCAATACTCCTGGGTCATTTACATCATTATTTCATCACCACAATGATCATTATGTAAATTGTTCCAACAGTAGTCTATTATTTTACGAGGGAGAGTGTTGATTCCCATGGAAATATGGTCTGGATAAATTCTTCTTCTTCTTCTTTCTTCTTCTTCTTCTTCTTTCTTCTTCTTCTTCTTCAGACAAAACCTTTAGGACTCGGCTCTTTATATACAGGATCCGGATCTCCTTAATACTAAACACCTGTACACATCCTCGCATTGACGGTGCCTTTTGAGAGCGTCTATCATGAATTTTAAATATATTCGGACATTTGCTTTAAAGTTTCGAAAAGTTCACGTTACTATTTAAAGATTATTCCATTTAATGTATTGTAAATTCGTAAATACACTATTTCTCGTCATGAACGACGATCGCCCATGACGGGTCTCGCTATTGGCTCCGTCAAGGCATGTGACGAAATATCGGAAGTTGTTTGTTTTTTTCTTCTTCTTCTTCTTCTCTTCTTGTTCTTTTCTTCTGGTGAAGACAAAACCTTTAGGACGCGGCTCTTGGACACATTTGCCTTGTTTTCCTAAATGACGTGAATGGGGCAGCTCTCATTGGTTTAAGGTCACACATTACGTCATGCAAATTTCATTTGCATCATTTACATCCCGTCACGATTCCTTCCCATCCTATAGAACCATGGATGTGACTTCAGGATTTGTTGTTGGTTGTAAAGGGCTATTTCAGTTCATAACTAATCACGTTTTGAATGTTTTTGTTTTGCCCGTCTTGGCATTTTCTTCCTTTTGGGGAGGGTGGGTGCAATTGGAATTATCCGAGCTATATAACCACAATGCATTATATATGCACATAAGCAGTACACATGTTTTCCTTTCATATATACGTAACCCGGGTTAATTTTATTTTTGGAAGCAATCGAAACAGTGGTCTGTTGCCTCTACATCGCCACAAGGGATGTGTCAGAATAATGTGTTGCATGCTTGGAACAAGATCACCTGTAGGGTGGGTACTCTGCTTTGGTATTAATAATCATAATGTAATAACCTGACTCCCCCTGGTGGCTCCCGTGGGGGGGGGGGGGGCTGCTTCTCATGATGATAATGATGATGGTTTATCATGACATAAAATAATGATTATGATAATGGTACATAATGGTAGTGTAATAATAATAATAATAATTATGCGACACTGTGATGGTGAAGGTGATAATGATAAATGGTACAGAAGGATAATGGTACATTATGATCGTGATAATGATGATAATAATGATAATACCTAATGATAATGATGATGGTACATAATGACAATGATAAGAATGAAATGATACTCATAATGAGAGGTTGACAATGGTAATAAAACAATGATATGGTACAAAATAAGAATGTAAATGCCTATCATGATAATGTGACTTCATGATAAGGATAAGGGTGACTTGAGGGGAAGTGGGTGTTGGTGGGTGTTGGTGGGGGGGGGTGGGTGTTGGAGGGGGGGGGGGTGGGGTGTTGGTGGGGGGGGTGGGTGGGTGTTGGTGGGGGGGGGTGGGTGGGTGTTGGTGGGGGGGGGTGGGTGGGTGTTGGTGGGAAGATGGTCCCGTCTGCCGGCATTTTTAATTTTTTTATATATTTTTGTATACCTTGTCGAGGCTCGTATGAGAGCTAACACACAACGCACAGCAAGGAGGGCATGAGACAAGAGGGGAGGGAGTGGGAAGGACAAAACAGTGGGAACAGAGACATTAGGAAGATCTGTGGAAGGGAGAGGGATGGGATGGGGACATGGGAATACAGATGACATTACAGGACTTTCAGGAAGGAAAGCAGGGAATTTGAAGGAGGTGGGCGTGGGTGGATTATCGGGGTAGAAAAGATCGAGGATTTGGATGGGGGATGATAAGAGGTGTGGTGAACAGCTGTTTTGAAGGCCTGGAGGGAAGAATGGGAATGAATAGTCAATGCAATACACAAACATGGTACAAAAACAGATCCTCTTAACTACAGACCTGTTAGCTTCCTTCCAATTATAAGTAAGATCATGGAATCCATCATTGCATATGACATCAAATCCTTCCTTTTTTCCAATGGTCTGATCTCAGAGCAAGTGTTTGGTTTCAGACCCAGTCATTCTACTCTGGACAATAGACATGCTGCATCTACTCCCCTAAGAATGGATGGAAGCCCTCAATCTCAGACATGAGATCAGGGTCACCTATATGGACATATCTCGAGTATTTGATACAGTCTGGCACCCCATCTTCATCTCCAAACTCTCTGTTTATGGCATCCAAGGCCACCAACTCTCATTGATGATTGACTTACTCCACTCCCGTAGTCAGCGTGTAGCTCATAAAGGTGACGCTCTCCTCTCCCTATCAAGACTGTATAACACCTCATGGCAGTGGCTTGGGCCCAACCTTGTTCCTCATCTTCATCAATGATCTTTCTGATTCCCTGGAAAATTCGGTTTATCTATTTTCTGATGATTTCACCCTCTACTGTATCATATATCATTCTTCAAACAAGTCGTCAGCAGCCTCTTCCCACTCTGCAGACCTTGATAGAATCAGGAGCTGGTCCAACACTTGGAACGTGTCTTTCAACCCTGACAAATCCCACACACTTACCATGCATCTCCGAAAGGACAATCTGACACACCCTCCCATCTACTTCCTAAACAAACCACTTGAAGAGGTTAAGTCACTCAAACTTTTGGGCCTCACCATCAGTCATGATCTTTTTGGGGCAGACCATATTTCCAAGATGGCCTCCAAAGCCTGCTACCGACTGAACATTGAGCATGATCAGCATCATGCAACGTCTTTCCTTGGCCAATCTGAACTTGTGACAACCTACAAAGCCTTTATTCATAGTTTGATGGAGTACTGGTCTCCCCTTTGGGCTGGCACCCCTGCCTCACACCCTGCCCTTATTGATGCCATGGAAAGCAAGGCCCTCAAAATCATTGGAATCTCTCATGACAAAGTTGAGTGTCTAGGCCTGTTACTTCCACATCGCAGACAAGTTGGTAGCCTATCTGTATTCTACTGCCTCCTTTTTGGTCTTGTAGCCTCTGCCCTCTCTTGGCTCTGTCCCTCCCAGTTTTCTGCAGGGCACACATGGTCAGCCAGTAACCCTCTTCTTATTAAGCTCCAAAAATCCAGGCGAACTCCTCACCTCCACTCATTTGTTCCTCTTTTCTCTCACCTCTGGAACCACTCTCCCCAGACTGTTGAGTTCCATTCTTCCCTCCAGGGGACTTCAAGCTGTGCACCAGTCCATCAGGTCATCCCCCATCTATATACTCATGATCTCTTATACCCCAAATAACCCCGTTCCCAAGCCATACCCTTTTCCAAGTTATTGTGTTTTTTACCCCCTTTCCCTCACCAATTTTCATTTGTTGGTTGGTTTGTTTCTTTTCTGTTTTCATCCCGACATCACTCTTTCTCTTCCTGCTGTGTTTCATTCAGCTTGTGTGCAGTTTGTTCACTTCATTTGTCCTTCACCACCTTCCCTTTATCTCACTCTTACTTATACTCTGCTGTTGGTGTTTCCCCCTTTACATTTTCGTCCATTCCATTCTGTTCTAGCTTTCCACAAGTTTTGACCATGCATACAAAAAAATAAACACAAAATAAATTGCAGAAAAGAAAAACTGAAATGGAAGGAAGGAAGGAAGGAAAGAAAATTATCTCGTAAATGATAAAATGAGTTTTCAAAACATTAATTGAATATTTTTTCATCTACTGAGTTTTCAAAAATCTGTTTCTCCTTTTGAGGCATTCACCATCAGAAATAGCTTCCCATCACAAGGCCACATTTGATCAGACCAAACCAAGAAGAAAATGAAAAATCACTCATGGAGTGACATTTGGCGAAACGGAACAGTACTCGGTAGAGTGCATACCTCCGCCAGGTTAAACAGTTTACATTTTGTATGCCACTGATAGGTCTGATCTGAATCCGGACCTTAACCAAAATCGAATCGGCTTGTTCTTGTCACCTAACCAACTCATCCACCTAGTTTTGTCATAACTCGTCCACAACATTTTGAGATCTCATGTGATACATAGTTTTTGGCCTCATCTCTCAGTGGTGAAGAACCACTTGAAAAGTTCTTGGATCCGGATCCGGATTCGGATCTTCACAAAAATCGAATCCATAGATTCTTAACCTGGGGGTCGTTTGGGGTTTTTCTGGGGGTCATGAAGGGGTCATAAATAACATATCAATTTGTTGAGCCCATTTTTCAGAACCTAACACAGGTACATACCACACACAGTATTTTGTACACCATCGGTGTTTTGTACACCACAACACTCACACCATCGGTGAAGAGCTTATCAAGCCATGCCTTCTCGAAGCAGCGAAGTTGGTGCTGGGGGAACAGCAGTCAAACAAGTTCAGGCAGATTTCCCTTTTGAATGACACAGTCAAAAGTCGAATTCCACATATGAGTAATGATATTCTGCTGCAAGTAGTGAGCACTGTGAAGAGCAGTCCAGTGTATTCACTGCAACTGGACGAGTCAACAGATGTTTCCTCATGTTTCCCAACTGCTAGTCCACATAGTTACCTCGAAGGAGAAGCCATGAATGAGGAGTACCTGTTCTCGGAGCCATTGGCCACTACCACTCGGGAGAAGATGTGTTCAGAATGTTGGAGCCTTCCTCATCAAACATGAGCTTGGCTGGGAATGACCTGTCGGGGTGTGTACAGATGGGACACCTTCCATGGTTGGATGCAGATCCGGTTCAAAGCCTTCGTGAAGGATGTCACTCCCCATGTCTCCTTCACCCACTGCATGATACATCGCCATGCTTTAGCGATGAAGACTCTCCCTCCACGTTCCGAGAAGTGCTTTCAGATGTGGTGAAGATTGTGAACCACATCCGAGGGAGCGCAACAAACTCAAGAATCTTCAAAGCGATGTGTGAAGAAATGGGCGCCGATTTCACTGTTCTGATATTCCACACAGAGGTGCGCTGGCTTTCGTGTGGTAAAGCTCTCAATCGTGCGATTTAACTTCGAGAGGAAATAGCGCTGTTCTTGGAGAGAGGGTGTACCGAGAAGATAATAATCAGCTTCTTAGAAAAGATGCAGGATGAACTGTCACTTCAAGGAAACCTCCCAATGCTACACACGCTCTGACAAAGTGGCAGCGTTCAGGAGGAAGATTCACCTTTACCAGGAAGAGTCCAGGACGGTGACACGACTATCTTCCCTGAGATGATGACTCTCCTGGATGCTCTGCCAGATGCTGAATGCCACTTCCACAAGGACATCTCAACCCACCTTCTGGCAATTAGTGAAGCCATCGAACGTTACTTCCCTAGACTGGACGACCGCTCTCGTGATGAGTGGATCGTCCGACCCTTTTCCGTTGAAGACGGTGCCATCAGCGATAATGACGTGGCTGTGAAGGTTGAATTTTACCGAATTCGTGAAGATGCACAGCTCAAGAGTGACCATGGAACAAGAGCTCACCACGTTTTGGCTGAAAGTGAAGGACTTTCCTGTTCTTTCGAAGAGGATCCTGACCCTATTGGTCCAGTCCCCCTCAATGCTGATCGCTTCTGACATGAGGTGCTGACTGTCGAGCATTCGTCCTCGTTTTGATCGCCTGATGGCTGTGAAGCAATTTCAGCCAGCCCATTGACTGAGTATTGGCAGACATGTTTTAATAAATCGGGCTGTTATTTTTTTCAATTTTTTTTCGGGGGTCACGGTACTGACCAAGAATGTCTGATGGGGTCGTGGGGTCAAAAAGGTTAAGAACCACTGACTAATCAATTAGTCCTTGTCACACACCCAACATGTCCACAAAGTTTCATCGAAATCCAGCCACAACTTTTTGAGATATCATGCAATATTGTTATTAGCCCTATCTCTCAATGGTGGATATTCAGTTAAAATTAAATAATTATCGTATCCAGATCTAGGTTTGGATCTTCACCAAAATTGAATCAATTCTTCTTAGTGGCACTCCCAACCTGTCCACCAAGTTTCGTGTTAATCCATCCATCACCTTTTGAGATATTGTGCTACATATCATTTTTGGCCCAATCTCTCAATGGTGAAGAATCGCTTAAACAAATCTCAGATCTGGATCCGAATTCCGATCTTCACCAAAATTAAGCATTGCTGTTCTTGGCCAGTCACCTACACACACACACACACACACACACACACACACACACACACACACAACAACAAATTCAGAACGACTGCTTGAAAACTGTGGCCAAAAATCGTGTGACAACCAGACAACCAGGCAGACAACTGCAACAAACCAACATACTTGGCAAAAAAAAAAGTTTCACCAAGTGATAATAAACTAGATATCTGCCATTACAAAACGATTGCCAAGGGTCAGCCTCCCCGGCTAAGCTTGGCCCACAATCCAAAAATGGCATATTTTGTTTGGACCCCATATGACCTTGACCTTCAACATTTAAGGATATAGTGTAAATTAAGAAAATGTGTCCCCATCTATAATCGAAAATCAAGGTAGATATAAGGGAGGAATGGAGAAAGGGAGGAGAAGGAGGAGGAAAGGAAAGGGGGGGTGGGAAGAGAAAGGGGGGGGAAAGAAAAAAAGGAAGAAGGAAAATTATTCAAGTTATGATCAAAATGGTGCTTTTGTTAATTAGGTCACATCTGGAAAAGCAGGTCAAGGGCACTAATCAAATATCAAGTGCACAACTTTGGTGCAGGTATAGTATTATGATGCAAGAACATCTTGAAAGGCCATGCAGTTTTTGAGATACCACATTGGCAAAATTGAGTGATTACAAAAAGCACGTTATTTTCATCAGACCGCCATTTGACCTTGACCGCGTTATTTTATTCAGACCGCCATTTGACCTTGACCTTTAACTCAGACAGGTATGATGTAGATTAAGCGTAAATGCCCACTTCCTCGAGGCTATTTCGAGAGGGCAATTTTGTTCCGATTGGACAATCCATAATCGAGTTTTTGTGAAAAATGTTGAATGTCTATAATTGGGTAATGACCTTAAGTATAATGTCAAGGTCAAGAAAAATGTAAACCATGCATCCTGTTTATTCCCATCATTCATACAACATTTACTTCCGAAAGTCCCAGCTGTCTCAGAGATAAAGCTTGGAAATTTTGGAAATTGGGAGTGCAGGAAGGAAAAAAGAAAAATATTCCAAATGGTGGTTTAGTACTCTTAGAGGTCCAAGAAACTCTGTGGTACCATTAAAAGTAGGAGCACTAATTGTAGAAACAAAACCCTACAACAGCAATAAGCCTTTCCCTATCCTATATGGGGAGGCTTAATAAAATCCTGAGATGACTTTGGCTTGCAGTAGCTGTCTGTCTGTGCGGTGTTATGCACTCGGGCTTGTCCGTATGCCACCAAAGCAGTTTCAGGAAAAGGATTACACCGGCTGGTTTGCCATTACCTTCCCAGCAGTGATTAGGGCATGAATTGGGAACTTGCGTCCAGCACACAATGACTTACTCTGCAATGGACACAATAGGATCTTTCACATCCCAGCACCAACCAATGCTGCCAGACAGATCCCCAGCTTAATGTCCCAACTGATGGACTGCACACTCATTGATGCAATGCCTTGTGTGATCACAGTTTTGAAGTTGGGTCAGGAATAAAACCTAGACAAAACAGCACAAGTGCACTGCCTCTGAGCTATCCTGTCAATTCATAGTAGCTGTCCCAAAAGCAAATGTTGATCCGAGTAAGGTTTGGTCCACTTCAAGAGCTATCATGTTTGATCCATGTTTTGATACCCTTGGGTTACCAGAAAACACGTGTCTATTTTGTTGAATTATTTTTTTAATGAGTAGTTGAAAGACCTTTTTAAAATGCTCTATTTTATTGCTCTAATAATAATAAAATTCAATAGAGCTGTTATTTGTTCAATTTTAAAACCTGAATTGTATAATATATGGATTTGTAAAACAGTTTACTCGACTTGTGACAATATGTACTGTATATATATGCATTAGATGACCCGTGAACCCGTTGGGTTCCTGTTGTGATGGCGGTTGATGAAAAAAATCATTCCAAGAAAAAAAAAAAGATAGCTCCAGTGAACTATACCGCTGAGATTGTTTGCATTGATCAAATACTCCCGAAGAGTACTTTACTGACTCGGGAATTGATTTTTTTTAATCATTTTTTCGTTTCCCAATTTGAATGAAACTTGATACTGCACACCGCAGGCGAATGGTGAGTAAGGTGGCCCTAAATTTTTTGCGCTATTGTGTTCCGTTTTGGCTGTATTTTGGGAACATACATACATATAATATGAGAGTTGTAGTTATATATATGTACATGATTGTATTCTGGTTTGGATGTACTAATCTCTATCTCTATCCTATCTCTATCTCTATCTCTATCTCTCTCTCTCTCTCTCTCTCTCTCTCTCCTCTCTCTCTCTCTCTTCTCTCATCTCTCTCTCTCTCTCGCTCTCTCTCTCTCTTTCTTTCTATCCTCTTCACAGAGCATTGCTGCCACCAAAGCAGCTTCCTGAGCAAGGGTTATGCTGCATGGTTTGCCATTTCCTTTATAGCAATAGTTAAGGCAGGAATTTGGAATTTAGCACCAGTGATAGCTCGCCTACTCTGCGCCAAGGACACCGCAGGGTGTTTATCATCCACCAACTAATGCCGGCATATGGGACGTCCGTTTAACATCCATCTGAGAGATGGCATATACATTGATGAATCACCCTGCTTGTGAAACCTCAGGATGACAGTTTCTAGCATGCTTGGGATTCAAATCCAGAGTAGACTTGCTTGCTTGGGATTCAAATCCAGAGTTGGATTCCAATCCAGAGTTGGATTCCAATCCAGAGAACAACAAAATTGTTCCCCATTTAAGCAGTAATGGTTGTCCAAACTCTTATTAGACTGTCAGTTTTTTGGGGTAGAATGAATGAAACAGAAAAGGGGCTGCTGTGTTGTCACACATACCTCTAGATCTAGGCCATCCTGGATGCCTATGTGACAACATAGCAGCCCCTTTTCTGTTTCATTTATTCTACCCCAAAAAAACTGACAGTCATAATAAGAGTTTGGACAACCATTACTGCTTAAATGGGGAACAACTTTGTTGGTAAAAATAAAAATAATAAAAATATTAATAATAATAATAAAAACTACAAGGGCACTCGGGTGAGCGCATACCTCCGCCCTGTAATGCCTGATCCACGAGAACGTATCAGGCCCAATACATTTTTGAAATATCATGCTATACATAATTTTTGAGCCCCATCTCTCAATGGTGAAGAATCACTTAAAAATTCTCGTAGCCGGATCCAGATTCGGATCTTCACCAAAATCTAATCAGTTCGTCCTTGTCACACACCCAACCTGTCCACAAAATTTCATCCAGATCTGTAAACAACTTTTTGAGATATCCTGAACACAAACAAACAGACAAACAAACAGACAGAAAGGGGGTGAAAACATAACCTCCTTTACCTTCGGTGGCGGAGGCAACAATAATTTGTCTATCGTCTTCTAAAGTAATTAAAATTCAAATATAAAAGTAAACCAACCTCATTGTCCTGCATTTTATCAAAATATTTTAATAATGTAGTGTACTTGGTGGTTCGATGATGCAACAATGTCCCTCCTGAAATGCATCATATAAAGTTGGCAGGATAAGTGTTAGAAGTAATGTGCAGTGCATTATCCAAAGATGACACTGGATATGTTTTAAGTGGATGACAATACACCAGACCATGTGATTGCAGAATACAATGGACATCTCAGTTAGGGCAATTTTAGTGCAATTGTTTTATTGCATTTGTCTGACACAATTTTAAGGAAACAAATAATTCAGTCGAAATGTTTTTTTTTGTGGAGAAGCTCAGCTAACAATTCAAATGAAATTGCATTTATCCGGTCCTTGTCTGTATACGTATAAACAATTATGAATTTTTCATATTTTGAGGTTTTCCTAAATATAATAAAAACAAAATAAGTATTGTTTTTACAGAATAAGCAAGAGTAAGTCTATTCTATGCGATACTTTTACATTTATCTAGCCAATGGAGGATGAAGAAAATATTCTGCAATAGGGATGTACAAAAATGGAGATTATAGCAGGTTCACAACATTATTTTGAATTAAAAATGAATTTGAACTTACAGTGTGACATTAAGTAATTATTTCCACAATCCTTCCACGTCCTGGATGTACTCATAGTACATGTCAGGTCATAGGTAGCTGGACAACTTCATTTATATTTTGTTAATAGAAGCAAATACAATATACTATTTTCCAGTATTATAACTTAAACATTATTTGTACTGAGGTAATGATACAAAATGACAGACTACTATCAGTTTGAAATGAAGTCTAAATAACTGCATGCAATTAAATCTCAGTTTAATGACATTAGAAATAGAATAAAAGATTTTGACAACTTTTTTTTTGACATTGTCTATATTTAAAGGCAAAGCAAAACTTACTTTTCGATAGAACTTAACAAGATCAGTGAAAGCCAAACACATTATCATTGAAATTTAAATTCATGAGTCTGGCGACTTAACTAACTGCCAGTTTAAATTCTTGATACCAAGATATAGTAGATGAATTATTTACTAAAGAAATGCACTCACATATATTCCATTCTTTTAAAGCTCACTAATAGACATTTGCAAACCAGAACAGATCACACCAAGAAAGTTGCATGCAGATTATTTCAGCAAAAGGGTAAAACTAATTTCAAACACTAAGTTTTATCAACCAGGAGTTGACAAAGGAATGCCAACCGACATGGGAAGCAAAGTCAAGCTTATGTTTCAGCCCTTCATTGGAGTGAAAGAACTTTCATTTGATAAAACCTCTCATTGGAATTGTCCACCTCGACATAGAAAGATACCTGCCTTGAGAGACTAGTATTCCTCATTTCAAACACATTTTTTCGAAAGCTGGACTGATTTCACAAATATACATATAATGGATGTTATTGCAATGATATGAGTTGTTTTATGTTTGATTGCACACTGAAAAAAGAGCACATTTTTCAGCCATTGTTGTGGATAAACAGGGCAAATGATCTGTGGCCTAATTTTTAGCTTCCATCAACAAATAAAGATCAATAGAAGCCCACATTAAAAAAATACAAGTCCTTGTAAATATTGTACTTCAAAGTGATAAAATATATTTTTAAAAGTTAAACAGTAATATGGGATATAAATTATTTTGTGCATACTTAACGGAGAAAGGTATAAGAAAGTTCCTTGGAATTGATTAAGTTTTTCAACTGAAATATCTGTCATTTCTCTCCATCTTAACAATGAAAAATCCATCCATTGGGACCATACTCTGTGCAGAGTATTGGTGCTGCCAAAGCAGTCTTCTTGGCTATTGGGCACAATCCTGGACGGGTCGCCACTCCTACACAGGATACCAGCAAGCTGGCACTCATTTTGCCGACCTCGGAAGGATGGCAGGCAGAGTCAACCCCACCTGGTATTAATTCAACAGCTGAGTGGGATTTGAACTCAGGATCTGAGGATCCCAAGCCCACCACCCAAACCATTAAGCCAACACCAGGCATAACAATGATGAATCTCTGACATAATGCTTTTGGAGATCAATTGTTAGTTGTGTTTATGACTTTAAAGTTCCATAAAGCTTTTCTTCCCACATCAGTGAGTGCTGACATGTACAGTGGGGGATTATGTTGGTTCTGGACATATTTTCTTTGACCATGGAGTGCAGCTGCAACAATCGTTTTTAAATCATTTTCAGCTTTCAAAAATAAGCAGATGTTTACATTTCAAAACTAGAATAGCAATCGGTGGAGCACATATCTCCACCAGGCTGAACAGTTTACATTTTGTATCCCACTGATAGGCCGGATATGGATCCGGACCTGAACCAAAATCAAATTGGCGTGTTCTTGTCATCTAACCAACTCATCAATCTAGCTTTGTCATAACAAGTCTCAACAACTTTTTAAAATATTGTGCGATTTATAGTTTTTGGCCTGATCTCTAAATTGTGAAGAATATATTTTAAGATTCTAATAACTGGATCTGGATCATCACCAAAATCAAATCAATTAATCCTTGTCACACATCCAATCTGTCTACCAAGTTTCGTCTGACTCCATCCATAACTTTTTTGAGATACCATGCTCACAGACAGACAGACAGCCAAACAGGGGTGAAAACATAACCTCAGTCCACCTTCGGTGGTGGAGGTCATAAGAGTGACTTTAGGAGACAACTATATAAGTCCATTTGAGAAATTAAACTACCACAAATTTAAAAGACTTCATCGTTTGCCTTATATTTAAACCATGGACCAAGAAAGGGTGCAAATAATTGACATAAAACTGATCAATTTGATTCAGAGACCAAAACGTATTTCAATTAAATTATTATCAACAGGCGTTTGCTGCAGATATGCATCCAGGAAATGAAAAGTGTGAGGGCTGGATAAATCGGTGGTGGGTGAATGGCGGGTAATGAGAAGATGGTGAGGATAGGATAAATACCGTAGCAATAACATTCCAATACTTGGAAGACACATTCAGGAGAGCACACTCAAAATCCCATGTCACATTTATTGAGAGTAAAGAACAACGCACCTCTACATCACAAAAGATCAACTTTATGAGAAGGTGACAGTTTGGCACAAAAATAAGTTAAGTTTAGCCCATTTTTTAGTTCATATGTTGAGGAAGCCAACTCAGTGAAGTCCATAAAGTTCTAATATCAGCTGATCGAATAGTTAGCAACCACTCTTGTAGCACCAATGGATGATGCAATTAATTTATGATGATCCTCTCCTATTTATAAGCAGAACATTAACACGAGAGATTAATCACAAAAATGTTCGCTGAATTTTGATAAAGGAAGCCTCCTAATGGACAGAGTGAACTGAAAAAAAAATTAAAGTAATATGTGTATCAAAAAAGAGTGCAGCAATCACACTCTCAAACCAAAAGTTTGATGCAATTTCATTGACAGATGCAGTACTTTGTGTTTTTGTGTAAGTTAGTGAAATGATTGCCTGTGTCATATTTGTTGGGAATGAGGTTTCAACACATAATCCCACAAGTATACCCAGACCCCGACATTCGCGGTTACAACATTCGTGGGTTCCGCTTATTCACGGTTGATAATTTGCAACATGCTCCCACATTTGTGGGAAATTATCCGCGTATTCGGGGTTTTCACGGCGATTCTTTCTTTTCACGAGCCGCAAGCATAACACAATTCTAAAACATATCTTCCATGAGCCGCGAACATGACCTGCTCCCTGAACGTGTATTGTGGCTTCGTGGGACAAACATAGTTTTGCAGGACATCTCACCATGTGCACTTTAAACATACAGCACTGTATTGTAGCTTCGCGACATAAACATAGTTTCACGGGATGTCTCACCAATGTAACACGTCATTCCCCACGACGCCATCCCCGTGAGCTACTTATAGAATGAAAACACTAACAGCATCGATTGATGTATCCAGTAATTACTAGGTAGCCACATACGGACATTATACAATGGAAACATTCAGCACATCTTGGTGTAAATTACCATCTTGCTACAAACAGCACCATCTGAGATGTCACATTTTAAAAACACTTGGCATAATCTGCCTGCAGATAGGAAAGACGTCATGTCCTGTGAGTTAAAGAATGGAAACCTTCAGCATATCTATTAGTGTAATTAGCAGATAGCTACATACGGACTAATTACACAATGACATCGCTCACCACATCTATTATCAGCTGCTGAACACAGCACCACCCGTAAAAAAAATCCCCCACAAACAATGCGCAGACTACTCACCGCATCTTGGATCACGATCATTCTCATCGCGTTGCTTTGACCTGTGTATTCCTCTCGCTCCATTCATTCTTCGAAAATGGCTCTCAAGGATCGAGGATAACACTCAGGAGGGTATGCCTCAAAGCATACCACAGATACGGGAGAAGGCGAAGCTCCTGCACGACCATCTCTCTGGCGTGGGTGGTGCAAGCATGAGCGCGGCGGGTACAAGTGGCACCTCCAGCCCGTTTACAGCGAGCAGGGGGTGGTTCCACCGCTTCAAGGCACGATATAATTTGCACAACGTCAAGCTCATCGGGGTAGCGTGCCTCCGCAGACAACGACATTCCCTTCAAGACTCGCGAGGCTCAGAGGAGAATGGGTCCCTGCTGGAGCCGGTCTTTAATGAGACCGGCTTGTTTTGGAAAAAAGATGCCGACCAGAACGTTCATCTCACAGCGTGAGAGCAAAGCAGCCGGCTTTACGGTCGCAAAGGACAGGTATCCCTTCTCCTCTGCACAAAGTGCCAGCATGCTGGTATACTGTGTCGGAGTGGCGACCCGTCCAGGATTGTGCCCAATAGCTAAGGAGACTACTTAAGCAGCACCGACACTCTGCACAGAGTATGGTCCCAATCTCCTCTGCACAAACGCCGAAGGGGACTTCATGGGAAAGCCCATGATGCTCTACCATTCCCTGAACTCACGTATACTGCAAAACAAAAACAAGCAGGCACTACCCATGTACTGGAGGGCGAACAGGAAGGCGTGGGTGACATCTGAACTTTTTATGGACCAGTTCCATAACTGTTTCATTCCTCAGGTCAAAAGGTACCTGGCAGGAAAGAACCTTTCATTCAAGGTACTCCTGCTGCTTGACAATGCTCTTGGCCACCCCACAGACCTGAACGGCACTCATCCGAACATTGAGGTAATGTTCCTTCCGCCGCCCACCACCTCCCACATCCAGCTGCTCCACCAGGGGGTAATAACAACTTTCAAGACATATTACACCCGGCACACCTTATCTTTGTCATCATCATTATCATCATATTTTTGCAAAGTTATGTGTGCTGTGTTTGTTTAAGAAAAAATTGAAATGGTACATGATGTTGTTGTTGTTTTTCGTTTCACGGTACGGTATGATTATAAGGGACTTTAAAATGCATTCTTCAATAAATTGGAAATAGTGCCTGGTGTCGTTTTTAAAAATTTTATTTGTAAGCATCATTAATAAAACTGTAATCATACATTCGTGGTCAAAAGCATTTTGATCTTTAAAAACTTTCCCCTTTGAACTGATAACGCTATCCCCCTTGGCTCCATTGAAACAATGACAAAACACTTGCGGATTTTTTCCCCACACTCACGGATTTTATCCCGACACTCGGATTTTACCCCGACACTCGTGGATTTTTCGCAGGTTGGGAAATCCCCGGAACCTATCCCCCCATTTCCCATTGAAACAATGCCCCCACATTTGCTGGGTTTTCCTGGAACGTATCCCCCACAAATGTCGGGGTCCTGGTGTATTTAATTTTACATGAAGGTTTCTGTTTCTTTCTAACGCCATACATTACATTCTGAGGAGCCTATGGTTCCTTTGGTTATTCAACTGGTGTAGGAACATGGGGATTTGGGGAAGACTGTACCCTACTCACTCGCCTTTACTGTATTCAATAAATATAATAAGGCATCAAATCTCCCTGGTGATTACATCTCCATAACGTATCATGGTGTATGACTCAGATAGATTTCCAGGCTACCTTGCACACCCTGCTACAGAACCATGTTCTGCTGACCAAGGTTTCTACCTACAGAATACAAAGCCACCTTCTTTTCAGGATTATTGACGTCCTCTGTTCAATCCATTGACAGAATCATCTCATTTTCAAATAAAAGCTGGAGTGGCCCAAGGCAGCATCTTCACCCCAGTCTTGTTATTTATGTACATCAATAATCTCTGACACTCTGAAGAACTCTTTTTTTGCACTTTGTAGATTTATTTTATTTATTCGTATGCAGCCTTTGGCTGCAGGGCTGCATCATTTTCTGGGGGCATGGCTACATCACTGATGCAATGCCCCCGCTACTCCATTTCCCAACCTCAGAAGGATGACAGGCCGAGTCAACCCACCTTGTGTTAATTCAATGACACAACAGGAGCTTGAACTAAAGACCTGAAGATCTCAAGCCAACCACCTTAACCATTAGGCCAACACTAGGCTTTACTTTGTGGATGGTACAATCCCACGTCCCAGTGCCAGGGCAGCAGCAATAGCTGCGCTCTCTGATGACCTGGAAATAATCAGACTCTGGTTTAACATTTAGCACAGATCATTAAATCCAGATACTTGTCACATTCTCACTGTCTTTCCAGAGGGATTGGAAGTAAGCTTCCTTGTTGAGAGGATGTACTTGCACTGTTCTTATAACTTTTCTTGGGAGCATCTGTTTTTGTACTCTTCTTGAGATGGGAGTGATGTTTCCTCACTTCGCGGCAGATGGGAGGTAGCCAAAGCTGAAGGATAGGATGGAAAAGAGTAGACAGAGGAGAAGCAACATCAGCAGAGCAGGATTTGAGTCCTGCTTTCGTGTGTGATCAGAGTTCAGCGTTGAGATTCGTATCAAAGTTCCAATTCCACCTCACTGGCATCAACATCCAAAATGAATCTGTCAGGATCCGTCGAAGAGGACACCACTTGAACTTTCTTCAAGACGTGTTTCGATTTTTGAAATGCCACTGCACACTCCTCAATCCAGTCACATTTAGCAGTTTTTTTTGTCAACTTGTGTGATCGCTGAAACCCTAAATGAGACGTCTATAATAAGAGCACATGCCAAGTTAAACTCACACTGACCGACCAATCAATTATCACCAAAAATTTATTGGGAATCTGTAGACACTGCATCATGGCAAATATTATAATGCAGTCCAAATAAGTGACTTTTGTTTGGAATTATTATTTTATGGAGTTTCAATTTTAACCTCATTGTCAGAGACAGGAATGTTCCCAATTCAATTATTCCACAGCCAAAACAGCACATTCCCAACAATGCTGCACACCTTACCTCATAACAGGTATTACTTTAACCAAATGGAGAGTTCATGGAACACGATAGCCCACACAGTGTTCAAGCATATAGAGGAGGGCTTGCCATTTGTGGGGGTTATGTTCTTCCAAATCCCCAAACTTCGGAGGTAGTGGAGAAAATAGGGTTAGGGACTTCAACTTAAAATTTGTCCAAACTGTACCCTTAATTAACATGTTTGTTCATTGTTTTTGTGCGATTTTATGTGCCGTAAAAAAAAATAATAATAATTAATCATTAATAAATAATATTCAAACCGCGAGCAAGAAACAACAACCACACAGGCCGTTTCTTCGCTCGTCGCTGCCCGTACGTGCGTTGCCCGGAAGTTCGCATATCGCAGTTACGATTATTCGCAATTTAGTTTTAATGGCCAATTATTCAATTAGCGCCAACGTATTTTGCCTTTTCGCAATGTCGTCGCAAGGAAAAACAAAAAGAGAAGAGAAGAGAGAGAGAAAAAAAATTTTTACTTCCTGGTTTGGAGCACACCAGCTCACTCTGATGTTACCGAAATTTATGCACCATCTAATATGAAAACGATCATAACTTGGGGCATAGTGTTTATCTATAATGCGCATAAGAAATCGAGAAATTATTAGAATACACGGAGTCATCACTCTCCGGAAGCCCGTACGTTGTAACCCGTAATGGGGAACGCGGCTGAGCTTCCCTTCCCCATCGGCCACGCCCACGCAACGTGTCTTGTCATTGGTTTGGTAAATAAATGGCCATAACTTGGGAACCACTTGTCCGATTAATATCAAACCTTGAAAAGGCACATCCTCAGGTCCCCAGCAATATACCTGGCAAGTTTCAATCAGATCGGACCGTGGTTGTCGAGAAACAGCGGTCACGACACACAACACACACACAACACACACACACACACACACACACACACACACACAGAGATTGCTGGAATTATAGATAGATGAATAAAAGAGTTATTAAGAACATGAAATGAAGTTTATTTTCTTTGGTATTATTATTTTATTATTTTATATACAGCCTTTTTTTATATACAGTGGCTGCAGGTTGCATCATTGCTGGGATCATGGCTGTGTCACTGATGCAGTGCCCACTGTTTCCAGGAAGCTGGTGCTCATTTTGCTGACATTGGAAAGATGACAGGTTGAGTCAACCCACCTGGTGCTACATAAACAGCACAGCAAGGACTCAAAACTCAAGACCCTAAGAACTTAAGCCAACCACCTTAACCGTAAAGCCAACACCGGGCTCATTTTACTGCATGAAGAACACAAAATAAAGTTTATTTTCTTGAGTTATTAAGATCATGAAACTTACCTGTAATAATAATGATAACAAACATGATCGAATAACGCGATCACAGTGTTGATGATGGCTACGATAAAGACGCGTTGATGGAGATGATCGGCACATACCCATGATGGCCGCCTCATCTTCACCACTAAAACATGCCACACCCTCTCATGCTAGATAAGTATTATGAAGGTGATTTGTTTTTTTACAACCTACAAGAATATAATTCAACTTTAATAGAGGTTTAAAGGTGTATAAATAAAATTAAATCTGGGTTTTACCACCGATTTACCCAGTGTCTATTACACTACCCGATGTAACATGCGACATTAATTATTTGTGCCTGTCGTATGTGTGCTTTATGACATCCTTAAAAATAGTATGTTTCCTGTTTAGAATGATTTTTAAATTTTGTTTGACCGTCAGACAGGCAGACAGAGTAAAAAAATCTTTTTACCTCACCCCTCTCTGCCCATGTGTGATCAGGATGAATTCTGAGTCAAGGTAGGGTAAAACGAAATGCTCATTTTTACCTTCGCAAACTTTGTTGTGAAGGTTATGTTTTGATCGCTGTGTATTTATTTATTTGTGAATATGTGTTTGTTTGTTTGTTGTTTTGTTATTCGCATAACTCCAAAAGTATTGAACTGAATCGCAGCAAATTTGGTGGGATGATTGGTTATTATCCGAGGACCATTGATTAGATTTTGGGAGCGATCGGTCAAAGGTCAAGGTCAAGGTCATGAAAAGGTCAAAATCGTCTTTTTACCATAGCGCGGTCAATTTGTATCCATTTGCATGCAACTAATGCCAAAATGTTCAGAATTCAATGCCCCATCTTGTGATATGTGACATGACACAATGACGTAATAACCCTTATTAGCGGTTGGGAGTCAAAGTCAGGGGGGTCACGACATTGCAAATGTGCGGTTTTAGTCATAACACGGTCAATTCTTATCCGATTTGCATGAAACCAACACCAAAATGTTGACTGTTCTGTTCCCCACACTCTAATACCAATTACAAATTAAGAGTACAAAGTCAAGGTCGAGGTCATGAAAAGGTCAAAATCGTCATTTTGCCATAGTGCGGTCGATTTTTATCCAATTTGCATGCAACCAATGTCAAATGTGGTGAATTCAATGCCAAATCTTGTGTATACGATATGACACAGAAATTTAATGTTTTTAAGCCATCATAACACATATGAGATGGCAGATGTGGTATGGGATTAAATACCCTCACAATCAACGGTTTCTGGGGGGGTGGGGGGGCAAAATGTAGCGTTGGCGAAGGTATGCGCTCTACTGAGTGCCCGTTCTAGTTCTATTCATGTTCCGATTTGTGTTCAAAATATAACATTCAATTTAAATAAGTTGTCGCTTGATCATAAACTGATAAGATGGACGGACGGACAGACAGACAGACGCGAACCAGTTGCTTAACCCTGCTTTTCACGCCGCGTGTGTGGGGTAATAATGGTCACATAATATTGCTTCGTTGAAGGAGGCAAAGACCATGCAGATTATTTCATGCAAACATCATTAATCTACAGGTGATTCATAATGGGATGGCCTAGAGTATTAATGAATGCGAGAAATGTTTTAAAGGAACTCTGGCTGTTAAAAGGATCATTTTGTATCAATCAAACCGCTGTTGATGTCTTTTTTTCTTGTGCCTTGTGAAAGTGTCAAAGTGTAACACATTTGTCTTGCTCACTGCTGGCTAGAAGGGCATGAAACCATCTCCTACTGCACATGCAAACTAAGGAGGGTTACGAGAGCCGAGCTGTTCCTTGTTTGCTCTGACATTTACAAGCAGCGATAACTCAAGCGTGAGTACAAACTCTGTCTCTTCTTACCTTTACTCTGAATTATTGGATGCAAACTAAATATTAGTGTGGAGAGGAAAACAATTGCTGAAGAATAATAAACTTTAAGAAATGTCAAACAGACACATGAGTCCCGAGAGGGAATCAAAAGGGGTAATCGTTTTGAGAACGAAACACAGCAAATCCCAGGGCAGAGTGCACGAGGCAAATAAATCACAAGGCCTACACACGACGGCCCCAAATTTAGCACACAATTGCATTGTGCCTGGCCTGGAAAGCATTTACTTCCAATTTCCATCACTGACAAAACTCCACTAAATTGTACTCGTGACACGAAATTGTATCAGTGAAACATAATATCACTTGAGAGCTCCCATGGGGAAGTCTTTTTTTTCAAAAAGGTCTCAGAAATTGACCTGTCTTTGGGTAAGCAGTAAAAATTGTCTTCCTGAGCTAGATTCAACATTTGTTTTGTTCTCAAAACCCACTTGAGTCACTACAACTCCATCAGCACTCTATCATGGAGGTGTTTAACATCCTTTTCCAACACCAGATTATATGTGTTCATGTGAAACGAACAAGGAAATTACATTGTTAGTTCTCACAGAAAGTTAAAAAAACAACAAATCATGAAATTATTAATCGGATTAAGAAAACAAGTTGATAACGGAGATTCTTCACGAGTCTAAAAATCACAGAATGCAAAAGGCACAGCTAGCTGAGTAGTTTGCAGCGAGAGAAAAAGGCTCAATTCTGCCACAATCTCTGAGTGGCCTTCATCTGGCAGATGCAGTCTAAATGTATACCTTCCCAGGGAAGCAAGGTGATATGTGCCTGTGGCAGGTGATGAAAAACAACTTGTATGAAGGCCACCCTGTAGCCGAAATGTAGGATCCAAGCGCTTTGTTTTTGAATAAAAAAAACATTTGGTTAGTTGTGTGTTTCGCAGCTGTCATTCCTTTTCCATTGCTTGCAGCCGTATCCTCTGTTTTTTGAAGGATGAAACAATCTCAGTTTGGCTTTTTAAAAGCGACTGTGCAAACCCAATGTCTTCGCAAATGGAATAGTTTAAGATACATTAAAACATATCTAGAAACATTCAGTTTGTCCTTTCAAATGAGCTTAACTTTGCAATTTAATGGACAACGTCATGGATGGGATATGAACTGATTGTAGAAATGTGACGAAGCCAACAACTCCACCAAAAAAATTGCTATGATAAAACAGCAATCGGTTTTTTTTTTGGTTTTTTTTTAGTAAATTCACCATGTGTGACACGAGAGAAAATGAATGTCATTTTCATGTCGATTTGCTGGACTTTTAGTGACAATGAAAAATAAGTCAGGAAGAAAGGGAGACTTCCATATTACCAATTTATGATATTGTGCATCACTAATTCGATCTCATGATATTTCAAATGTACCCTTTCCAGAGCTATACTGTACTGAAGCAGTGGTCATAGATCTGGAGGGATGCTCATATGGTAAAGTAGTCATGGCAATGCCCAAAGCATAAGTTGATTTGAAATTTTGCCTTGGAACAAGCTCAAAGGTCCATTCTTATGAAAATCACCATGAGATCTTTCATACTACAGACAGGACAATCATCTACTCTGAAGGTCAGTGTGCTCTACAGAACATTGGCCCATGACAGCAATGCACTGCATGACAGTAAAATACTATAATTAAAGGAAAAACTTGGTGACCGGCAGTATATCACTACCTGCTGGCGAACGCGATGCTCAAGGATTACGCGATGCTGATCTTCCTTTGAGTGCTCATCTGTGGAGAACTTGGAGCATTCCTCGGTGACCACGATGTGTGCACAGAGAGCAAAGCAAAGGAGCTCAGTGTGGCTTATGAGCAGAAGGAATGTGAGATCTTTCCTGGATAGCATGGGTCTCGTGGGAACTGCATGGCAATACATTGGTGTATGACAATCTGGTGATGTGAGAATTTGTCAAGTAATGGCAGACATTTATGGCTGTTCTCCAAGAAACCAAGTGATTTGGTGAAGCAGTTTATCGAGTAGCCGAAGGTATTGTGCGGGGAGCCTGCTGATCAATGTCACCAACTAGGGAGCCTAGAAAAAAGGTGAAGAAAAATATGAGAAGGCCTAGCGCTCAAGAATTGTGACAGCTACACTGCAAACAGGAAGGACCAGTTCAGAGTGCATTCACCTCCTCTCTTGCTATACACCACGTTTCTCAACAAACAGAGGTGACAAGAACAAGTTTCTGAATGACTTAACCTTAATGACTTAAAGTGGATGAGTGGTGAGGGAGGGAGAGGTATGAGGGATTCCAGCAGATGTGACACCCAGTTTATCATCCACCCAAGAGATGACACCCAGTTTATCATCCACCCAAGAGATGACACACACATTGATGAATCACCCTGCCTGTGAAACACCGGGATGACAGTTTATAGCTGGGTTGGGATTCGAATCCAGGCTACACAGAGTGAGCATGCATACCTCTCAGCTTTCCTGCCATGATGTGGCGATTCCTTACTTCATAACTGAAGACATATTTTTCATTGTGATCACACAATTGATTTTGCCTTCCTACCTCCAGTATAGAACTGCGTGTGGTATCACAATTGAAACTTGAAAAACGTGCACCAAGTGGTTTCATCACGCAATGCATGAAACGTTTGAAGAAACTTTTAAAAGCGAAACGTTAAATTTTTATTTGTATTTAGCGATGCCAAAGCCAAAGTGACGAGTCCTATAATGGAAGAAAAAAAAGGTGAATGTCGTGGAAAATAAAATTTCACATTTTCAGCGAGCCAGCCACCATCTGTATCACAGCAGAACAACACGTGGCCAACAACACACATGAGAGCCCCATAACTTTGCTCAAGTCACATTTCCAACCTGGCCTCGAAAGCAGGTCGCCGACTGGGCAACCTCTGTCATGCAAAGTCCTTCCTCGGCCCACCTGAGCTCCTGACCATATACAAAGCTTTCATCTGCAGCCTGCTATGCGAGTACTGCTCTCCCCTCTGGCTGGTGCTCCTGCCCTCTACCTCTCTCGGCTTCATGCTGTGGAAACCAAGGTATTTAGGATCATGGGTATCCCCGCAGTGAAGTTGAGTCTTTGGGCCTCTCACGCTCTCTCACCGCAGGCAGGTCGGTGGTCCTTCTGTCTCTTACCGTCTCCTCTTCGGTCTCACCGCCACCCCCCTGCTCTGTCTGTGATATGCCCCCCCCCCATATTTCTGCAGGGCACTCAAGGTCCGCCAGCAACCGCCTTCTGGTAAAACTACCAAAATCACGAATCACTTCACACCTTCACTCTTTCATTCCTCTTTTCCCCACCTTTGGAATAAACTCCCTCACTCTATTCAATCCCATTCTTCCCTCCAGGTCTTCAAAACAGTTGTTCACCACCACTTCTTAACCACAATCGTTTTTCCCCCCGTTAATCCACCCCAAACCTACCTCCTTCAAATTCCCTGCCTTCCTTCCTGAAAGTTCCCTGTCATGTAAGGTCCTGAAAGTCCCTGTGGTGTCCATATTGTTTACCCCCGTGTTCCCCGCCTCATCCCTCTCCCTTCCACAGATCTCCTAATGTCTCTGTTCACAACTGTTTTTTCCTTCCCTCTCTCGCCACTCTTGTCTCCTGCCCTCCTTGTTGTGCATTGTGTGTTAGCTCTCATACGAGCCTCAACAATGTATACAAAAACAAAATAAAGTCAATCGACATATAGTATTCAGTGACAGTGTGCATATTGTAGAGCGCTTGCCAAATGGCTTAAGCACTCCAACGAAACGCTTGCTAAGAAACAGCTCGCTTGGCACACGCACAGATAAAGTAGACAAAAAGAAGAACCACAAAGGCTTACCTTTTACATATAATTCTTTAAATATGGAATTCAAGCAAAAAATTAACAAAATGCAATTCAAAGATATATCAATCCAAAGGGAACACAAAATGTCTGCCAACGTTTTTCACTGCTCAAACCAACAAAGAGGAACTCCGAATACGAGGTCGATGGAGGTTTATTTTTATTTATATGTATGAATGTCGAAGTGACGGGTAGATAATGAAAACACATCACATACAGGGGAAAATCCAGGAATTGGGTAGGGGGGGGTTTCCAAATAACAGAAAATTATAAATTTAACAAATAATTTCCAAATATATTACTGTGAGCTGTTAGTGGTTTAATGTTTATTAGGTACTGTATTGATACAGTTTTTCTGAGGCTTCTGGCCTTTTTTGTGGCACACTTTCGTGGGAGAAGGAGTTCTGGGTGACCAGGGAACCCCTGGGTTTGCCACTATAATGGTAAATTTTTTTTGTTGGGGGGGGGGGGGTTCCGGGCAACCAGGAACCCCCCCTGGATTTGCCAATGCCATATAAAGTTAAATAAAGCGATGTCGTCTGAAAATGAAATTGCATAACATATTCAGCTGGTGAGACACCAACCGAGAGACCACCCAACATCACGCAGCTTGGTCAATGTGAGCTGTGTACGTTATTTTTTTTATATGTATCGATGTCAAAGTGACAGGTCGTGAAATGGAAGAACAAAGGGGAACATCGTGGAAAATAAAATTTCACATTTTCAGCGAGCCAGCCACCACATGTTTCACCGCAGAACAACACGTGGCCACAACGCACACTCGCGTGCATTTTAGACAAATTTTTCTAAAGAGAATTTTTGGCCCCTGAACTTTGTTCAAGTCAATCGACATACAGTACAGCATTCAATAACAGTGTGAATATTGTACAGCACTTGTCAAGTAGCTGAAGCACTCCAATGGAAATGGTTGATAATAAACGGCTCACTTGGCACACGATTCACAATCACCAAACCGTCAAATTAAACATACACCTCTCGGACTCCGGAGACACCTGAAATGTCAAATATGTCCCAAATGGACAAATGAACACTTTTTTTTTAAGAGCCAGAAGAGCTTGTAAGTTCGATTATGGAGTTTAAATTTTGTAATTCTGCTTAGTTCAAGAAACTCTTCAAGCTATGGCATGTGCAAAAATGAAATAAAACCACGAGCGTTGCCGTCTCTGGACGTTTATAAGCATTGCAATGTACCCAGCAATTCGTAGCTCTGATGAACAGGCATTCGATAATATGAGTGAGGAAAGTGAAAAGAAATCTTTATCATAAAGAAATCGTTGCGGCCTGTTCCAAGTCACATCATGGTTGAGCGGGCCAAAAAACATGGCGGCTTCAGACCCCAGCAAAGTTATCTAGGATACTCCTTAAGACTCCAAAGAGTGAGGTGGCCGAGAAAGTGCCTGATAAAGGAAATAATTAAATAAGGCCGTTAATTATCTTCAAAAAGGGCGTTTTAATTAACCAAAACATCCAATTTTCACCCATGCATTTCCTTAGAGTTTTCTTCCTTTGCATGCAAAGTTTCAGGCTGCTAGGTTTTATGGTTTTTGAGTTATGGAGGAGACACACACACAGATACACACACACACACATTTATTAGACTAGATGTGATGAATAGTCGGATCTGGGTGACCACATTCACTTTCTGTGCTGTCTTTGAAATTCAATTAATGGAGGTGGTGTGATTTCCTTGCATGGAGAGTGCAAATCCTGTTGAGTGCAGATCACCGTTTCCGGGGGAGGTCGAAACCTGGAGGCTCTTCTGTCAGATCACTCACCAGTTCTTTGTGAGCAATGTTGTTGTCTGTCCAAAGATTGTGCCACTTGTCCTTTCTGTTAAACCCCGCATCACTCACAACATTTGCAGAGCCCCAGAAAGGTGTATTTGACTTGAATCGCATATTTGGTAGATTCTGCAGGTCTTCATGGATTGGAAACTCTGAGTTGGCTTTGATGCTGACAAACTCTCTCAGCGTTCTTGCCTTCCAGCGCACATCAGGGGACGGGATGTAAGACAGGACTGCACGGTTGTTAAGTTCAGCGTACCGCTGATTATCCGCATCAGTGTTTTCAGGACAGTGTTCAAGTGTTTTGTGTGGCTGCTCTCTGGCCAAGCAAGAGAACAGCATTGTGCTGCAGAGTCCACAAGAGCAAGGCGAGCAGTGTGAAGAGTGTGTGCACCTGACCCCCAGCTGGTGCCTGCAAGTTTCAGGATGATGTTTATCCTGGTCTTGATCTTTTCTGTGACCCATTGTCGGTGTTCACAGAACATGAGGCTGCGATCAAGGGTGACTCCAAAGTACTCGGGGAATGGTTCGTTCTTGACTGGTTTGCCACAAAAGGAAAATCCTTGTGAGTGAAGATTGAGTGGAGAGTGCTTCAGTGTTCATTTTTGGGGTCAGTAATATCACCTGTAACAATGGAACCAGGCATTAACCAAAGGAGAGCACAAGCATCAAGAGCCAATGGAATACTCCGTCAGCTGATGTTTAGCAACAGGGACCTCAGAGTGTAGAACAAGTGCAAATGTACCAAGCCCGTATCCTCTCTTTCCTGTTGTATGGGCCTGAGTGTTGGACACCTCTCAGGAAAGATTTGAAGGGATTTTACTTCTTCAATCACAAATGCATTCACACAATCCTCGGAATCTCTCAGCAGCAGTGGTTCCAGCACATAACATCTCAGAGCATGAGGCAGAAGTCGGGGGACAGTGAAACTATGACAGAGAAAGTCTTCAAATGTCGATGAGAATGGCTTTGTCATCTGGCCAGAATGTCTGACGAGCAAACACTCAAAATCAGCCTGTTTAGCTGGCTGCATAATCCTCACCCACAGGGAGGCCCATGCAGGTGATGGAAGGATGTGATCTGTATGGATCTGAAGGAAATGAAGATCCCAGCTAATGTATGGTATGAATAGGTAATAGCACCAAGGGCAGGGTGGAAAGTTACATGCAGTCATCATTACATGAAAGTTACTAAGAGCAACACCAAGAGCAAGCAGCACACAAAAATAAATGTCCAGATTGCCAGCCTCCCCACCTTTTGGAGAGAAAGTGACATGAGGAGACAAGTATTTGGTGGGAAGGCATGAGGAGACAAGTATTTGGTGGGAAGGCATGAGGAGACAAGTATTTGTTTTTCCTGAGCCCATGGGGATGGGTCCCTCTCACAAGACATGTGGTACTACCACAATGTCTCAGAAGGGGGTGCCCCAAAGACACGGGTCCTCCTCCCCTCCCCCAGATTATCTCCACAGTACCTGCAACTCACTGCATGCGACATTGCCCTCCCAGGGGAGTTTGTTGGGGTTGGCGACAGGCATTCCGCCGGCATCCTCAGACTCCTGACTTGGGTTGGCCCAGCCGTACGTGGTTAACTGCTGGATCATTGAGGCTGCGCCGGCCTAGCAATTTAAGTGAGCACCGTGCCTCGCAGTCCTCTGGGAAGATTGTGAGAAATAATTTTATTAGTAAAAAAATATATTTTCTTAAAATAAGAGAAGTTTTCTTGAAATAATAAAACCAAGAGAAAATGTTTCTTCCAGCAAGAAAAACTTCCTCATGGTTTTCTTATTTCAAGAAAACTTTTCTTATTTGAATAAAATGTTTTCTTACCAAAAAAAATTTTTTTGGAAATGCAGTTTCAGAGAAGGATGGAGCTTCAGTGCCCAACCTGCTTGAGGTGGTTCCGTACCTGTGGACGTTTTACAGTCCATACATCTAAACCAGAAAACACCTCGGATAAGACCCCTTGAACTTGTGCTCTTTCTCCCCTAGTCAGAGTTTTGGCATGACCAAATTTGGGAGCACAATAACAGGAGAGGAAAGATTTGTTTGATTTACTTTGTAGTGTCATGTCTCATATTGTTGGAATACTGTACCACAAGATAAGCTGTAAGCGGCAATACACTCCTGAACTGAGATGTATATATATATATATATATATATATATATATATATATATATATATATATCCTACACATATTCTGATGCTGTCTGGACTTTGCTTAGGCCTAGGTCACATTTGCCACGGCGGCCGTGGGGTCTCCAAAATCTACGGCCATTAGCAATTATACGGCGGCCGCAGTATTTCCACGGTCACACAATGTAGCAGTCACATATGTTTTTATTTTTCGGGGAGCCGCACGTCGTATTTATAAACTGTGGAGACCGAAAACGTGGGTTGCCGTACGGTCTTTGATTTGATGTCGCATGGTGACCTTAGGGCGTTCCTGCAGCGGCCATAGAATTTTCAAGGCAGACGCAAGGTGCCCGCAAGGCGACTGCAAGACGACCGCAGGGGGCCCTAAGGTGAACGTGCGGCCAGACGGACGGTAACGAATGGGTTAATTTTTATTTATTTTTTTTACCAGTTTTTTTTTTTCGGCTTGTCGAATTGCTACGGCGAACGTAGAAATGAAAAAAGTTATAATCCGCGTTATAATTCCACGGCGACCTTACGGCCTGTAAAATATAGCCATACGGCGTAGGGCCACCCTGAGGCCACCTCAGAAACTGCGCGCTGCACGTTTCTGTCAATTCAGAGGGCGTACGGCCGCCGTATCCCGCCGTAGAGCAAATGTGACTTAGGCCTTAGGTCTTAGAAATTGTGGAGACCGAAAACGTGGGGTTGCCGTATGGTCTTTGATTTGATGTCGCACGGTGACCTTAAGGGGCCCTGCGGCGGCCATAAGATTTCAAGGCAGACGCAAGGCAGCCTCAAGGTGCCCGCAAGGCGACCTAGGGGGCCCTAAGGCGAACGTGCGGCCAGACGGACGGTAACGAATGGTTAATTTTTATTTATTTTTTTTACCAGTTTTTTTTTTCGGCTTGTCGAATTGCTACGGCGAACGTAGAAATGAAAAAAGTTATAACTCCGCGTTATATTCCACGGCGACCTTACGGCCTGTAAAATATAGCCATACGGCGTAGGGCCACCCTGAGGCCACCTCAGAAACTGCGGCCGCTGCACGTTTCTGTCAATTCAGAGGGCGTACGGCCGCCGTATCCTCGCCGTAGAGCAAATGTGACTTAGGCCTTAGGTCTTAGAAATTGTGGAGACCGAAAACGTGGGGTTGCCGTATGGTCTTTGATTTGATGTCGCACGGTGACCTTAAGGGGGCCCTGCGGCGGCCATAGAATTTTCAAGGCAGACGCAAGCAGCCTCAAGGTGCCCCAAGGCGACCTCAGGGGCCCTAAGGCGAACGTGCGGCCAGACGGATGGTAACGAATGGGTTAATTTTTTTTTTTTTTACCATTTCTTTTTTTTCGGCTTGTCGAATTGCTACGGCGAACGTAGAAATGAAAAAAGTTATAACTCCGCGTTATAATTCCACGGCGACCTTACGGCCTGTAAAATATAGCCAACGGCGTAGGGCACCCTGAGGCCACCTCAGAAACTCTGCGGCCCGCGCACGTTTCTGTCAATTCAGAGGGCGTACGGCCGCCGTATCCTCGCCGTAGAGCAAATGTGACTTAGGCCTTACCCACTGATAGATCTCTGGTAGCCTTGTACTGTTTACTTGCGTTTGAACCTGGGGAGTAACTGCTGAAATCTATCAATTTGGGTTCTTCCTGACATCTTTGTTCTTTGTTCCCTTCCCACTTCATTCTATTTTTTCACAATTCTCTTTATTCATTCTAATTCTTGCCTTTTCTTTTCTTTCATCTCTTTTACTTTATTTCTCCTGAAGGAGAAGTGAATTCTTGCAGAAAGTTTTCTGTAAGGCCCACTTTGCTACACCTGGATGGGTTTGAGGGTAGAGGAATAGTGGCTGAAACCCAAATCCTTTCCAGGTTCCTTCCGATGACTCCATCTTTGCTCTTTACTTTTTCAGGTTCCTTCTGATGACTCCAATGCGGTATTTGGTCTTCCATTTGAATATTGAATAAGTTCAAAACTGTTGGTTGTACTCAGAGTGTACACTGATAGGTTTTAGATGTTAAAAAAACAATCATAGTGCCAGGGTTCATGTTGGAAGTCGGGGGAGGAGAGATGCAAATTCTCTGTATGCAAGTATGTGTGGCATTACACCATTCCCTGTGAGATGGGGTATTACAAGTCACACTAAATTCAGTCAATTCTGGGGGAATAAATCCATCATAAATATGGATTCTTCACTCGTCTCTTGAATCAGATTACAGTGGAGAACCATGAAGCCAATTACCCAACAAGACAATTTCTGATAAGGTAACAGCCCCATTCCTTCTCAGTCCTGGTGTAAGACGAAATTGATAAGCTGGACAGCTTTTCGACAAATAGCATTTGAACATTTAGTTGAACAGTTGCTGACTCCATTCCTGTGGATAGCATTTGGTTGCCTTTCATTGAAACATCGCAGTGCACTCAAAGGAAAAGCATTTAGATTTTAGATGCACTCCGTTCATTCACATTCATGCATTTGTTGCTTCTTTGGTTGTGTTGAGTTGAATAGCATTTTACTAATTTGTTGACTTTGTTTGTTCACTTAACATGTTCTATTTAATTTGATGGACTGGAAGACAATAAAGTGTTTTGAGCATTGGAATAATGTAATTACAGTTACGAGCTTTAACTACGAGCCTGGCAGCCACATTCTGAAAAGTTTGTAAGGGGGAGGAGAAACAGGTAGCCTGCCAACAATGAGTTGCATTAATCCAAGCATAATGGAATGAGAACATGGACTAAAGTTTCAGTCATCCTTTGATTGAAGCAAACCAGTCAAGAGCAAATTTGGACAGAACTGTGCAGAAAGAAGGAAATAGATTTGCAGATTTTAGCAATAAGCAAAATAAATGGAAATGTTTGATTGATCGTGACACCTAGGATTGAAGTCACGGAAGCAAAGATAAGGTGATCAGGTGATTTCCATCCATGGGTTTGAAGCATTTTCATAATGGATGAAGAGGCCAAGGACCAGCAACAAGTCATACAGGCTGCTGGCCGAAGTTTCTAACGTGCTTCAAAAATGAGTTATGTTGCAAATCTCAGAAGGCAACTTGAAAACCACTTCTTCTTTTTTTAAACATAATTATATGGCATGCACAATACAAAAATCAAATGTTCCTGCCAATAATATTGCACATTAAAGAGGAATGAGATGAAAAATAAACTTACATTGTTGTTGAGTACAGTCTACACACAGGCAACAACAACATCATCAACAATGACAACAAACGTTTTATGACAATTTTCCCCTTTTTCAGGGGGTTGGTGGAATTATGGCATTCCTCCATATGGATCTATCCACTGCATCAGTTTTTTTGCAAACCCAAATATTCCAGATCTTTCTTGACAGTTTTAATCCATGTCTTTTTAGGACGTCCTCTGAAATTTCTTCCTTCTACCATGAGCTTCATTGCTTTCTTTACTACTTCATCTTCTGACCTCCGTTGAAAATAACCACACCAACCAAGTCTTCTCTTCCTAAGTTATTCTTCACTGGTATTGATCTTTAATCTCTTCCTGATTTCTGAGCTCATAATTCTTTTTTTCAGATGTTCCATTCATCCATCGTATCATTCTCATATCTGTTCTTTCCATTGTTTTTACATCTTCGGTCCCCTCAGGGCCCAGTTTCGGTTTCATACATCAATACCGGTTTGATACAGGTTTTATAAACTCCAACTTTTACAGATAATGGAAAGTTTCTGTACTTCATTATACCACCAAGTTGTCTCCACTTATTCCTGGCTGGCATTATTATTGATCTAACAGATAATTTTGCTCCTCCTGATGCCTCTATCATGTCTCCAATGTAACAAAAATTTTTGACCTTTTCTTAATCGAATTCTGAGCTCAGGAGCATTTATGTTTGTTTTTCATCTTTTTCTTGGAATGATTCATCCTCACATCTTTAGAATATGAAAATCCCAGCTTTTGTTACCAAATTTCCTGGGATACAAATCAAAAAATTGCAGTGTCGTACAAAAAACATAAACAAACAATTAATAGAAGCTCCACATCGAATAAAATTGCTCCGGTGGAACCTTTAAAGACATCTGCTTTGATTATATTCTAAAAGACCCTTTTTATTTTAATATTTCTGGGTTTCTTCTTTGTTCAACAACATTTCTTCTTTGTTCACCATCTCGAATCAGGACTTTAATCCCACTCAAAGACATTTCACAGGATTGCGCAACATAAAGTTGGCATTGATTAAAGACGTGGTGAAGGAGATACAACCCTATTCATTCTCAGGATTGACCTTGTACTTCATTGTTGGTCAAACAATAGGCAAGCCTTCCTGGAAATTGCATCCTTTTTTGAGACTGAATGGAAAGGTCACATCAGACGGTTCAAAAGAAAGTCTTGATACGAGTAAAATTGTTCCTCTGAGTTGGATTGAAAGGATCTCTGCATTCAAATGGGACAGAAGTTCTCCAACCGTGAGTCTCGTGCCATCACATAGTCCGTTCTTTGGATTCAAATTCGGAAACAGGATAATAGGTGTCCTGTCTTTGAGCTCAAAGTTGTGGAGGGGCAATTCAGATGGAGTGATGCTCTTCAGAAACCCCATTGAATATGCAGTAGCATATTGTGAACTCTCAGACACGATGCAATCAATGCTGAGGTAAGTTGTTAATGGACCTGGAAATTGTTGCAAAACGAGGCTGTTTTTAGCATGTGAATGCTCATTATTTGGAGTCATGCAGCACTGCTTCTCCATGTACTCTGGGTCTGCACTTGAGCAATGATGGAAAACATGGGAAATGAGATCCTCCTGAGAACTTATAACAACTTGGACAGGAAGTTCAATGTCATCGATGCTTTTTTTGTAAACAATGTTGAGGTTTATGGAAGACCTCGAATAGATCAGGACAAAACAGAACAAAAGGAACAGGAAAGAGAAAGAGAGACGGGGGGGGGTCACCAAAAGCAGGGATGAGGGACAAAGGAGGGAGACTTGGCCAAATAAGGGAAGTGGGGAAGAATGAGAGCTAGGGGATGAAATGGGGGGTGGACAAGATGGATACAGCCACAAATTTTCAGGAAGGAAAAATTGCAAACGCGGAAAGAGGTGGGCTTGGGGAGGGTGAATGGGGGTATAAAATATCATAGTTTTGGATGGGGATGATCTGAGATGGTCAAGAACAGCTGTCTTGAAGACCTGGAGTAAAGAATAAGATTGAAGAGAATGTGGAAGTTGGTTCCACAGGTAGGAAAAAAAGAAAAACAAACGAGTGTATGTGAGTAGTGATTGTGGATTTCATGAGTTTCACCAGAAGGGGGTTGCTGGGAGATCATGTGCGCCCTGCAGAAACTTGGGAGGGACAGAGCATGGAGAGACCAGAGGGCGCAAGACAAAGAGACCACCGATCTATCTGAAATCTCAAAGTGATTGGCCCATAGACTGAGGTTCAATGATCTAGAACACCTTAGTTTCCACGGCGTTAAGCTGAGCAAGGTGTGAGGCAGGTGCACCAGCCCAGAGGGGAGAACAATA
>CM068952.1:99902336-99913025 GCA_035128595.1 Eptatretus atami
ACAGTGCCACACCCCATGATCCAGTGAATCCATGACTCCCCAGGCCCGACCCAGACATCTGATTCATCAGGGAAAATCAAAAATCCCTTGAAAAACCATGAATACATGAAGTACAGGGCAGTAAATGTAGAAGCAGGTCAGAAAAACCACGAATACACCCGAAAAAACTGCAAATACGCAAAGCACATGGCCATGAATATAAAAGCAGGTTACATTTTATGAACCGCAAATAGGTGGGGTGCACGAATAGTGGGACTGCAAATGTCAACGTCTGACAATATAGCATGATATTTCAGAAAGTTGTGGATGGGTTATGATAAAACTAGGTGGATAAGTTGGTTCGGTGACAAGAACTAGCCAGTTAGATTTCGGTTAATGTCCAGATCCAGATGATTCGGCCTATTAATGGGATACAAAACATAAACTGTTCAGCCTGGTGGAGGTATGTGCTCTACCAAGTGCTGTTCTAATTATGAATATGCAACATCTTTTGTTTGTCTGTTGGCTTGCATATCACTGTAATTTGTGCTCTTGAATCCAAAGCTCTTTCACAAACCACTTCATCAAATATATAAAGCTTATATTTACTATGTCTGTACGTAGGATGCACCCGAGTACTGTAATTGCTTGCAGTGTGCATGCATGCCCCACTCGTAAATATCTATGACAAAATGAAACTCATATTTAGTTGCAGTCTCTGAGAGACAGAATCTCGCATGACTATATGCTGTGTCAATTGCCACTACTACTGAGTTTATCATCACTGTCACCCTCCCTTTACCACTGCCACCTTGACACAGAGTTTTTCACCCTTGAAGTTCAAGAGATGTCTGGTTGGCTTGACTACTTCCTTGGTTATGAGCCTGAATTGCAATCAGTACTTGCATTCTCAAATCCTCATCTGCTGAGCTGGCATCTCTTCCAATGTGTTATTTTCAATGAGTCATTCTGACTGCTTCCATTATTCGAGGAAGGTGGCCAACATGATCTGTATCTACATCAAGAGTGGTAGGAGTAATTCAGGCCACAATAAAAACAACTATTCAATTCAATCAACTACAGATAAGTTATCCTACTTCCATTTGCAAGGAAATCCAGGGAATCCATATTCAAGAGTGACATAATTTGTCTTCTCTAACAGCATGATAATTGATTACCAGTTTGGTTATTTCATTTCTTATTCAACTCCAGACATGCTTATTTTCCTCCCTGAAAAACGCAAATGGATGGAAGTACTTAATCTGAAACAGGAAGTTAGGACAGTGACTATGGGTATATCTCATACTTTGGAAAGTATCTGGCATCGTGCTGGCCAAGCTTTTTGCTGATTATATTGAAAGCTTACCCCTTACATCCCTGACTTCATCTTCTCCCATCTTCTCATCTTGTCTTCCATTGGACCCTGCCATGCCGTACCACAAGGCCATATAACCGTACCACAAGGCAGCCTTTTGGGTCCATATTTGTTTCTGGTTTACATGAAAAACCTCTGTGATTCCTGAGAAAACCCTCTGTGCTTTTTGAGAATGATCGACAGGATGTGAAACAGTTCCACATCCCAAGAGCAGATTTGATGTATCTGCCACTCTCAGATAAGACATTTGGATGATCAGTGGCTGACCTGAAACTCTCGACGTGACAATGGGTGAAACTGTAGAACTTTTGAAAAAAGGAAAGTAATGAGCAAAACGACTCCTTACACTGGGAGTCCGGGGGTACCCCCCCACTAGATACATTTTGATAAAGCTATTACATAAGCCTTGACCTCTTGAAAAAAAAAATGGAATAATGGTCTGCTGCAACAAGATGCCAAAATTAATTTTAGATTTCAATAGAAGTCAAGAACGGATCACGCATCATGAAGTGTATTATGATTACCAATCCAATATGTTGAGTGCTGCTGAGATACATACACGGTTGAGGTTAGAAGCCAGAAGGCCAAGGTCAATGGGGATGTGCAGGATGCGCTTGAGGTCTATTGCGGGTTGTACAATAGTAGCCTGAGCTCCCAACAGCCTTGGAAAACCGCCAAGTGGACAGACATTTGCTGAAACAAAGCAACAAACCAAGGACAGAGTGAGAATTAGAAACTTGATATTGATAACACAGATACAAATTACAAAACTCATAAACAAACACTGCTTAATTATTACATGTGAATAATATCCACCAATTAAGCAAACTGGATGGTATTCACAGAATACTTACCCTGCACAGTCAATGGTTTTGGAGATATGGAGGTGCAACGTTTTTTGGTTTTTCCAAGATGGCGCCTGTACCACATGACCTACGACATCATGATTATCATTAAAAAAATTTCCAGGAGGAGGTGCTCCTATGGTGAAAATTTCATGTCCATCAGACCAACAGTTGCTGAGAAAAAAAATTCATAATGATCGGATAAATGTACTTGTCGAATTATGATGTCATAACGAAAGCACTGATGACATCATTAACATATGTTATTCCCCATGGGGAATAGTTGACATTGAGCCAAGTCTCAATTTTTTTCCATAGAGTGCTTTCAGAGATATAGAGGTGTGAAGTTTTTCCAATATTGCACCTGTACCACATGATCAATGACGTCATAATTATGATCAACATATTCTTCAGGAGGACGTGCTCCGATGCTGAAAATTTTGTGTCAATCGCACCAAGAATTCCAGAGAAACATAATTCATACTGATCGAATAAAGCGATGTACTTGCTGAATTATGAAGTCATAATCAAGGTACCGATGACATCATCATTAACATATCTTATTCCCCAAAAGGAGTACTTGACAATAAGCCATTTTTCAAATTTTTTTTCCATGGAGCCGTTTCGGAGATGTAGAGGTGCAACATTTTTCGATTTTTCCAAGATGGTGCCCATACCACATGACCTATGACACCATAATTATCATTAAAAAAAAAATTATACAGGAGGAGCCACTCATATTCTGAAAATTTTGTGTCCATCAGTCTAACAGTTGCAGAGGAAAGTTTTTTTTTTCATACTGATCAGATAAAGCATTGTACTTGTCGAATTATGATGTCATAATGAAGGCACTGATGACATCATCAACATATCTTATTTCCCATTGAGAGTACTTGACAATGCGCCATGTTTCAATATTTTTCCATTGAGCGGTTTGGGAGATATAGAGGTGTAACGTTTTTTTTCCAAGATGGTGTCGGTACCACGTGACCTATGATGTAATAGTTATGAATCGAAAAATTCTACAGGCGGAGGCACTCCTATGGTAAAATTTCACGTCAATAAGACCAACGGTTGCCGAGAAAATGAATTTTAAAAATGCAGATGCGCGCACGCTCGCATGTAAGCCACACGTACGCATCCGAATGCCTAACTCTGCTGTTATCTTCGCGAGCACAGGGTAATAATGAACTCCATAAAAGTTTAACGGAGGTAGAAATAAAGCGAATCGGAAAATTAGAGCTTTCAGTCAGTCAGGGCGAGAATTGGGTACTGCAAGTTGATTTGAATGCAGCTGGCTGGTCTGCACTGTTATTACATCATGCTTCCTGTTTCCGGACCACAGAAACAGGAAGCATGATATTAAATGCAGAAAAAAGATGACTGCGAGTACACATTGTACACACTAATAGCAAGGTCTGTGGGATGTGTTGAAATTTCAATTATTGACTCGACACCAATGACCACAAAACAGACGAGAACGACACTCAGTAGAGCGCATACCTCCATCAGGCTGAACAGTTTACATTTTGTATCCCACTGATAGGCTGGATCGGGATCCGGACCTGAACCAAAATCAAAGCGGCTTGTTCTGGTCACCTCAACATCTCATCCACCTACTTTTGTTATAACTCGTATACAACTTTTTTGAAATATCGTGCTATGTATCTCTTAATGGTGAAGAATGAATTTAAAATTTCATGTATCCAGATGAGGATGTTAATTAAAATCGAAGCAATTTGTCCTTGTGTTGCACCCAACCCATCCACCAAAGTTTCGTCCGAATCCGTCCACAAACTTTTTGAGATATTGTGTTGCATATCGTTTTTAACCTGAACACTCAATGGTGAAGATTCATTTATAAAATTCTCAGATCTGGATCTGGATTCGGATCTTCACCAAAGTCGAAGCAATTCGACCTTGTCATGCACCCAACCCGTCCACAACTTTTTGAGATATCGTGCTATATATCGTTTTTGGTCCGATCTCTCAATGGTAAAGAATCACTTAGAAAATGATCGTATCCCGATCTGGATTCGGATGTCTACCAAAATATAATAAACTAGTTCTTCTCACACACCCAAACAGTCCACCAAATTTCGTCCTAATCCTTCCAAAACTTTTTGAGATATCCTGCTCACAGACAAACAGACAGACAGGGGTGAAAACATAACCTGCGTCCACCTTCAGTGGTGAAGGTAAAATAACTAGAAAGGCACTCGGTGGAGCGCATAGTCTCACCTTTTGCACTCATTCTGAACAAAAATACCGTCGTTAACTGAAGACGCTACTTTTATGGCCCACTGCTATTATGGCCACATAACCGTATCATCCATGCACTCTAATATGTCACATACATTTCCATTGTGTGGAGTTTTGTTGATTTATATTGATGAATTATCAGGATATTTAATGACAACTTTCGTGCACTTCAAGGCTAAATCGCATCAATGAAGGTGAATATGAAAAAAGAAATCAAACTATATTCCCCATGACTAGTCAATCACATGCATGAAGTTTCGTATAAATCTGTTAAGCGGTTCTGGAGAAGAAGATTTTTTACGTTTATATTTTCAATCCAATGTGGCCACTAGTCCACGTAACCGACGATGTCATAAGTTTAATTCTTCACTCACATGGGGTTGTCGATGAGATATATGAAGTTTCAAGATTGTTCGGATAAGGATTTTGATTCAACCAATTATGGCTGGAATATCACTTCATTGATCCATCCATACATCCATTGGGACCACACTCTGTGCAGAGCATTGGTGCTGCCTAAGCAGTCTCGTTGGCTAATGGACACAATGCTGGACGGGTCACCACTCCGACACAGTATAGCAGCAAGCTGGTACTCATTTTGCCGATCTTGGAAAGATGACAGGCAGAGTCAACCCCACCTAGTATTCAACAGCCGAGTGGGATTCAACAGCCGAGTGGGATTTGAACTCAGGATCCTCAGTTCCCAAGACCACCACCATAACCATGAAGCCAACACCAGGCGCACACTTCACTGATGATGTCATTGTTATCACCCTATATACCCCATGGGGAATTTATGACACATGCCAAGTTTCAATTTTTTTCATTGAGCGGTTTCAGAGATGTCCAATTTTCTTTGTTTAATCCAATATGGCTGCCGTACCATGTAGCCGACAGATTTATCAAGAAATATTTCTCATGGGAGTCGCACCTATGTTTAATGTTTTGCATTGATCGGACAAGTGGTTGCAGTGAAAAAAATTAAAGCAAAACTATACAGACACGTACGCGCATGCGCACGCACACGCACACACACACAAACACATAGGTGGATACTTTGAGACTTGGGAGGGCTCTCTGTTCCACGATCTGAAACCCGTATATGGAGATACCAACCAGCGACACACAGACAGACAGATGATTTGCAACAGTCTCGCAATACCTTCGGGGCGAGACTAAATAGGGGATACGAGGTGTGAGGAATCACTGTATATCCCATGACTATCGGTTAGTTCTCAGGTGTCAATATATAGTTGTATTAAAAGACATAATGGAACTGAAATTTACTGTATGTGACACAAGCTTGTATTTTTTTTTTATTGTTCATTATTGCAATGAAAATTAAACACAACAATAGACCATTTAGTGAATCATTACTGTGTCATATGTGACTCATACTTACATAATTTATGAAGCAGTTTACATAATTACACCTTCATATATATGTATATATAAGCCTCCCTCATATTTTGATTCAACTCACTTAACAATTCCTTCATCGACACATCCTCAAATCCATATCTCATTTCATCTCCAGTATAAGCAAGTACAGTATGTGGTACAAAGCAAAAGGCTGACGCTTGCAAAAGATTCAATGAGGTTTTTACATCCCTGAGATTGCACGAGCAAATGAGAGAAACCAACACCTTTTCAGGTAGCCATCGACAACAAAGTGGTTGAATTTAATGTTGCTTAGAGCTCACTAGAAATTAGAATAGTCCATTGATGATATTGCAGCCTCGTCATGAAAGTATATACGAAACAAGTTGAAACTTAATAACGCGATGATTTTAAATGAGACTTTGCTCTCCTGCAAAAAGAAACGGAGAAAAGCCAAGGCTGCAAGTTGTCCCTCATATTAAAAAAAGAAACATTTTTTTTATTGTCTTACAGTTGCCAAACAAAAGTTGGCAGCTTTATTGAGAAGGTTATCTTTCTGGTCTTACATCAGGTCAAAATGCCATTTTCTGTGTCATGTTTTGTTGTCAAACCAAATATTTCTGATGTGTTATTTTTTTTTCTCATTCCCTCTTCTTTTCACCACATTTGGCAAAAAAAATGTCAATTTTACAAATGGCTTTGTCAATCTCTTCGTAGTTTGTGCACAACTGGTTGACATGTCAAAATTCAGCATCACAGCTTGTGGCAGCCTCTTGTGCTGAGAAATACAGTTTGTGGGTTGATTCTAGCTTAGCTTGGGAGATCTGTCACGATGCTGTCCAATACACCATTATTTTAACTCGCAGTCTGAATGAAACTATACTTTATTGACGATTTCATCTCGTGTCCAACACTGGAATGATTCATTTTGCCATTCCCCATAACACCACAATGTTTTGACAAGGACTTTTTAAGTTAGGCAATATTGATGCATAAATCTTGCTTTCACCATTCAAACCAAGGAGATCATACTAATAAGCAATGTGTGAACAACACAGCTATTTATCCCAAATAAACATGCGTATGTCTGAAGTATCCCAAACACATCCTAATGTCAATGGGGTTGCTCTGCAGCCCATTTATCAGTGGAAACTACATTGTAATTTCTTGGTCAGGGTTCCATTTGGGATTTTCTTTCCTTGCCAACCAGTCTTTTTTTAATGTCGAGCCAAACAAGGTTATTTTTGTCACATAACTTTTTTTCGGTTGTGAGATTTGAATTGCTGACATCATCAAACTTGGACTTATTCATCTCATATCGTTTGATTTGCCTTCCACTTGGTGACCAGGGTAGGGCTGGCAGGATGGTGTAGACTGTAGAGGTCTGCACACACTCCTCTGAGCTGCCTCGGCTGGGTTTGAATGTTGGCCATGCAATAAGCTGTCTTCCTTGTGTTTTGGGTGTCATGATGATTCATCAATGGGTGTGCTGTCCCTCAGATGGACGTTAAACTGGGTGTCCTGGCTGTCAGCAATAATTGGTGGGCATCAAAGATCCCATGGTGTCCTTTGTGAAGAATCGGTGAGCTATCGCCAGTACCTTGGCCAAATTCCAAGTTCCTACTCCAACTCTCAGGGGGGCACTGCATCAGTGAAAGAGCTGCTCGCCCAGCAAATGTGGCTTGCCACAGTCATGTGCTGCATGTGAAAGAATAAGAAGACGGTGACCAGGGTCTTTCTATCCCAAGCGATTCATAAATAAGTACATTTGGAATTAGTATAGTTAAAGGAACCAGAAATCTCACTTTGGTTTGGTGATGTCAGGAATGATTAACCTCACCCTTTACCAACCATTTATGCCACCATTCCATGATGATGAATAATTATGAAGACACTGACAAACATGTGAAAATATGCAAAAATATTCTTGCAAATTTATGACCGAATGCAAAAACGTGACAATTAATCTGAGTGAAAAAGTATTGTTATGGTTGCCGGATTCAGACCAGTGTCCTGATCCCAAACCTAGTGAACCAATGTTACAGTGGACCGTCGGGTGGTTATGTGGTCAAAACTACCACCCGCATGATCCCCGATTTAGTGACGGACTGTCAAAAGAGACTATATACCGTCCACCGGGAAAGCCCAAACAGCCTTTACTTCGGTTTTCGGCATACAGAAAACTCTAAAGAGGATCTATCGCTACAGTGCACCGTTCTTACTTAGGATGTGGGCCAAACAAACCCAGAATGGGACGCACCACATTTGAAACCTATCGAGGTTGGCGCCAAGCTCCCAACAGTCGCACGTTTAATGCGCACCAGTGTTATTGTCCCCAAATTTGAACATAGCCAACTCACACCAATGATGGTAAACAGGTTTTAATAATGGTGGGCGGGGGGAATGGGAAAGGGGGAGGGGGGGAGAGAAAGAGAAAGAGAAAGAATGTAAGAGAATGTATCACATTAATTCACAATTCGTCTATATCTCCACACGCCCAGGATAACTCGTTCAGCTTATCACGTCTATCTTACTCATTCACTCGACAGAGGTAAAAGCAGAGTGAGACAGGACATAAAATAAGGAGAACCTTGCTGACAGAGAGAACAAGGTGCCCCAACCCCCTCCATGGTGGGAACCAAATGGGCCTGGTGGACCTCGCCCTGTCTTCGTAGCCTCTATGTAGGTTGACTCGCTGGGCCCCAAAGGACATTCCGCACATCACAGCACTTGACGCCAGGCTAAGCTATAATGCAATCTCACCCAGATGCCAATCGCTCTTTCGAGCTATGAAAGGCCTGTGCCGTCTCTCTTTCAGACCCCATCAAAACTCAAACTCTGAATCAGAGCTCTCGCTCCGAGTCCTATCTATCGACAATTCCCATTCTGAGACTCACCTTGGGCTGACTCCAACCCATCGCTAAAATGATCTCACGACCATTCGCTAATTGGCTCTCCCCTCAAACCAACTCGTGACATGATACGCCCACAGTGGCCATGCTGTCAGGCACTTCCTCCCTTCTGTGCACAGGTGCAGAATGTCCTGGTTGTGCTCAGATGGGATTCAATCACTTTCTGTGGAGCAGCTGTTGGCAGTTCATAAGAAAACACATGGATAAATAACAAAAGAATGATTTAAGGCAGTGATCTTCACTATTGTGAGAGCCACCACACCACGTGCAGGACTCCATAATGGCTGCTATTAGGCCCCGCCTTCACATACTCTTCTTTGTTGTGGTTAACTGGGCTGCAAGCATAATTGTTTGTCGACTGCCATCCACTGATGTAGTTATGTTACTTTTATGCTTCCCATTGGAACACTCATTTGAAACCATTGGGTCAATTTGATAGCATTTATGGTGGATTATGATGGAGTGTTTCCACATTTGTGTATTATCGGCCACACGTCACGCAATGCACTTTAGGCCACCAGTGACTCGCTGGCCATGGAATGAAGAACAGACATTTAAGGGGTCAAAAAGGGGAGTGGAGTAGTGTGGGGGGTTAGAAACATATGGAGGGAGAGGGGAAATCATGATTATCAACTCCAAACCCATTCTACAACACGTAACCTACTGTTTTCACACAGATGCCATACTCTAAACCCGAAACATGTACTAACGGCATAATTAGTCTATATTACACCCGTTTACCCCATATCACTTCTGCCAACAGTATTGTAAGGGGAAAAGCACAATGGAATTTACAAAATATCCTTGTTGAGTGACAAATTGAGGCCAATGAAAGATCTGCTTGTTGCCGAACTGATATCAGTATACTTATTAATGGTACGAATAAGATACTGATAATACATATCATGGAGTACGATAATACTCCACATGGAGGGATAGCATGGGAAAAATGGCCGTCCATTCAAATGTGTAAATTTATACACTTAAAAACTACATCGAGTGAAGTCATAAGCATTTAAAAGCTATATATCTATCTATATACAGGGGGCTGCAAAAGTAGGTATACAGTAAGGACTGTACTTGTTTTCATTACTGTATACCAACTTTTGCAGCCATATATATATATATATATATATATATATATATATATATATATATATATATATATAATATAATATATATATATAGTATATAATGTATATATATAACACATATATATACACACACACATACACATATAGAAACACATATATATATATATGAATATTATATATATGAATATATATATATACATATATATATATATATATATATATATATATATATATATATATATATATATATATATACACACATATCGATATACATCTAGATCTGATATATATATACATATATATATATATATATATTATATATATAATATATAATTATATATATATATAATATAATATATAATATATAATATATATATATATATATATATATATATAATATACAGGGTGTCCTAAAAAAAAATGTACTCACTCTTTAAATGATAATAAATGCGTTGTTTATTGACTTAGAAACAAGATTAATGGTTAAATGTATAAATGTATAAACGCATGTTTATAAATGTTCAAACTGACGACCATCACGTTCCAAACACAGCCGATAACGAGGACCAATGGATTCAACAGCGTTAGGAATCATTTCATTTGGAACTGCAAGACATTGGTCTTTCAATTTCCTCTTTCAGCTCATCGACTGTTGCTGGTTTTGAGCCGTAAACCTTATCTTTGAGATATCCCCATAAAAAGACGTCCATTGGAGTGAGGTCTGGGGAATGCGCAGGGAATTCAACACTACCTCTTCGCCCAATCCATCTGGTCAGAAAAGTTGCTTCGAGATAGGCCCTTACATCACGGTGGTAGTGGGGAGGTGCTCCATCTTGCTGAAA
>CM068952.1:99925712-99938812 GCA_035128595.1 Eptatretus atami
AAAGCAGCCGACGGCCCACCCCCCAACGAATAAACAAACCCCGATGAATGCCAGGCTTCTCGCAACCGTGTGCCGAGGTGGCAATGCGGTGGCGATTACGGTGGTTGTCGTAATGGTGGCGTGGCTGGCGTTTTGTGGTGGTCATGAGGGTGGTGTGGTTAGGCGGTTGTGGTTAAGGTGGTTGTTCTGAAGGCGGCTGTTCGTTGTCTGCGGGGATGTTGGCGGTTGACGAGAAGGTGGTTGTGGTGATCGTGGTTGTTATGGAGCGGTTGATGAGAGCCGTTGATGAGAGCGATGTTGGTGGTGGAGGTGGTTGTTGTCAACGGTTGATGAGAGCGATGTTGGTGGTGGAGGTGGTTGTTGTGAACGGTTGATGAGAGCGATGTTGCGTGTGGAGGTGGTGGTTGTGACGGTTTGGTCCAAATAACGATAGCAAAAGAAAACGGCTAACTGAAGATTCACAGCCCTGGTACACGAATAATTCCCTTAGACATCGGTGGGAAAAATCTATCTGAACACACACTTTATTGCATAACTGATCTAAGGCCTATATGGTTGTCTGCGAATTTCCACAGCCGTAACAATATATATATATATATATAATTATATATATATATATATATATATATATATATAATATTATCTATATTATATATATATACAATATATATTACACAATACTATTTCATTAATATTACTATATTACATATATTATTTATTACACATATTATTAATATACTGTATTATCATATAGTTATATATATATATATATACACATACATATATATACATGCAAAGGATTCAAGATGAGCAGCTTTCAAAGAAGGCTATATTTTCTCCACAAACTTCCAAAGACCGATGACTTTTAATGTAATACAGCTGCGAAATCATTCGATTGACAATCGTTTCACATTTTAGGTGGTTTGACAGCAAGACATTTTGCAGACAAAAAATATGATCTTCCACAAATCGACAACATTCAGTCGCTCCAAAACACTTGCAAAGGCACTACTCACAAAGATAGACAACGGATTTTACTATGGGTGTCAGAGGAAATCAACCTGAAACACACAACTGCGAACCACACAGCATTGCTCATTCACAATTAAGAACACAAACAGGTGAGCAGAAGGTAAGATTGAGCACAATACTGCACAATAGGACTACATAATGAACATTCTACCACACAATTCCAAGGTTCTGCAACATTATTCTTTGCATCAATACTAAATGCAGAGCAATGGCCTTGATCATACCTTTCTATGATCAAACTTCTTAAATATGAATTCTTTACAAATATGGCACACCATTCAGTCACAACAATGTAAATTTATACCCTTTTAAAGACACAGGCAATCAATGTAACACGCAGATAAATGAAATAAATTAATAAATATGAAGCATCTCAAACCTTAATTCATTGCACTATTATGTAGCTTGTTCATATGTATTACTTATTTGCGACAAAATCGAATCCCTCCCTTGGAGATTATGTGAGAGTCAGATTCCAACAAGGAAGAGCAAGCGTAGTCTATATGAAATGACTGTAAATACTAAACCGGTCTGATGCAAGCATTACAAAGGATTCAAGATGTTTGAGTGTGTACATTGGCGATCTTATGACAACACATGGCTGTAATTAATCAGGCAGTTTAAATATTTACCTTGATTCTCCAACAGCAGGACATCAATTTTTTGCCAATATTAGCAGTAAGGAATAGTTTCACCACTGGAGCTTTCAAAGAAGGCTATATTTTCTCCACAAACTTCCAAAGACAGATGACTTATAATGTAATACAGCTGTGAAATTTCTCTTTTTATGATTCCCATTTCAAAATTATAGTTCCGTTTACGCAGTGGAATGATGAACTACAGGATTTATGGAATGTGTCGATAAAGCTCTTCATCAAAAAAGAAAATTCATTGATGAAACAATTTTAGAAACCAAGGCAAAATCATTGCCACCCTATTTTTCAACCTTATACATTGGCACCATTTAAATGAATAAATAAGCTTCAACAAAATATGAGTTGTACCACTGAAGCTTCATTTAGTGCCCTATTGCACTTCAAAAGTATGCAGCTATTATTGTATTATTTACTGTAATCATGAACAAGTGTCAGTATCTCAATAATTTGTATTTCCTGTGCTGTCTGTCTCGTAAGTGAAAGATTGCCGAGTCGGAGGAAGTCGAAACATTACACAGTTGTGGTGCGCATTTCTGAACAGACTACTTAAGATTTAAATCTTCCAAATCCACTCAAATTATAAAGCAAAGGTGTAATTTGCTCTTTGAGAGCTGTCTCAAAAGGCACTTCGTATCTGCCTTGTCACCAATCCTATCAATAGCGATGTAGTTTCAGGCAATGACACACAGTTTTCCCAGTGATATGAGTATCCTGATGGCATTTACTATTTGCTCAATGATGCCATGTACAACAGCGCTTTGTTCAGTGTTTGTGTCGACAACGGCTCTGCGTGATAATTCTGGTCTTTATTCACGACATAGAAGAGCATCGTTTTTGTGATTAGCCGAAGCATAACCCCTAAACCTAACTCTATCCTAAATTGCAACCTCAAACGAAAAACTAACCCTAAAAGAGATTTTAAGCCAATTGGGGTGTGTTGCTAAGTCAGTGCCAAGCACAAAACAATTTTAAAACAATTAGTCAGCATTATGTTGACGATGTCTAAAGAAAGTTCAATCTCAAAAATTCAATTGCAGAAATCGGAAATTTTAAGCACCCATATTCAGTCAAAGGGCTGGCAGGATGGCCGAGTGGTACATACATTCACCTCTCAGCCGTGTAACCTGGGTTTTTATCTCAGCCGAGCTATAAACTGTCATCCCGGTGTTGCACACGCAGGGTGATCCATCGATGTGTGTGCCGTCCCTCGGATGGAGGTTAAACTGGCGTCGTGTCTGTCGGCATTAGTTGGTGGATGTTAAAGATCCCACAGTAGCCTTCACGAAGAGGCGAGCTATCGCCGGCATTCTGGCCACATTCCAAATCCCTGCCATAACTACTGCTGAGAAGGCAATGACAAACCACCCAGTATAACCCTTTCCAAAAAAACTGCTTCAGCAGTACTGACGTTCTATATCTCAGTAATTTGTATTTCCTGCACTGTCTGTCTTGTAATACGATACATCAAAATCAGAAATTAATTCAAAATAAAAATAAAAAAAACACCCATTTTGTTATAATATTACACAGTAGGATGATAAATTTGGAAGAATACAGATTTTTTTAAAGGAGCAAAATAAATCATAACAATGTTTCAGAGTAATGTCGTTGACAGATGGTTTAGGCATGACAGATGGTTTCACCAGACATGAACTTTGCCTTTTTCCGGTCAATACAACAATACACAATGGCTGGCTTTTTAGAAGTCATGCAGGTCAAACCTTGAACTATTCCACGTCAGCTGGTGGATATTGATTATTCCATATGTACCATTTGTAACCGCAGTGGGTGTAACCTGGTTTTATAATCATCATGCTTGTATTAAAAAAGCTTGAAATATCATTTTGCTTATGCACCACCCAAGTGTATAGTTATGTGTTAGCTCCCACTACCCCCAACCCCTCCCTAAACTCCATATTTTCACTCGCCGATGTATTTCTCCTCAACTCGGTCTGGTTCAAATTAAAGGATTTGTATGGACATCTAGGGAAAAGGTTGATCATTTAGTTGAGCAATTGAACAACTTACTTGACTGCAATAAAGCTGAAAAGATTGAAGAGCGACCATGCTCAGCTGAGAATATCGTCTCAAAACTGATGGTTTCTTAGAAATGTGGTTTATGAGAAATCAATGAAATACTAGCACACCGCAGGCCTGATGTTCAACAATGAAGCAAATAATGGTGTGTGTGTGTGTGTGGGTGTGACATAATAATAAAAAAAAATTATAATATATACCTACATATATATAATATATATATATGTATATAAAGGGGGTTAATTACACATTGTGAAAGCATCCGAACTGTACTTCCCCATTGTCTCGGGTCGCTCACCTGCATTTGATTTTTCATTTATTTATTTTCAATTTTTTTTTTCATATATTTATATTTTCAATCACGGATGCTTTCTGATGGTTCTGTGATTTTTCCTGGTGTATTGGCTTTGATGTCTGTCAGCACACAAAATTACTGGTCCTTCCCATTGTCTCAGATCGCTCACCTGCATTTTTGGTTCATGAATGCCAGCCAGAGTGACCACTATATTCGTTATGTCTGTGTGCTGTATGTATGTCTGTCTGTCTGTCCAGAGCACAACTTCGTGGGATGTGATCCAATTTGGATGAAACTTGAATATGATGTTGATATCAATGCCTAGTTTTGTCTTCCTGGCGATGGGCGTCCCACGCCCACTTGTAATTTTTGTTTTTTCATTTTTTTTTTCGATTTTTTATCGAAATTCCGCCTCACTTGAAGGAAGAAATTGTGCGCATTGGCCATATGTACAACATATAAAAAATTCAGTTTGATTCGGTCAATTTTGAGGGAGAAGTAGTTTTGAGGAAATGGGCGGTGACAGATAGTCGGGTAGCAGCTAAGTTGAGACGTCCCACGCCCATTGTGGCGGGAGCCACGCCCACTTGTCGGTTCATGAGTGCCAGCAGAGTGACCACTATATTTGTTATGTCCGTGTGTCTGTCTGTGTGTCTGTCTGTCCAGAGCATAACTCCGTGGACTTTGATCCGATCTTGATGAAGCTTGGTTATGTATTCGATATCAATGTCTAGTTGTGTTTTCCTGGATGAGGGCAGGCTACGCCATTGTGGGCGGAGCCACGCCAAAAATAGCCATTTTAGGGGGGTAGTCGGATTAAAAATCTATCTTCTCCGAGGGAATTGACTGAATGCAATGGGTTCTTTGGTATTTGAATAGCAAAATGAATTATCTAAACTTGTCGTTGTCCGATTTTTCATTTTTGTCCCAAGGTCAAAAACTTAGAAAATTGCGAATTTTGACATAAAATCATACGACCACCCAAACTTTGAAAGCTAGGATGACAATATTTTTTATGCATAATGTTGAGGTCATTCCCCACCTAAAGTCTTGAACCTTTTTGCTCTATCTCAACACCTTGCCCGTGGCGCCCCCTTCAAGTTTGTTTTCACGCTGATTTCATCAAAGTATGGATTAATCCGAGGAGTGCAAAATGCCATATAGCCTATATGACGTTATATTGTTCCTGGAATGTTCCAGAGGAAGTTTTGCACCAAAGGTCATAATCCTTGACCTTTGACCTTTAAAGTTCACAAAGGTCAAATTTTCAAAGTTGTGGGAATCGACCCGGGTTTTCGACGAACTAACTCCAATAAGCTATAGCACGTATCCTGTTTCCTTATTTTAATGTCCACAACATTGTTTTGTGACCTTTAAAGTTATGCAAAGGTCAAATTTGAAAGTTGTTGAACGAAACCGGGTTTTCGACATTTTGCAGCTAATAACCTGTCACTCGTACCACATCATGTTGATCATTTCTATAACTTGGTCAAAAATTATCCACATTGTCTCAATCCTTGACTTCTGAAACAATCTACATCGTCAAATACCGCTCGTGAACCATTGCCGTCTCCAGACTTGTTATTTTTGTTTTCATTGTTTGTATTTCTTGTTGAGACTAACAGTTCTTTCAATGATCCAAAAAACAAATCCATTTGTTTCACAAGTCCACATACAGTCTCTAGGTTGTAGTTACCATTGCATGAAAATCCATTATTTGTTTGTTTCTTTGTCCGCACAGAACTTCATTGGTTTTCTCCGCAACCGCTTGTCGGATTGAGAAGAAATAGCATCTTACAAAATGGCACATACATCGAGCAAACGTCGAAAATGGAGGAAAGTTGTAAATTGATGACAGCTTATAAAATTAGCAGAAGGAAGGAAGCAAAGGTAGAAATTAGGATGGTGGGAAAGTGAGGAGGAGGAAGGGGTTGAAAAAGGAAGAGGTGGTTGATGGAAAAGTTGAAGAATTTCACGAAAAAGGCAGGACAATGTATGAGATAGTGGGACAACAAAATCTGCAATTTGTTTGTGCTGAAATATTCATGGGCAACAAAGCAAGATGGTTTAAACTACCACAAAAGGTGAAATGCTGCATCAGGTCTTATTGAATACATGGAAGTGTCATCGTGGTTACTGCAAACGTGAAAAATCAAGGAATAATGAAAATTGAAACGGAATAAAAATTCCTGAGAGCAGATGACAAAATGGGGATGGTGAGGCTAAGACTGTTACCACAGTTTGTACATTACCAATGACAACAACCACTTTCTGTCCAAAATGTCAGATTTAGTTCATGTACTTCTGTCTCAGTGAACCTGTTGAGGTTAATTTAATCTCATAAGCCCCTGGAGTACTTGTACCTTCTATCAGATGTTGTTACCCAATCCTTTCAATCATGCATATAAACTCCATTTAATCCACATTCTTAATCTCAATGGAGCTGTTCCAGATACTATATTTTACTGCCCTGATTAAGATATGATTGCTTTAACTGCTTGCAGTACATACAGAGGTGAATACACGATTTTGTAAAGGGTGAGTTGGGAGGGGTGGGTCGAGGGGGGAGGGGAGGGGGGGGGGAAGGGGGGGAGGGGAGGGGGAGGGGGGGGGAGGAGGACACAAATCTCTCCAACATTTCTAAACCAAAATAATAGTGTTTTAGAAAGGGCAATGCATAAATATACCCACTATAAAAAGGCCAGTAAATATACAAGGTTATCAAATATTTGATTATAATATTGAACAATATTAATTTTATGAAATTAATCGTCATTCTGTTGTTATGAATAATATTAAAACTCCTTATGATTAATAGGATTAAAGTAGCTCACAATATTGGAGAATGCTGAAATTTCATTGGATTTGTGGATCTTGAGAAGGCCGGTGATACTGTCCCGAGAGAGATGGTGATGGTGACACTGAGATAGTTGGAAGTGCCGGAAACAGAAGTCAGGTTGATGGAAGATATTTACAAGAGAATAAAGGGCAGAGCTTTGGTTGGTCCGAGGATGCCAAAGGAGTTCAGCATGAACATCGGTTTGAGGCAGGAAAGCACTCTCAGCCCACTCATGTTTATCATGGTGATGGAGCTGGCAAGCAGGAGAGTAAAAATGAAAGGTATTCTGGGAAGGATGTTGTGTGCAGACAATCTGGCTGTTGTGGCGGAGAGTAAGCAGGAGACGCAGTAGGTACTGGGGGAGTGGAAGGAGGCATTCTGGAAACATGGATTGAAGATGAGTCTGGAAAAGACGGAGGTAATGTGGGTTAGGCAGTAGAGAAATGAATATAAAGCTCGAGGGGAAGAAAATCAGGCATGGAAATAGGTTTGAGTATCTGGTGGCAACAGTGACCGAGGATGGTAGTTCGGATGCGGAGGAGCAGAGGAGTATACAGGCGGGTGCAAATGCATGGAGGAGGGTAGAGAGATTGATGGCAGAGAAAACAATATCAAGGAAATTTAAAGGGAAATGTTCTGGTGTCTTGTGTAATGCCGGCCTACCTTTACAATCTGGAGATGGTGGCACTGAGAGAGAGCCAAAAGAGGCTGCAGGTGTGTGATAACAACCGTGTCAGGAGGATTGTGGGAAGGAAGAGGGTGGATAGAAGGAAGATGGATGAACTGAGAGAGGAGATTGGCATGCAAGTGAGCTTGATGGGGAGATTGGTAAAAAGCCGGCTGAAGTGGGCTGGACACTTGGTGTGGATGGGGGGAAGAGAGAACGCGAAAGAGAGTGGATAGGTTGAGGAAGCAAGGTAGGAGGAAAATCGGAAGACCGTGGCTAATATGGGAAGATTGTGTGAGGAGGGATATCAATAAGGTGGGGGTGGTTGGAGAGTGGAGAGAGTTGGCTGAGGACAGAGAGAAGTGGAGGAGTGTTCAAGGCAGGACAGAAGCATGATACCATTCGGCCTTACCTCTTATAAAGGGAAGAGGGGAGGAAGAGAGGATGAAGACCAAAAAAAAAATCATTAAATGTAACTATGTGCCACATGGAACTCAATGTAAGCTTGGTGTTGGTTTAATGGTGATGGCGGTGGGCTTGGGATCCGACAGTCCTGAGTTCAAATCCTGCTGTTCTGTTGAATTATTACCAGGTGAGGTTGACTCAGCCTGTCATCCTTCTGAAGTTGGCAAAATGAGTAACAGCTTGCTAGGATGATTGAGCCATTTGAGTATCCTGCATCAGAGTGGTGACCTGTCCAGGATTGTGCCCAATAGCCCAGGAGACTGCTTTGGCAGCACCAACACTCTGGACAGAGTATGGTCCTGATGGATTCTTGGATTTGGAACTCAATGTAACAAAGTAACTGGAGATGTAACAAAGAAAAAAACCCAACCAAACCATTTTTTGAACAGCACGTTCTGATAACTAAGAAATGTTCTGAGAATTCTTCAGCATTTTCTTTTTAAAATTGGTCTGGACTTGGCAAAGTTACACGATAATGCATTCTTCAATTCCATTCCTGTGGAGCATCATGTTGATTTGTTGGTGATGAATCTTCTGGTAAATTATCAGGAAAAAAACAAAATAGTGAGTGAGCTTCATACCATTTACAAACAAATGGATCAACCGTGTTTATTGATGTGAAGGTTTCAACCAAATGACGGGCTATCTTTACGAATAACGTTCAAAAAGTCATATGAATGAAAAACTCACAGTAGTCCAAGACACGGCAACATTTAAAATTCTTCATTATACGAGTACAGTCAGACCCCATTTGCAGATCTGCCCTTCACGGTTCCACTATTCGCAGTTAACAAAATGCGACCTGTTTCTACATTCGCGGCCCTGTGCTTCGTGAATTCGCGGAAATTTTACGGACGCAAAATATTTTTCCCACCAGCCACGAATAAACACAGTTCTAAAATCATCTTCCATGAGCCATGCATCAACACAAAGCAGCTCAAACCAACCATCTACATCAGCCACGCAAATAAACACAAAGCAGTTGCCTATTCGCGGTTTTTCGTGGGAGCAAAAACTATCCCTCACCAGCCACGCGCATGACAGTTCGACAACCATGTTCCATGAGCAACGCGAAACACAAAGGAGCTTTAGCTGACCATCGACCATCAGCCACACAAATAACCACAAAGCAGTTGCATATTCGCGGTTGTTCACGGGTGCAAAAATCAGTCCCCTCCAGCTGTGTGCATGATAGTTCAACACCCATCTTCCACGAGCTTCTCAGAAACACAAAACACCTTTAACAGACCATCCCCACAGACCATAACAGACCACTCCCATGACAGTTCTAAAACCATCTTCCACAAGCCATGCAGAAGCACAAAGCAGCGTTAACGAACCATTTACCCCCAGCCGTGCAAATCGACCAGTTCTAAAATCATCTTCCATGAGCCATGCAGAAACCATCCCCCACAAATAATGGTCACACTACCCACCCATCCTCCAGCTACCCACAACCCCTGCACGGCTACTTATATGCAGCGTGGCCTGGGTTTCATTATTTTTGCGCTCACCTCTCGTCCCGCTACCTTGACCTTCTGTGATTCCTCGAGTTTGTGAACTTTTGTGTTCATTGTTCGATCATGTGTCCGAAGCGTACGAGTGATGCAGGAGATGAGTCTGCTCCCAAGAGGCAGAAAAAAAAGTGACGAGTTTGAGACATAAAGTGGAGCTGCTTGACCGACTATAAAGGGGTGAGAGTATGTCGTCTGTGGGCAGGTGCTATGGCGTGAACGAGTCTACTGTGCGCTACATAAAGAAGAACGAGAAGGTGATTTGCGGAAGTGTTGCGGTGAGCGCAGTATCCAGCACCAGTGTGGTTACTCAGGTTAGGGATGTGCACATCAAATTAATAGAGAAGGCATTGGATGCATGGGTAGAGGACAATTCCCAGAAAAACGTGCCTTTAAGAGGACCAATGTTTCGGGAAAAGGCAAAGCTTATTTACGATCATCTGGCTGGTACGAGTGATGTGGGTACAAGTGATGTAGGTATGAATTCCTTCCAAGCCAGCAGGGGGGGATGGCTTCATCACTTCAAGAGGTGGTATGGTTTCCATAATGTAAAGCTCACAGGCGAGCATGCCTGGTCAGACCATGAAGCAGATAGAACTTCCCTATATGGAGTTTGACTCTGCAGTTACCGTCATGCAATGTTGGAAGGATTTCAACATCGTGCACTGCATCAGTGCCATCAATGAATCACTTGACGAGGTAAAAGCCTCCACCATCAATGCTTGCTGGCAGAGTCTATAGCCACAGACAGTCAACAACTTCAGAGGTTTTCCTGACAACACCACGGAGAGGCGGAAAATTGTCAGGTTGGCACAGGAGGTGGGAGGGGAAGGCTTCAATGATATAGAACCTGATGAATTAGAACAGCTCATCGCCTCGCATGGTGAGGAGCTGACTGGGAAGGGGTTGGTGGGCCATCATTAAGGCTTCTGAGGAGGAGGAGAAAGGCAGCAGTTAAGAGGAAGAAGAGGTGGTGAGGCCCAACCTGACTGTCAACTTCCTGGCTGAGGGGCTGCAGGAGATGAGGTCAGTTGCTGACAGGTTGCAAGATGCCGACCCAGTAATGGAGCGGTCCCTCTGGTTCAAGAGGGGATTGGATGGTGTTTTGCTACTATACAAAGAGCTGCACAGAAACCTGCAGCATTCAGCAAAGCAGCTTGCCATCATGGTGCAAGAGTCATCAGCAACCTCACCCACATCCCCTTCGGTGCACAATGCACCAGCACCCTTACCTGCATCCTCTTCAGAGGACTCCACTGAATTCACTGGATTTTAAATCATCATAATCAAAAGGTACATCATACTGTAAGGTATCTTCAATAAAAATTGGAGAGAGTACCTGCTGTTGTGGTACCTGCTTTTATTTGTAAGCATTTTTAATGAAACTGCAATCGTGTGCATTCGTGTTCATAAAATAAAATTAAAATTCCTGACAAATCATGAACCGCAGTACCTGATATATGTTTAGATATATGTTTGTTTAATATAACATTAATATTGATATAAATCGTTAGGAAATATATATATATATATATATATATTGTTACGGTTGTGGAAATTCACAGAACACCATTCAGGTTCCCCGGGATCAGTTTGTCGATAAGTGTGTGTTCCAGGTTAGATTTCCCGACCAATGTCTAAGGGAATTATTCTGTACCGGGCTGTGCATCTTGAGTTGGCCGTTATTCTTTTCTATCTTTATTTTAAAACAAACAACATCTCTCACCATCATTCCCACAAACAAAAAGTCCTCACCATCATCTCTACAAACAACATCATCTCCACAAACAACAACATTTCAACAAACAAACACATCTCCTCACCATCATCTCCATGGCGCCGCCATCTTTTCACCAGCAACGGCATCCCCAACAAACAACATCTCGCGGACAACACGATGACTTCCTCAACGGCGGCAAAGTGATTTCAAACAGGCCGCGTTGTGAGAGTGATCTCAAACACGTCCGCGCATGACTTGCAAAACGGATCAAAACGACGAAAGGGTGGAACCCCGGAGGGTGAAGGGTCGAAGGTGAAAGACCAAGACCCCCCCCCCCGGACCCAATAAAAGGCGGCTAAACGCCGAGAAGAGAGAGTTGGGCTGGGCCGTTACAGTCCAGAGAGTCGAGCCTGCAGTGGAAGTTTGGAGTCAGTGGAGTTTGGAGTCCGGTGGAGTGTGGATCCAGTTCAGAGGAGTCGTGTGGAGAGCGCCAGAGTTGGTGGCGTTGGTCAAGTTGCAGCCGGAGAGAAGTCGCCAGCCAGCTACATAACGGTCCGAGCGACGCTGAGGCGTGAACGGGCTCTTAAAGAGCATCAATCAAAAAGAGCAAGGCCGTTCGCTCCTCTGAAGCGTCGTCGGCCAGGCCCGATCACCAGGCCGCACTGCAGGCCCGGGACCAACCAAGCCCGCCGTTACCAGCTGCCGCCTTTGACCACAGGACATACGGAGGGTGCCACAAAAAAGACCATCGAGTCGCCTCAAGGGCGACGAAGGTAACCTGCACGCCTCGCGGAGCCCCTTCGGTCATCCCAGCTCCAAGGAACATTAAAGGCTTACGAGCCCAGTTCTCTTCTTTCTTTTCTGGGTTTTTTTGCGCATGGAAGTCTGTGGCGCCTTGTCCTTAAGTAGTGAACTGACTAAGTGCATGTAGATAATAAATAGATATCGGCTGTAGGTCTTTTTGCTCGTGTCTTGTCCCCTACCCCATTCATTGCCTTGCTTGCATATGTGCATTGAAATAAATGTTCCCTATTGTTTGAATATTCACGCTTTGGTCCTTCTCCATTGAACTGCCGTATTGCGTTCGGAATATTAGCTGGTTTTAAACACCGATAAGAATAATCGGTCCAACGGGCTTGGCGATAATAACCGCTCGGCAATCGCAAACGGAAGAGCTGCTTAAGGGGCTCGTTCGTGCATGGCTCCGTTGAGGTGTAGGCTCCCGCATTTTTGTCCAACGCGAATAATTAGTGAATCGACAATTCGGCCGATCGACCGTAGCGCGGGACAGAAAAGTTGGGCTGGCTTATGGTGTGGTTTAACAAGCACACCCGTAGCTGGATTTTGGCGTTGATTCCGAAAGCTGCGACTGGATTGCCACGTTCGGTGGGCGCGCGGGCCGCATTCGGGAATAAAGGCGGCCGTCCGCACGCGCTGGAGTGGCGAGAAATCCACAACAATATTAATATATATACTATACACGAGTACATACGTTATATGTATGTTCGAAACACCCACCCACATCTCTCACCTGTGAATGGAGGGAATATCCAATCAGCTCTCACCTCATCAACGAAAGCCAGGTGGCTCGGATTATAAAAACAATTGACCCCTCCCACACTCAAGCCAAAAAAGCTGCATAAAGCAACCCAAGAAGACCTACACAAGGTAAGCGCCATGTTGTTTCGAACCCTTCCCAGAGTTCCTCAACAGCTATAAAGATGTTCACACATCGTACACACATGAGAATCCCAATGCCACGCACCCCCTCAGCTACCGGACTGGTTTCATCGCTTATTGGTGAATCATCAGCGACAGTGCAGACAGCAATGCATACTAATGAGGCTCCCAAGCATATAACATGTGCAAATGTCA
>CM068952.1:100002420-100015835 GCA_035128595.1 Eptatretus atami
TGAACCAAAAGGGCTACCACAGCATTTTGCAGTGCCATGCAACACCCTCTAGTCCATGCCAAGTTGGTCAGGGGTTCATCCTACAGCAAGATAACAACCTAAAACATACCTCCAGGCTACGTCAGAACTGCCTTTGAAGAAAAGAAAAACACGGTCGGCTTCAAGTCATGGAATGGCCAGCACAATCTCCAGACTTCAACCCCATCGAGCTGGTTTGGGATGAACTTTGTTTATATATACTGTATATATATATATATTTGTCCGTCCGTAGGGATGCGGCAAATCCATCCGCCCGCGGCGTTCCGGACCGGGATATACTCCGCGCCGCAAAAGCCCGAAGCCACGTGGGCGGCCTCGTGCGAAAGCAACGCCCAAACCTCGCGCTCGCTGCGGAGCCCGCACCGGTCCCCCCAAATAAGCTACGGCCGCTATTCCGCCCACTCGTTCCTCTGTCGCCGTCCGTCTCGCATTCGTACCCACGCACACACTGCGTGTTACGACGCTCACACTGCCACTCCATCACACTCACACCGGGAGATGCGGCTGCGTGTCCCGCATTGCGACCGACATCTCCCTTGCAACAAGCAGACGCTCACACACCACGTCTCCCTACACTCGGCGCTCACTCACGTCGTTGCCATTTCCCTCACAACAAACATACCACTCCACCAAAGCCGCGGGGCACTCACCGGCGAGTTGGTCCTTCATACGGCCTGTTTTCACTCCACACACACGGCCGCTCACTGCAGTGCCCCTTGAACACACGCGTGCTGGAACACGCACTCCGCGCACACTCGCAAACACACCACTTCCACACGGCCGGCACTCACACCTTGCACCACACACACCGGACACTCACGCTGGGGATTCGTGTCCCACAAGGGTCCGGGGTCTCATCGCCCCCAAGCTCTCGTCGCGCCCGTTCGCCAGGCAGTTGCCCCCTCGAACTCGCTCGAACACACCGAACCCACCGTCGTAGACTCGCTTCAAAGGAGCATACGGGCTCCCTCCCGTTCCCGAAGGGGCCATCCAGTTTGCTCCACCAGGGTCCCCACACGTTCTGCCAACTCACCCCATCCGTCCTCCACTACTCGCCTGTGTGTGTGTTCGTGCCCAACCCCGTCATTATCATCGTCCTCCCCTCTATTTTTTCTCTCCCCGTCGTCTGTATACATTTTCTACTCCTGTTCCTTATTCTGTCTCTCCTGTTCTAATTTTCCTTCCCATCTAGCGTTCTTCCTCTCTGAGCCCCATATAGCTGTTCGTCTCCCTCCGGAGCTCCTCAATCTCTTGGCTCCAATCCTGCTCTCGTTTTAGTTGTGCAATTTCCACTCGTATAGTTGGTTGTTTCTCTCTCCAACTTGCCTCCTGCTCTCGTTTTCCAAATCTCATCGTTTCTTTCAATTGCTCATTACCTTCCTGTGTATATCATCGCTGTCTCGTCACTACTCTTACCTTGTTTCCTCTCCTGTTCCTTCCTTCTCCAGTTTTCAATGGTTTCCTCATTTGTAATCTCCTTTTGTTTCATTTGCTGCTGTCTCATACTCTTGCCTTGTTGCTCCCTGTCCTTCCTTCTCCAAATTTCGTGGTTTTCTTCATTTGTTTAATTCCCTTTTGTGTTTCATCCTGTTCTTTTCTCATCTCCTCGTACTCCAGCCTCGCCTTTTTTTCAATTGGTCAACCTCAAATTCATTACTTTTTGTTTTCTATTCCATATGTTCCTTCCGTTCTTCCTCTCTCAATCTCGTTGTGTCCTTCAATCTCCTGATTCTTCCCTTCCTGCTCATTCCTTGCTCCTTCACTTTCTCCTCGGTATTCCACCTAATGTCTTTTCCTTTGTTGTTCAGTTTAAAATTCAAAACTCTTTCAGTTTTCTAGTTCACACTGTCTTTCTTGCTCTCCTTCTGACAACTCGCATTTCTTTTACTGACTGATTTCTTCTTCACCGTCTCATAATTCCTTGTTCTTTCAGTATCTTTCTTGTTCCTCATCTTTAATCTGGCCTTCGCTTCAGCTGTTCGATCTGTCAGGTGTTTGCTTAACGTTTCTATTTCCGTTCTCTTCCTTTCCTCTCTTAACACTCTCAGTTCGTTTTAATTCCCTCTCTTGTGTTTTGTGTGTTCGTAACTGCAGAAGTTTTCTTTTCCTAATATTTTCTCAATCTCCGCACCCTCCGCCGTGCTTTGCTTCTAACTGTTACTTCCGTCATTGCCCCTTTGGTTGTCTTACCGTCCTTTCCACGTTCCTTCTGTCTCCGTGTCTTTACTCCAGTTCCCAGCTTATCAACTCTCTTCATCATGTCTTGAAGTCTTTCTCACACTCCAACCGTTACGACCTTCAATCCCTCCTTGTCTCCTCCTGCTTTCTTTTAATTTTTCTATTGCCTTCTTTACCTCGGATCTCGCCTTGACACGTCTAACTGAATATATTTCTCCTCACCCCCACCGCGCCTGACAGCCGTTGCACTCCCTCCCGTTGGTTCTCGAGTCTCCGCCACGTGCTCGCCATATTTCTCGCCCGCGTCGAGTTCTCTTCCCCAATGCCTTTATGTCTGCATTAATTTCATCCATTTTTGTTTTCCATCTGTGGCATTCGTCTTCATCCGGTTGCTCATGCTTGCACGATTTCAATAATCGCCGCATTGTCACCTGCCCTGGCAGGACCGATGCCGCTATTATCGCGCGGCTTTCGCTGGGCCGGAGGGGTTTGTACGGGAGGAGTGGTGGGGGGTGTCCATACACCGCGGCCGCCGCCGCGCCCATTGCCGGCTCGAGTTATGTTCGAGGGTATTGCTCCGCTGCACGGAAATGTCCTGCTCAGGATTCATCCTGGGCCAGGATAGTTTACATTACTTACACAACCTAAATACCCCGGCTCCCCGCTCGCCTTGAGACTCCAGATCTTATTTCGCTAAAGAGCGTTTAAATTGGCCTGCTCGTAATTGGAGGGAATCGGGTCGCCTCCTGCTCACCCTGAACCGATTCCCCGTGGAATTTGAGCTGGAGACCGAGGTGGGATTGATCACACTCCTGTTACCCACTGTTGCGAATTCGCGCCGCCGGCGTGCGAACGGCCAAGAGCTGAATCAGGCAACGTTGCCCACACCGACGGACAAATTCGCAGTCCTGACCCTCCGGAACTAGCCCGAGCCAGTCACGGGTGGGCCTTTCGACCTCACCACAATCGTGCCAAACCGCCACCGCGTAGATCATAGGTTGTTCGCCAAACTCGACCTACTAAAGTACCCATGCGGCATGGTAAAACCGGCGAATTCGATACCTCGCGCAGTCGACTGCCGGACACGAGCCGCTTGGGCGCCCGTCCGAACTATCGGATAACCGTAGCAGGTCGTTATCGTCGACCTCGCGTTCAGATATATACTCGGCGTTTATGCACCCACTACGACCCTTTACGTAAGCAGGATGGAGGTCAATAAAGGAAGAAAGACGAAGCAAAACGGAAAAACTATCAACACAAAGACATTTACTTTCCCGCACCAGCGGAATGCACACATATACAGCCATACGTAAAGCACATAAAGAACCAAAACAAAAGCAACAACGACCGCAGAGTACTCCGACTCAACGAGCGCACACACGCAACAACATACGTTGCTACTTTACAAGCGCGCCAACGACAACATTACTCAAAAGCAAAGAAAAGAACCACCCTCATAACAAGGGGCAACAGCCATGTAGGCCAATTGTCGCCGTGGACCCTGGGAGCGCCAGTCCGCGAGACCGAGGGGGTCCTACACGCGTCTAGTGACGCGTTGGCGGGCTTCGCCGCTAAAATGTGACCGCGCGCTGTCTGCCCCGACTCCTTCTCACTTGCGCGGTTTACGTTGCAACGACGCTATGGATGGGGTGGAAACGGGGCCCCCTTTTTGCCACTTTTCAGCGCGGGGGAAAGGGATTTGATGCCCTGGGGACAAGGAGAATGGCTGGTGGGTGGGTCCCCGACGAGCCGATCCCACTCCAGGACCTCTTGCCCCGGACGACAATCCTTCTCGCCTCAGACCCGAGCTCCTTTGACCTCTTCCCGCCAACTCTTCTCAGCCCGACTCCTAGAACCACTTGACTCAGCAACAAACTCTCTGACCTCAACACTCCACCGCCGCCTCCACTCGATTTCTCTCGTCTTTCGCCTTGCGTTCGCCTTTTATAGGGTGGCAGGAAGAAAACAATATGCAAATATCCGGATCCAGAGGAGACCTGGGGGCGGAGCCCGGTCGCCAATTGGACGGAGTAAAAGGGCGTGAACCTCCCTGATCCTAGAATTTGCCATATATTCGATTTGTACACAGACGGCGCCTGAGGCCGGCCAAGCCGCCCCGGCTTGCAATTGACGGAGCAAAGTGGGCGGTATTGTGTAGCGTTTGTATCCGATTTTTCCTTCGAAAGGCCGCTATTTCGCTCTGCGGCTCGGTGCGCTTATCCTGAACGGGCCCAAGACAGCCTGACGCTCAGTGTCACAGGTGGTGCGGGAAATGGCCGTAGGAAGGTAATGAGTGGGTGGTGAGGGTTTCCTGGTGGTTTGATGGTTGATGTGACCGTTATGGAAGACGGTTGAGGGATGATGTGAGCGAGTTGTGAAGGTAAAGGTCGTGGCTGTTGGCGTGTTGTTGTTGTCCAAGTGGGTTGGAGCGTGGTGCAGTTGGTGACGAGTGGCTCGCTGGTGGTGTGTTGTGTGAATGGCGGTTGAGACGGTGGTTGGTAAGATAAGATAGAACAGAACAAACGCTATCTCAAATTCGCAGCCCGAATAAATTCACACTAAATCCTCAAACCAAACGGGTTTGGGGCGAACTACACAATGTACTTAGAAATCATCTCACCCTACGACCTATGGTGTAATGCCGAATTCCACACCGTAACAATATAACACAAATATATATATACATCTATATAACTATTATACACATATATACAATACATATAATAGTCATATATTAATGATATTATAACATCATATAAGTATACAATATTGTTGCGGATGTGAAGCTATTCAAACTCAACATTCAGTGTCCTTTACGCTCAGTTATATTCGTTTTAAAAAAGCTAAAAAACGTAGGGGGGTTTTGTAGATAGCCCTTTCCCTATCTAACGGGGTTTTTTAAATGCTTCCCTGGCGCTGCGGTTGTATGATAGGTTGTGGGTTTCCCTTTTGTTCCGGGGTTGCCACATCACAGCGACCGCTACCGCATCGCCTCGCCTGGATTCTGCACCCCGCCTGCTGGTCGCGGATTTGCCGCTCAATTTGGTGGTGAGAGGAGTTGCGGGGGGCGCATGCGCAGAAGGGCGTCTCTGTAAAGGAGACAGAAGCTCCGAGGAGATTCCAACGGTCGGTCTGTGAAGGAGACAGAGCTCTGAGGAGCGATCTGATGAATCCTCTGTAGTGAGATCCGATGGGAGCTCTGAGGAATTACGAAATCCTCTGTGAGAGCGAGCTCTGAGGATATCGACAGAGAGCTCCGTAGATATGACGAGAGCTCGGAGATATCGACGAGAGCATCTGTGAGATCGACGAGAGTCCTGAGGAGATTCGGTCGGTCGGTGGCGGGTCTCTTCACCAGCCTGCGCACCTGCCGGCTTCGCCAGCTTGGAGCCCTCCGATCCAATCAGGGGTCCCGTCCGGCCCGAGGAACAGGTCCAAGACAGACCCTTACCTCCAGCTCACCTCCCTCAGGCTCGGGGTATTAAGTAAAGGCGTTTGCCACCATCTCTGTCTGCGTTGACGTGTTGTATTTTGTTGGCGCCAGCCTTGGTTGATTAGTAATTGTTGTTAAGAGTGCATTATATACTTGCAATTCCATAGAACTTGGCTGTCGCATTTTTCTCGTGCCCTGCCCCCATCCCTCCATGACTATCTTACGATGCGAGTGTGGAAATAAATTTTACCATTCGTTTAAGAAATGTCAACCCGCTCATTGCACGTCACTTTCATCATTGAACTGCCTGATGCCGGGAAATAGCTGGCTGATTATACATAAGCCGATTAAAGATAATTCGGTCGATGGATCTGGCGAATAAAACCGGGGCATCGCAAACGAAACGAGCCTTAAGCGGCTCGTTTCCGTGCAGGCCCCGTCGAGGTACAAAACTCTCGGTAGTTCTGTCGCGCGCGAAGAAATTACTAGATCGATAAATTCGCGATTAGGACCCTTGTTAGCTGGTGGACGAGCGACTTAGACAGTCTTGGTGTGTTAAAAACACACCATAAGCTAGGTTGTGGCGTTGTATGCCGGAAGCTACGACTGGATTGCCACGTTCGGTGGGCCACGCGGCCGCAAATAGGGATGAAGCGCCGTCGCGCACGCCCAACCAGCGGAATATCAACTTATACACATATATATACAAATACTGAATACATATAAATTATATACATACTAATTACATATAAAGAAATATTATATATATATATATATATAGTATATATCACATATACATACATATATACACAAATGACATATATATATATATTATATATTACAATACATACAAGACATATAATACAAATACATATATAATGAAATACAATAATACATATATACATAACTTAATATATCCATATATTACATATAAATGTACGTATACATACTATCTATACATATATAATACATATATCATATATATATAATAATATATATGCATAATTAATATGCATATGTATATACATACCATATACATATGTATATACATAGACAACATATATATACATATACAAAACACAATATATATACATACACAACATATATATCATACACAAAAATAATATATAACATATACAAACATATACATATACATATACAAACATATATATTCATACATTATACATATAATATTATATTATATATATACATACATATAATATATAATCCATTATTATACATATATATACATATATACATATATATTATATATACATGCATACACACATATTATATATAATATTATATATATATATATATAATATATATATATATTCACATATACAAACATACACATTGTAAGATTCAGCGTGGCAGGATTCGCACCCGACTCTTGATAGCCAAACGTTACAGATTCGCGCCACCTCACCACTGCCGTCTCCGGGTTTATAACGCCGCTGGCCTCGGCACAGGCCTCGGTCACCGTCTTCAATCGTGATACCAAACGTACCCTGACTTTACCAGTTGGGGAAATACCCGGTTACCAGACTGGTTTTGTCAGATGCTGAGCTTTTTCTGCAGTCTGTACCATTTTCGTTTTATTTTCCAATCGAAGATCGTCCTCGACGCGACACGAAATTAATCCAAACGGCAACTTCATACGAATCAGCCAGATTTATTGGGGAACATCGGGAACACAACACAAGCAAACATTCACGAAATGTTTAATTAATCTATAACCCGTTCTTAACTACGGAACTACGATTACGGATTTCGAGGGGTCCCTACCGAGATATACCTTAAACAACATGCAGAACAAGAAACAAGCATGCAGACAAGACAGAGTACTTGGTGATGTTTCTAGGACGAGAGGAAGTGTCAAAAGCACGAATGTCGCTCGTAACAAGCTGATGTCCATGATTCGAGCCCCAAGCTCGAGCACGCCGCGTGGCAAAATGGCGCCGTCTTCCTTTGTCGCACCGCGCGGCTCCGCACGCTCTGACCCCGCGTAGGTCGACGGCACAAAGACAGTCAGATCGACGATGGGTTTCAGCTGGTTCTCACAAGTCCAGCATACAAGTCCAGGCTGGCCTGTCACCAGACAAGGCCACAAACTGAGGTGCCGGGCTCCGGCAGGCTGGGTCCATGGGATTCCAAGATGTCGTCGAGCCGTGATGATGTAGGACAGTCAGAGGCTCCGTCGTTTCTCTCTTCCTCCGGCGCACGCTCGCCTGGAAGCCCGACTGCTCATCCAGAGATCGGCCTCGACACCGTCGTTTCTCTTGCCTTCCCGGCGCATGCTCGCGCTCGAAGACAGCTGCTCAAATCCGTCCTCTCAGTCTTTCCACCTTTTCTTTTGGGCGGCCCCTTTACGAAGCCGACAAACTCCTCCCCTTCAGTTTCACTTCCTCTTTTTGGCCACTCCCCTCTCAGCGCTGGCGGGACTATTGTCCGGAGAGAGGAAGAAGAAGAAAGCTCTCGATCCACCACACTGCACAAAAAAATAACAGCCTGTGACATCTCCCGACACACATGTAACGTCCATTTTACCAGAAGCCTGGCTAAACATGCATTTAATGGGGATCTGAGCTAACCTATATTTAGTAGCATAACGAAGGGCATTTCCGTAACAAATATATATACACATATATGTATAGATATACACATACATATTATATACATTACATGCATTATATATACTATACATACCTATATAATACATAACATACATATGCAATTATAATATATAAATTAAACATACATGGACATAAATATATCAATTTCATCTATTATTACAAACACATACAGTACATAATATACATAAATGTATACATATTATATATATACAGAAGCATACTAATACATAATATATATATTATATATATATATATAATATATATATATATATATATATACCAAATATTGTACGTGGTGGAAATTCACAGAACACCATTCAGGTCTCCAGAGATCAGTTATTTCGATAAGTGTGTGTTCCAGGTTAGATTTCCCCACCGATGTATAAATAAAAATGACCGTTTTTACAGCCATTTTTCCGCTGCTGTGCAGGGGTTGCATTTTTCTTGAGGCAATGTTTATGCGGATGCCCTTCCTGACCCCAACCTCGTCGCCTCTTACGACACACAGGGATATGTACACTATTCTAAACCGGGGCATACAACGGGACCAGTACACTGGTACTCATTTCGCCGACCTCGGAAGGATGACAGGCTGAGTCAACCCCCGTTTTTCAGCAGCCAACGGGGCTTGAATCAGACCCTGGATCCCAAGCCACCCCCTAACCACTAAGCCAACACCAGCCCCCACGATGTTATAAAGGGAATATTCGTGTGCCGGGCTGTGCACTTTGAGTTACCGTTATCTTCTCTATCTTTATTTTAACAAACACAACATCTCCTCAACAACAACAACCACGTCTCTCAAACACACATCGACTCTCCACAACACCATAAATCCATCGACAGCGGCAAAGTGCCGTCACATGCGAACTCGTACAGCGACAGATCGCGATTTCAACCAGTCGCGTGGTGATCACGATTTCAGCACGTCGCTTGTGCATACCACGTCCGCGTGTATACGATTTGAACCATGCCCGCGTGTGAGAGGGCGGATACAGCCTGGTGAAGGTTCAAAGGTGAAAAGGGGGAAGGCGCGATTTCGGGTGCGAAGCCACAGCGGCCCCTCCCTTGGGCATAAAAGCAGCAGAGACACCAGAGTCGAGTCGAGGAGTTGCGAGTGGACATTCGGCTGTTAGCGTGCGTTGGGATTGAAGCTGGCGAGTGCAGTTGGTTCGCGCGAAGCAGTGGAGTTCGTGTCGCTGGAAGGTTTCGCCAGCGCAACCAAGGGAGCCAGTCGGAGCGCGGAGCTCGGGGTCCGGCAAACCGACCCTTGAACGGTCAGCGAGAGACCGTTCCATCCTCCAGCGCGTCGTCGGCTAGCCGACCGACAGCGCCGCAGTGAAGCCGGACGCCGAGGGGAACCGTACAGCTGCTCGTCAAGCCCCCAAGCGACTGGCACGTTCGCGACGCACCGGCCGAACGAGACCCAGGGTCGCCGATATAAAGACCATCGAGTCACCACAAGGGTGACGAGGTACCTGCTGGTCTCTCAGGCCTGTTCGGTCACCCGACCCTGAGTGCATTAAAGGCTCACGAGCCCGATTCATTCTTTCTTGGGTTTTGCATGAGAGTCTGTGCGCCTTCTTATAAGTAGAATTGTTAAGTGCCTGTATTACTTTGCATTCCGATAGAATGGCTGTAGCTTTTGCAGTGTCTTGTCCCCTATTCCATCATTGACTGCTTACGCTGAAAATAAATCCGCCATGTTTAAATGACAACCGCTCTTGTGTCACTTTCTCCATGACTGCTATGGTGCGTATGGAGAATTAACTGGCTTTAAAGCCGATAACGTACATCTGGTCCCGGGACTGCGATATAAACCGCTCGGATTCACATACGGAACGAGCTGCTTAAGCGGCTCGTTTTCGTGCAGGTCCGTCGAGTATAACTCCCGTATTCTGTCCCAGCGATAGTTAGGTATATCGATAATTCGCGATTGACCTGTAGCGCGTGGACAGAAGAATTGGCTGTTTATGATGCATTAAAGCATCCGTGACTGGATTCGGCGTTGATCCGGAAAGTCACGACTGGATTGTCGCATTCGTGTGACGCGCGGCCTGGATTGGGCTGAAAGGTCGTGCGCACCCGAACGGTCGAAATCTCAACATACAATATAATATATATATATATATATTATATATATATATAAATATATATATACCTAACACAAAAAATAATATATACATATACAAATATTACATTACATATCAAACATATATATATATGAGGCCCGGCGAGGAGAGTGATGTAAGCGACATTTTAATGATATGATGATGATAGCTCGGATGAAGGGGAAGGTGAAAATCGTGCTATATGGCATGAACTCCAAAATGGCCATGTCTTACATCACACCTCCTTGCGGCGCCTCATATATATATATTATATATATATATAATATATATATAATATATATATTATATATATATAAACATACATATAATACACATACATACATATGCTATATATATATCATACATATATTATATATATATTATAATATATAACATAAACATACATACATGTACGTAATATATTCATATTTATATATATATACAAACACAATACATATACATAATATATACTATCAGAAAAACATACATACATATATATTACATATGTATATATATATATACATAAACAATACACTACGGTCAAAAGTTTTAGAACACCCCATTTTTCCAGTTTTTACTGAAATTTAGCAGTTCAACTCAGTGAATAACCGAAATGGTACAAAGCTAAGCGGTAAACTGTCAGAGGTTAAAAAAAAAAGTTTAGGATACCAAAAACTGAAAAATAATGTCAATTTCAGAGTTGTTAAAAAAAAGCCTTTCAGGGAAAAATAATGGTAGCAACTGCAGCTGTCTCGCAATGAAGTAAATAAGCCTTGAAAGTTGATGTAAAATTCTTCAGGTGTCCCAACTTTTGTTGATTAGTTACAAACCTCTGTCTGGATAAAAACAGTGTTGGAACAGATTGTTGCTACACCTCTGAAGCATTATTTGGACAATATTGCACTGCAGGAAGTAGTATATTGCTATCATAATGCGGAGAAAAAGACAATCACAAGGAAGACAGACGACTATAATAACCCTTAAAAGTGTCGTCTTCTTTGGAAAATTGCAAAGAAACCAAGGTGTCGTGAGTAGAGTTCCTACACCATCAAAAGGCACTTGGAAACTGGAGGAAACTCTGACAGAAGAAGTCTGGCAGACACAAAGCCACAAACAATCAGAAGACAAGTTTCTGAGAGTCAACAGCTTGCGTGATACACGGCTCACAGGACAGCAGCTTCAAGCACAGCTTAACACTGTCGAAGTAATGAAGTCTCAGTTTCAACTGTGAAAGAAGACTCGAGTTGCAGGTTTGACAGGTCGAGTGGCAGTAAGAAAGCCATTGCTAAGATGGCAAATAAGAAAAGAGGCTTGCCTGGGCCATAAGCACACCAGTGGACTGAAAACTGGAGAAGTTTTATGGACAATGAATCAAAATTTAAATCTTCGGTTCATTGCAAGATTTATTTTTTACGCCATAGTGTCAGCGAAAGGATGGTTCCTCAGTCCATATACATATATGTATATTTATATGTATATTTATGTACATAAATACACATAAATATATATATATACATACAATTATTTATATGGACATACAATATATCCCACTCTATGTGTGACACCAACTGTCAACATGCAGGAGGAAGCGTGATGATCTGAGGCTCTTTTGCTGGATCCAGAATCGGCGACTTGCACAGAGTGACTGGCACCCTGAACCAAAAGGGCTACACAGCATTTTGCAGTGCCATGCAACACCCTCTAGTCATGCCAAGTTGGTCAGGGTTCATCCTACAGCAAGATACAACCTAAAACATACTCCAGGCTAGTCAGAACTGCCTTTGAAGAAAAGAAAAACACGGTCGCTTCAAGTCATGGAATGGCCAGCACAATCTCCAGACTTCAACCCATCGAGCTGGTTTGGATGAACTTTGTTTATATATAACTTGATATATATATATATATATGTATATATATATATATATATATATGTATATATATATATATGTATTATATATCTTCTTCTTCTTCTTTCGGCTAGCTCCCGTAGGGTCGCCACAGCGGATCAACCTCTCCATTTCACTCTCCACATCTTCCATTGACACTCCAACCACCCGCATGTCCGCCTCACCGTATCCATGAACCTCTTCTTTGGCCTTCCTCTTCTCCTCCTCCTGGCGGCTCCATCTTCAACATCCTTCTCCGATATACTCCGCTTCCTCCTGTGCACATGTCCAAACCATCTCAATCTCGCCTCTCTCACTTTGTCTCCTAACGTCCTACCTGCCTGTCCCTCTAATATACTCATTTCTTATCCTATCCATCCTCTCACTCCCAACGAGAATCGCAGCATCTTTAACTCTGCACCTCCAGCTCCGCTTCCTGTCTTTTTGTTAGTGCCACCGCCTCCAAACCATACAACATAGCTGGTCTCACTACCGTCTTATATACTTTCCCTTCACTCTTGCAGCTACCCTTCTGTCACAAATCACTCCTCAAACTCTTCTTCCAACCACTCCATCCTGCCTGCACTCTCTTTTTCACTTCTCTCCACACTCTCCGTTACTTTGGACAGTTGATCCCAAGTATTTAAACCATCCACCTTCCCACCTCACTTCCTTGCAACCGCACCATACCACCACCTCCCTCTCATTTACGCACATGTACTCCGTCTTACTCCGACTGACTATCGATCCCCTTCTCTCCAGTGCGTACCTCACCTCTCGAGCGCGCCTCAGCCTCCCTACTCTCCTACAGATCATGATGTCATCGCGAACATCATAGTCCATGAGACTCCAGTCTGATCTCGTCCGTCAACCTGTCCATCACCATTGCAAACAGGAAAGGGCTCAGAGTCGATCCTTGTGCAATCCACTTTTCCTTAAACCGGTCCGTCATTCTACGCACACATATATGTGTATATATTATTATATATATTATATATATATATATATGTATAATATATGTATATATATATATATGTATCATAATATCCATTCATTATATATATATACACATTTATATATATATAGTATATATATTCATATAATATCTATATTACATATATATATAAAATAC
>CM068952.1:100019929-100043072 GCA_035128595.1 Eptatretus atami
AAAAAATGGCTGCCAAATTACGTAACCAATGACATCATCAAAAAAAATTTCTGTGGACCATTTTATCCCGAGATGACCCTCAAAAATGTTCATACTGATCCGATGTGGCGTTCTACATATGCAATTATGATGTCATAACGAGGGCACCTATGACATCATAAACAAAAATCAAACTCATTTCCCATGAGTACTTGCGATGTGCCAAGTTTCAATTTTTTCCTTGGTGCGGTTTCGGAGATACAGAGGTCCAAAGTTTTTCCAATATGGCTTCCACACCATGTCACCTATGATGCCATAATTATAAATAAAACATTCTACATGAGTCGTTGCACCAATGGTGAAAAATTTGTCTCAATCTGACAAGCGGTTGCGGAAAAAAGCACGAAAGTTCTGTGTGGACAAGCAAACAGACAGACAAACAAACGGACCAAAATGCAATACCCTCTCCTTTGGCGAGGGTAATAAGGATAACACTACATGAGTGAAATATTAAAGATCATAATTTTGTTAAATTAATGTGACAAGGAAGGAAGGGTTGGGAGAGAAAGAAGGTGGAGAGGATTGAGGGTTGGGTGTTTCTAATGTTTGTGTAATGGAAGGGTTTTTCTGTATTTCATTCAGTTTAAGAATGAGTAATTTTGTGCAGAATAAAACATCTCAACATGTTAAGTTCATCAAGTGCAGCTGGGAAAATGTGTAATGCCTCGAATGTTTTGCAAGCCTTGCCTCCAGCAGAAGGTGTAACAATAGGTAATCACATGGCTTTAAACTAAATATTGGCTGAATTTAAACAAAAATTCTAGATGCCTCCATAGTGGGATTCGGTCATTGGGAAAAAAAAAAGCTTCCTAATTGGTCATTGATGACAGGAGCAATATATTTGTTCAAGGGACAGGTTTAAATTAGAAAGCACACACCAATAATGCAAGGTGTCATTGAACCTGTTGATAGAATGCTTGTGGTGTGTTGATTGCAAAAGCAGCAAACGAAAATGATGAAATTCACCTTGTTTTGTTTTCTTTCAGTGCCTGAGGCTCATACAAAGGGTCTGGTATATAAACAATTAGTTTTTCTGGCAATCCATGTATACAACTAAATGCACTGGTGACATCGTCATCAGAACAGTGGTTTTCCACATCTTTTTATTCAACTCTGAATGCAAGCAGCAGTATTATCAATTTGGATTTAAAGCTAATGGAATACTATATAGTTAGGATCAGGATCATCATCATATAACTATAAAATAATTTCCATTGATAATAATAACAATTATATTCATATAATGCAACAATAATTTCTATTATAAAATGATTGAATAAATACAAACATAAATACATGCATACACCTTGTGCTTCCAGTCATACCCTATATTTCCAATCGTGACAAATTTGTGTCCATCACTGCTATTGCTATATGAGTTAGGCTTATGATTATGTAATTAAATTAACTGCACTGTGATCAATACCATGACTGCCAATTGGGAAACAAGATATATTTTATATCTGCATTTTACATAACTAGTGCGGGCCCGTAGGTGCGTGCCCGAAGGTGCATGCCAGTATGTGCAGCTTCGTTCCTTCGCTCTCGTAAACGACGCTGCAATGGGCATTGTTTCAATTAGATCGGACCAACCGTATCATAAATGGCCATAACTTGGGAAACACTGGGAAACATACTCAGGTCCCCAGCGTCAATTGTGACGTCATATCAAACGAAGAAGAAGAAGAAGATTTGTGACGCCCCCTCTGTCTCGCCCCCTCTCTCTCCCTTCTCTCTTCCATAACCTCGACCCCTTTCTCCCCCCCTCGTCTCGCCCCTCCTCTCTCCCCTCTCTCTCTCTCGCCCCTCCTCTCTCGACCCTCTCTTTCGCCCCCCTCTCCCGTCCCCCTCTCTTGCCACCTCCTCTCTCCCCCTCTCTTGAATTGTGACGCCCCCTCTCTCTCACCCCCTCTCTCCTCTCTCTCACCCCCTCTCTTGCCACCCCTCTCTCCCGCCCCCCTCTCTCGCCCCTCCTCTCTCGCCCTCCTCTCTCGTCCCCTCTCTCCCTCCCTCTCTCCCCTCCTCTCCCCCCCCTCTCTCTCTGTAAATGTATTCACAAATGTCTACCAAGCACAACAATTAATTCAAACCTTGGGAAAAACAGCTTTCAAATCCTTGGAAACAGCTGTTTCCCTTGGGAAAATTCAAACCTTGGATTACTTAATAATTTGAACAATTAATTCAAACCTTGGGAAAAAACAGCTTCAAACCTTGGGAAACACTTGGGAAACAGCTGAAACGGATGAAGAACGATATCAACCTTGAAAAGGCACATTCTCAGGTCCCCAGCGTCGATTGTGACATCATACCAAACGAAAGAAGAAGAATTGTGACGTCAATCGTGCAAAAAAACATTAATTGTGACGTCATTCATGACGTCATAGCACCGTGTCCTGTCATTGGTTGACAGACGTTATTGGTCATTATTGGTTGACAGACAATATATAGGTCGTTATTGGTTGACAGACATTGGTCATTGTATCACGTTATTCTTTTTATTACTGCCAATTATTGTGCTATTATTAATTATTATTATTATTATCTGTTATCATTATTCTGAGATACCTTTGGGAAAAAAATGGCATGATAAGGTGATAAGGTGGAACGACACTTCAGCTGCGATATTACACCTTTCCAACACTGAAAAAGCAATAAAATGGCCGTAACTTGGGAACCGCACGTCCGATTAATATCAAACCTTGAAAAGGCACATCCGCGGGTCAAAGGCAATATTCCTGGCAAGTTTCAATCAGATCGGACCGGCGTTGTCGAGAAACAGCGGTCGCAGACAGACAGACAGACAGACACACACACACACACACACACACACACACACACACACACACACACACACACACACACACACACACACACACACAGATTGCTGGAATTATAGATAGATATAAATGTAAAATGCAGCCCAAACTACCTCAATAACTGCTGAAGCCATGATGGTGATTCCAATGCAAGAAAGTTACTTTGGTTCTGGGCTAGTGCACGCCAACAAAATTAAAAAATACATCAAACATTAATCATTTCATTATGAAAAGAAATCAAATGTAAATGTGGACTCAACCAAACCAGGCCAGGATCGTGAGGGGGGGAAAAATGTACACTGGACAGAACCATTCCAAAAGCGATACATATCCAAACCATCCCCCAAATCAAGTGAAACAGGTTTTACAACAATTTAATAACATAGATGGATTTAATCCGGACCAAAATAACAAAACATATGGAACATTAAGCATTTTATTCCTTTAAAACATTGAAAGCAAAAAATAAAATTAAAAAAATATATAAAACATGGAGCGAAGAGGGGGAGATTGTTGATATGATAGTCATCACAACTTTTTTAGATGCTGAATACTGAATAATATACAACAACGAAGAGGGTGATCAAAATAGAAATGGAAAATGCAAAGCCAGTCCCCATTCAAAATGAATAGTCTTTTATATTCAGTCTTCTTCTTTTTTTGACAGGCACAGGCAGGCACGCACATAGACACCGAGCTGGAACTACTTTTATGTGTAGTTTAAGCATTTGATGAAAACAAATTGAACGTACAAATCGACCCCAACCCCAATGTCATTCGGTTTTTATAAGTTTATCATCTGCTGTGGTTTGCAACGCCACGCAGATTGCATAACAAACCAAGGTATGTATGCACTTTTAGTGGTGATACAGCAACAAACATAGGATGTTTACTTGACTTTATATGCCATGTACGAGAGAGAAATGTTGATCTGAATTGTCGTACCATGGAATAATGTAGTATCACAGAGTAAAGCAGTATCATGGAATAATGTAGTATTACGGCGTATGGTTGTATCATGGAGTATTGCCATACTCCATATTATCTGAAACAAAATATATAAAACATTAAGCGTTTTATTACTTTAAGAAAAATTACAGAAAAAAAAACATTTAAAAAAATGTAAAAACAGAGAGGGATAAAATCTCACAAAAACAACCAAACAAGGTAGGAATGACACCACATTACTATGCCAAAATACGACACCAAAATCCTCATGGATTACCATCATGACATATTTTGACATTTTACTTTTGTTGTGGGATTGTGATGGAACAATGTCAAAAGATATGGTGATGCTTTTCCAGAAGAGGATTGTGGTGTCATATTATAGCATCGTAATGTGGTGTCATTCTTCATTGTTATTCTTCATCGATCACAATCCCACAACAAAAGAAAAATGTCAAAAGATGTTGTGATGGTAATCCATAAGAGGATTGTGATGTTGCATTGTGGCATCATAATGTGATGTAATTCCTTCCTTGTTTGGTCATTTTTTTTCGATTTGATCCTTCCGTTTTTACATTAAAAAAAAAAATATATATATATATATATATATATATATGTATGTATGTGTGTGATGCCTCATTTTTTTCACGGCCCAACACATCATCAGTGATGTCATCACTGACATTCAATAATTTAATTCACTACCCAATGGAAATATTCATCAGATAAAAGAAAAGCTCAACCAAATACACTTTCAAATCCTGAGAAAATTGCCAAATACAACAAGCCATAATGGAAAATAAATGTGAAGGTAAAAATTTTAAGCTCTCAATTTAGTCATGTGATTTTTCCCTTCAAGCTTCATCAGCAAGACTAAATCAGCTTAAAGTGTTGAGCGAACGAGACAATGTCTTTGCTGTTTGACAACACATAACATGAAGGGGAAGCAAGAGGTAAAGAAGCAAGAAGCCTCATTTGCAACACCTGTTATATGAATTGTACCTTAATAGAAGGATTATATTTTGACGTGATGTAGCTGCTTGCAAAAGTATGATATCACTACGTACATGAAGTCCTTCTCCGATTTTATGCAAAAGATTGTCAATTTTTTAAATTATTACTCTATTGTTATGCAATTAGTTATTTATTAGGACAAATTGGCTTGCATTTGAAAATTAACCTCAATGTCCTTTGAATAAATGCCGGAAACCTAAAGGTGAGCAGCGAGCATTCAGTGAAGGCAGGAGACAAAGAAGAAGAGTGAAAAAAGAATGGAAATAAAGACAGAAATAATGTTTAAAGGTATGAAGGGAAATCATTTATCTCTTTTTGTCTTACACATTATTTATAACTTTGTTTGACTATGACATTTAAGCTGATATTTGACCACGAACACAGATTTCCGATCAGTCATGCAAGCTCAGAATATGAATGAGCCCGAAAAAGCTTAGTCTGGCAATATGGTGATCCTAAAAATACACACAACTGCCTCCAAATGAACAAAATGCATCGGCCTATTATTAATATTGTACCATTGTAGGTATTTAGAGAGACACTAAAGGCAATAGATCTTCCTCAATTATAAATCTATGCATAGATGGCATGCATACATAAGTGATTTGAACATTAGGCTTAATCACAAAAACAAAGTCTGTCATCGGATTATTCGAAAATGACGTGTGCAGAGCTCTCAGCCACCTTTTGAATGCTAATATTCCCATGAAAGAAATTAATATAAATTTTTGCCAATGATACTTCAAACGACTCCAAAAATGTTAAGTAACATGACTGACCAAACAAAACAAAAATCAAGGGAAGAGTGTTACAGAGTTCAGTAAAGAGAAAATGCATGACTACACGAAAGGGTAATATGTGACACAGAACACTGAGTGACAGGCTGAGCAAGCAATAAAGCTCCAAAAGAGTTTGGGAAAAAAATGGGGAAGCATATCACCATGACAGTATTGAAAATGGGATGAGATACCTGTACATGCCAATAAAAAGCACAAGCTTCCGTCATGGATGATTGAATATTGCAATATGTCACAGCTCTGGGTCAACACGAAGAGCCAATTACAGCCGACACTGGCATGCATTTACACAGAATTCGTACCGTCTTTTTCTTGGTTGTTGAAGAATAATTAAAGAACACTCAATTTCACCAATATGAAGTAACCTGTTTCTAATTTCCAAACAAATGGCCAGCCAAGCTATACTCATGATTACACCATCTTAAAACCAAGCTTAAAGTAATCTTATAAGCACAGATGATTTTCTCGATTTATAATGCAAATGTTGCCATGTGAAATGCAAGCAGTATTCAAAGGGTTATAGGAAAGAGGGACAACTTTTGTTTTTTCCATTGAGAAAGATCAACTTTTATTTTGTTTCAATATCAGTCAATTGTCTTCAATGCACTCGCTCCATCTGTCCTTCAACCTGTCTATGACAGTAAATACAAGTTTACAAATTGCTCTTTTAGTCACTTCTCAGTTGTTTTTGTTAGTTCCTCCCTCATCCTCTGTGAATGATCGAGGTTGTTTAGGGGTTGATCCAGCTATACAATGCCAGAGTACATTGTGGTGGACTGCATAACATGGACCATATGCACAGGCACATTGTGATGAAGGAAGAGCACACCCTTTGGTCAACGTCCCTCAGCGATGATCGGTAATAGCCCACCACAATATTGGCACAAAGCTTACAGAATATACCCCTGCAGTTTTCATTTTCTGAGGCACAGAGTCACTCAGTAGGATTCCTTTGGTATCCCTGCAGAAAAGCCTGGTCATAATCCTGCTGGCTGAGGATTGGGTGCGAAATCTCTTGGGTAGTAGTGATACCATTGCACCGACTGCGATTTGGTTTCAGGGTTCCATTAGTGAAGCACTGTTCCATCACCAGTCACCAAAGAAATGATAAAAGTCGGCTGTATCTGTGTTCAACAGTTTTTGAAGCTTCCAATCTGAGGCCAGCTGTTGATATTGATCATGAGCACTGAGGTAGCAGGGGAACCATGTTGCTCACAGATTCATTATGCATGCTCAAGTATTTGTGGATGACTGTGAATATTCTGCATCGAGACATTTTAAGTTATGTGGATATTTTGGGAACCTTAATGAGGTAGTCTACCATGATTAATGCCTCCTCCTGCACAACAGATTGTGGGTCAGATGCATACACTGGCCATCCTGCACCTTGGGTCATCTTCAAGGGGCATGTGTTCACTGGAGAATAAGAAGGTGTACATTAACCATACATGGCCACCATGTGTTGATGGAATTGTTTAGTGTTAGCAGCTTTGCATTAAAATATAATGATACCTCAATGTTAACTTTTTGGAAGATCCATAATTGCATGAGGCAGCAAATGTCTAGAGTTTAGACTATACTTTGAAACAACAAACAATGTCAGATGAATGAAACTAGTGGCATTATAGCAAGCAAGGATGCAAGTTATAACGAGCAAAATACCAAAGCTCGACGGGACAAACGAATATCCTGTTCCAAGTAGTTTTCAAATGCCTCGTACCTTAAGCCAGAGAGTACTCGGTTGTGGACCTTGAAGATACTGAGCTGAATACGACATCAAAACACATTTATCCAACAATGGCAAGTTGACCCACCACATTCTACATAATATATCACATGAAAAACGAAACTATACAAGTATGAATGATCACGCAGCCAACTGAATAGCATACGAAGTACAATTCACAGCGGTGATTTCACAAATTATGCAACTCATACATCACTTAATTGAATCCAGATGCACAGGGATCTGAGATTGTGCCCCAAAGTGCAACAAAAATGTGCATCGCCATTTACTTGCTTCCACACATACAACAACAGGTCACACTGAATGAAAGAAAGTCAGAGCAGAAGGCATCAAGGCAATGTTGCATCAAATATTATTCCATCCTTTTGAGGGGATGTCAAGATAGCTGTTCATTTCACAACATTCACTTGAGGATGTTCAAGATCCAATGGAACCTTGAATAAAATTAGACGATCATGTGCTGGTACCCTGAACAAATGAATAAATACTGCCTGAAGCTATCGGGGCATAACATGAGCAGCATAACTTGTTGCAACGAGAAGAAAACCATAATTGAATCCTTATCATATGTGCATTTGTTAGACAGATAGCCAGAAAGACAATGGATTAGAAAGACAGATACAAACAGAGAAAGAAAGATAGATCAACAGAAATATATACATAAACGTACATAAATAAATATATATATATGCACACAAACATACATTACCGTTCCAAAGCTTAAGAACACACCCATTTTTCCAGTTTTTACTGAAATTTAAGCAGTTTAATGTTTCAATGTACTCTGAAATTAAAGCACAGAACAAATAAACAATTGCAGATAAAAAATAAACCATGGAATCGTTTTGTTGAACAAAATTTAATCTAAATTTTTGACTCATCAAAGTAGCTACCTTTTGCAGATATAACAGCCGAACATACTCGTGGCATTCTTTCTCCAATGGAAATCAAATATTGTTCGGAAAGTTCTTCCCAACACTGTTGCAGAAGTTCCCACAAATGTGTTGCACTTGTAGGTTGCTTTGCTTTCACCCTTCTGTCCAGTTCATCCAAAACCAGCTCGATGGGGTTTAAGTCTGGAGACTGTGCTGGTCATTCCATGATTTGAAACCCACAGTCTTGTTCTTTTCTTCTCAGGTAGTTCTGACATAGCCTGGAGGTATGTTTAGGTCGTTATCTTGCTGCAGGATGAACCCCTGACCAACTAGGCATAGAACAGATGGTATTGCATGGTGCTGCAAAAATGCTGTGGTCACCCTTTTGATTCAGGGTTCCAGTCACTCTGTGCAAGTCGCCGACTCTGGATCCAGCAAAAGAACCTCAGATCATCACACTTCCATCTCCATGTTTGACACTTGGTGTCACACACTGAGGAACCATCCTTTTGCCAACTTGACGGCGAACAAAAACCCTGCGTGATGAACCGAAGATTTCAAATTTTGATTCATCGGTCCGAAAGACCTTCTTCAAGTTTTCAGTCATCCACTGGCGGTGCTTCATGGCCTAGGCCAGCCTCTTTTTCTTATTTTGCCATCTTAGCAATGGCTTTCTTACTGCCACTCGACCTGTCAAACCTGCAGCTCGAAGTCTTCTCTTCACAGTTGAAACCGAGACTTCCTTACTTTGACCAGTGTTCAGCTGTGATTGAAGCTGCTGTCCTGTGAGCCGCCGATCACGCAAGCTGTTGACTCTCAGAAACTTGTCTTCTGATTGTGTTGTGGCTTTGGGTCTGCCAGACCTCTTCCTGTCAGAGTTTCCTCCAGTTTCCAAGTGTCTTTTGATGGTGGAAGAAACTGTACTCACTGATCCCTTGGCTTCTTTGCAATTTCTCTAAAGGAAAGATCAACACTTTTAAGGGTTATAATGGTCTGTCTGTCTTCCTTTTTAATTGTCTTTTTCTTGCCATTATGAGAGCAATATACCACTTCCTGCAGTGCAATATTGTCCAAATAATGTTTCAGAGGGTGGAGCAACACAGGCTGTTCGAACACTGTTTTTATACAGACAGAGGGTTTGTAACTCATCAACAAAAGTTGGGACACCTGCAGGAATAGTTTGCATCAACTATCAAGGCTTAATTTACATCCACTGCTGCAGAATAGCTGCAGTTGCTAACCCTGAATGTATGTATATGTATATATATATATATATATATATATATATATATATATATATATAATAACCGGGCGTAGTGGCGTGCGCCTATAATCCGGCTACTCGAGGCTTGGGTTGGAGGATCGCTTGAGGACGGGAGCTCTGCGCTGGCCGCGCTATGAGAGGGTGTAGGACAGCCCGGAATAATGGCAAAACCCAATCCTTATCCCTGTGTCGTAAGAGGCGACCAGGGTTGCGTCAGAAAGGGCATCCGGCGTAAAACCTATGCCAAATCAGTATGCGGATCATAACGGATGATCCGCTGTGGCGACCCCTTACGGGAGCAGCCGAAAGACGAACAATAAATATATATATATATATATATATATATATATATATATATATATATATATATATATATATTATATATATAGTTCTCCCTCGCTATATCGGGTTCACTTTTCGCGGCTTCACTACATCGCGGGTTTTCAAATAACATAAAATAGTAAAAAACAAATTAAAGTAAAAAATATAGATATATGTACATTATTCAAAGAATATTAAATCGAATTTAAATAAAACTACGTAGTGGCGTAGCGGGCTTGTACTAAAACAAAGAGAGACGAAGCGTATGGAAAACGGAGTACAACTGCGGCTGCTTCTGCCCAGGTGAGATCGTACTCGGCACGCTATTGGCTGATGGTGGGAGGCGGCCAATCAGAGCAAGGTGTTTTGTATCCCGGATGCTGAATGGCTCAGTGACAGCAGCATCTGTGGCGCTGTTGTCCCGTGTAGAAGCATCCCGCATCTCGCCTCGTCAATTTCGGCTTCACATCTCGCTGCGTGTAGTGTTCTCTGCGGTGCATCGTCTCATCATCGTCATCTCATCATCATCAGTACTGCACAGCTATCATCATCATCGTCATATCTTCATAGGTCAGTACCCATAATACGTTTTTTTTTATATTTATAGTACAATATAGTATTTTTAAAATTATTTTTGGTCTGAGGCTTTGCAGCCCCATGAAGTCGCATTTCCGATGAAAATTTGTTAATTTTTTTTAAATAACTGATTAAATGTGTGTGGGGAAGGTTAATAAGATGTGTGGATGCTGTATAATGGTTTAAAATACCTTTAAAATGTGTTTAAATATATTTAAATAAGTAAATAAATATGTGGTTTCTACTTCGCGGATTTTCCTATCGCGGGTGGTCTAGAACGCATTAACCGCGATAGGTGAGGGAGCACTGTACATATATATATATATATATATATATATATATAATATAATAATATATATATATAATATCTCTTCTTCTTCTCTTTCGGCTAGCTCCGTTAGGGGTCGCCACAGCGGATCAACCGTCTCCATTTCGCTCTATCCTCCAACATCCTCCATTGACACTCCAACACCCCATGTCCGCCTCACGTATCCATAACTCTTCTTTGGCCTTCCTCTTCTCCTCCTGCCTGGCGGCTCCATCTTCAACATCCTTCTCCCGATATACTTCCGCTTCCTCCTGTGCACATGTCCAAACCATCTCAATCTCGCCTCTCTCACTTTGTCTCCAACCGTCCTACCTGCGCCTGTCCCTCTAATATACTCATTTCTTATCCTATCCATCCTCGTCACTCCAACGAGAATCGCAGCATCTTTAACTCTGCCACCTCCAGCTCCGCTTCCTGTCTTTTTGTTAGTGCCACCGCCTCCAAACCATACAACATAGCTGGTCTCACTACCGTCTTATATACTTTCCCTAACTCTTGCAGCTACCCTTCTGTCACAAAATCACTCCTGCAACTCTTCTCCAACCACTCATCCTGCTCTGCACTCTCTTTTTCACTTCTCTCCCACACTCCCCGTTACTTTGGACAGTTGATCCAAGTATTTAAACCCATCCACCTTCCCACCTCAACTCCTTGCAACCGCACCATACCACCACCCCCTCTCATTTACACACATGTACTCCGTCTTACTCCGACTGACTATCATTCCCTTCTCTCCAGTGCGTACTCCACCTCTCGAGGCTCGCTCAGCCTGCTCCCTACTCTCCCTACAGATCATGATGTCATCCGCGAACATCATAGTCCATGGAGACTCCAGTCTGATCTCGTCCGTCAACCTGTCCATCACCATTGCAAACAGGAAAGGGCTCAGATTGATCCTTGGTGCAATCCCACTTTACCTTAAACCGGTCCGTCATTCCTACCGCACACCTCACCGCTGTCACACTGTCCTCATACATATCCTGCACGATCCTCACATACTTCTCCACCACTCCCGACTTCCTCATACAATGCCACAACTCCTCTCTTGGCACCCTATCATAAGCTTTCTCTAAATCCACAAACACACAGTAACTCCTTCTGGCCTTACCTATACTTCTCATCAACATTCTCAAGCAAACATCACATCAGTGGTGCTCTTTCCTGGCATAAACCCATATTGCTGCTCACAGATCGTCACTCTCCTCTCAACCTTGCTTCCACTACTCTTTCCCACACCTTCATGGTGGCTTAACAACTTTATCCCTCTGTAATTTCCACAGCTCTGCACATCACCCTTATTCTTGAAAATCGAACCAGTACACTTAATCTCCACTCCTCCGGCATCTCTCACTTTCCAAGCTTTATATAAACAATCTGGTTAACAACCCCACTGCCATCTCTCCGAAGCACTTCCATGCCTCCACTGGTATATCATCTGGGCCAACCGCCTTTCCACTTTTCATTTCTTCATAGCAGTCCTCACTCATCCTTACTGATCACCCACTTCCAGATTCACTATCTCTACCTCTTCCAACCTTCTCTCTCTCATTTTCTTCATTCATCAGCTCCTCAAAGTACTCCATCCACTCAACACGCTCTCCTCGCTCGTCAGCACATTCCCATTTGCGTCCTTTATCACCCGACCTGCAGCACATCCTCAGCTCGGTCCTCTGTCTTACCAATCGGTATAAATCCTTTTCCCCTTCTTTTGTATCCAACTTCTCATACAGCTCGTCATATGCCTTTTCCTTGGCCTTTGCCACCTCTCTTTTTGCTTTCGCCGCACTCCTTGGACTCCTGCCTACTTTCTTCATCTCTCTGACTATCCCACTTCCTTTTGCACAACCCTTCTTCCTTATACTTTCCTGTACTTCCTCATTCCACCACCAAGTCTCCTTATCGTCCTTCCTCTGTCCAGATGTCACACCAAGTACCTTCCTAGCTATCTCCCTCACCACTTCTGCTGTAGTTGCCCATCATCCCACCCATCTTTACACATCCAACGCCTGTCTCACCTCCTCCTAAATTTCACGCAACAGTCTTCCTCCTTCAGCTCCACCATCTGGTCCTTGGTTCAGCCCTCACTCTCTTCCTCAACCTCACCTCTAAAGTCATCCTACAGACCACCAATCGATGCTCGTCGAGCTACACTCTCCCCTGCCACCACCTTACAGTCACTAATCTCTTCAGGTTGCATCTCCTGCTTAAGATGTAATCCACCTGTGTGCACTTTCCTCCACTCTTGTGGTCACCTGTGTTCCCTCCTTCTCTTGAAATATGTATTTACCACTGCATTTCCATTCTTTTTGCAAACTCTACACCACCATTTGCCCTTCCACATTTCTCTTGTTGAGACCGTACCTACCCATCACCTCTCATCCTCTTTATTCCCTATATTATATATATAATACACACACATATATATACACATATATAAATATACATACAGTACAATATACTATAATATATAACATATATACATATATAATATATACATATACAATATATAATATATTGTTGTAGATTCCCGCCGTCGGCGTGCGAACGACCGCGTCTAACCAATAGCAGGCGTTCACCCACGAACGGACAATCCAGTCGGGCTTCCGGATCAACGCCGGAAACCAGCCACGGGTGTGTTTTTAACCACACCACAACCTTGTCCGCACTCTACCCGCGTGCTACAGGGTCCGATGCACAAACTTTCGATTTACCTAATTATTCATCGCGGGTAGGTTACCGAGAGATTGATACTCAACGGACCGCTTGGAAACGAGGGCTTAAGCAGCTCGCTTCCTTTTGGGATAACCGAGCGGGGTATTATCCGCGCAGTCCCGTTGGACCCCGATCACTTTACCGGCTATCTAAAAACCAACTATATCCGAGTGCAAGTGGGGCAGTTCAATGAGGGAATGGACGCAACGAACAGGTTTACATTCACACAAGGACATTTTATAATATAAAGCACGTATGCAATTAAACAAGGCAAAACACGTATGCAATTATACAAGCAACAAAAGCACGACAAAAGAACTACAACCGTCTACTTATTATGTACAGTCACTTGCACTTAACAGCAGTTCCTACTTATTAAACGGGCCCACGGACACACGTACGCACACACACCACACCCAAGAAATGGTGGCAGAGGCCTTTAATAACGAGCTCCAGCTCGGAGGACAGGTGAGCTGAAACTCAGAACCTATCTCGAACCTCTCCACCTCGTGTGGTTTTCAAGTTGCTCGGACCGCGGGCTCCAGCGAGAGCGAGCTGGATCCAATCGCCGTGAGCTGCAATCCTTCCCGAGCTCCGCGAATCCTCCCGCGCTTCTCAACACGTGCTGGTGAGAGAGGCAACCGACCCTTCCCGTCGATGCGCCGATCCGTCCCGTCGATGCGCCGCTTCCCCAAGGAACACCTCCAAGAAGAGGTCGATGAGTCCGCACAAGCGGGAACCAAAATGGAGAAGCAAAGAGCTCCACGAACCAAGAAGAAGAAGAAGCCACCACTGCAGCCTCGAGCCGAGCGACCAGCTCAACTCTCCTCCAAGCAAAGCAGCTCGAAGACAAAAAGCTCTCCGCCCAAGCAGAAGGCGAAGCTCACTGAACCACCAAGACAAAAAGCCTCCAAAAAGCCTCCCTCCCGAGCCAGGCCTCACCCGAAGCTCACTGAGCCAGCCGAAGCAAAAAGTTCCGAAGGCCTCAACCCTAACGCAAGCCAAGCAGGACCCGACGGTCTGCTGAACGACTACTCTCTGTAAGCAAAAAAGCTTAACTCTCAACTCCCCACACGAACAAAGAGAAGATCTCCTTTATCTTCTCCCCGCCCTCCCCCGCTCCCGGGTAACTCATGACTCATGCCCTGTGCTCCATCCCCCGCTCAGCCACGGGTGGGAGGGAGTTGTTGACATCATGAGTCCATGGACGGCAGGGTTCTTCTTGCTCTTCGCAGAAGAGGGGGAGGGATGTCTCCATTGTTCGTTCCCAACTATTAAATCGATCGCAGCGCATCTAATCGATTTCTGAACATTTAAACAATGGAAGGTGAGCTATCTAGGGAACAAGCACTTATCGACATAGCTGACTAAAGGAACCTGTATGTTGTGTGCAATCGAATTCCAAATTCGTAACAATATATACACACACATATGTATATACATATATAATATAATATCACACATATATATATACTATATATAATACATATATACACATACACATATAAAATATCATATATACACACTATATACATACATATAACATATAATACATATAAATATATAAGAATATATATGCAATCATATATATAATATATTATGTGCAAATACATATATATACATAATATATATATATATATTATATATGCAAATACATATATATACACTTATATATATATATATATATATATATATACACATATAACACATTATGCAGTAATATAATATATACACATATATACATATATGACATATAATACATATATATACATATAAATAATTACACATTTATATATACTAGTGCGGGCCCGTAGGTGCGTGCCCGTAGGTGCGTGCCCCTAGGTGCGTGCCAGTATGTGCAGCTTCGTTCCTTCGCCTCGTAAACGACGATTGGATTGGGGCATTGTTTAAATTAGATCGGACCAACCGTATCATAATGGCCATAACTTGGGAAACACCTGGGAAACATACTCAGTCGCCCAGCGTCAATTGTGACGTCATATCAAACGAAGAAGAAGAAGAATTGTGACGCCTCCTCTCTCTCCCCCCTCGTCTCGCTCCTCCTCTCTGCCCCCTCACCCACCCCATTCTCTCGCCCCCTCCTCTCCCCCCCTCCCTCTCGCCCCTCTTCTCGCCCTCCTCTCTGCCCACTCTCACCCCCCTCTCACACCCTCTCCCGTCCCCTCTCTCGCCACCTCCTCTCTCTCCCCTCTCTTGAATTGTGACGCCCCCTCTCTCTCACCCTCTCTCTCGCCCCCTCTCTCCCGCCCTCTCTCTCCCTCCTCCTCTCGCTCCCTCCTCTCTCCTCCCTCTCTCCCCCCTCTCTCCCCCTCTCTCCCGCCCCCTCTCTCCCGCCCTCCTCTCTCCCCCTCCTCCTATCCGCCCCTCCTCCTCGCCCCCTCTCTCCTCCCCTCTCTCACCCCCTCTCTTGTCCCCCCTCTCTCCCTCCTTCCCCCCTCTCTCCCCCCTCTCTTCTCGCCCTCCCTGTAAATGTATTCACAAATGTCTACCAAGCACAACAATTAATTCAAATCTTGGGAAAAAACAGCTTTCAAACTTGTGAAAACAGCTGTCCCTTGGGAAAATTCAAACCTTGGGATTATTAATAATGAACATTAATTCAAACTTGGGAAAAAACAGCTTTCAAACCCTTGGAAACAGATGTTTCCTTGGGAAAATTCAAGCCTTGGATTAATTAATAATTTGAAAATTAATCAAACCTTGGAAATAACAGCTTTCAAACCTTGGAAACACTTGGGAAACAGCTGAAACGGATGAAGAATTATATCAAACCTTGAAAAGGCACATACTCAGGTCCCCGCGTCGATTGTGACGTATAACCAAAGGAAGAAGAAGAGGAATTGTGACGTCAATCGTGCAAAAATAAATAAATAAATAAACATTAATTGTGACGTCATTCATGACGTCATAGCACCATGTCCTGTCATTGTTGACAGACATATTGGTCATTATTGTTAACAGACAATATATAGGTCGTTATTGGTTGACAAGACATTGGTCATTGTATCACGTTTTATTTTTATACGCAATTATTGTGCTATTATTATTATTAATATGCTGGTATCATTATTCTGAGATATCTTTGGGAAAAAATGGCATGATAAGGTGTAACGACACTTCAGCTGCGATATTTCCACCTTTCCAACACTGAAAAAAGCAATAAAATGGCCGTAACTTGGGAACGCTCGTTCCGATTAATATCAAACCTTGAAAAGGCACATCCGCGAGTCCCCGGCAAATATCCTGGCAAGTTTTAATCAGATCGGACCGGCGGTTGTCGAGAAACGGCGTCGCAGACAGACAGACACACACACACACACACTTGTGGAATTATATATATATTATATATATATATACATTAACATATATATACACATATATATACATAACTATTCATCTATAATATAATAATATATAAAATATACATATATATATATATATACATAAACAATATATATTAGATATATAAGATATATATAATACAATATATACACTTACATATATATACATATATATATATATATTATATTACATATATATATGCAATTATGTACATATACTAACATTTATACTGTATATACACATATAATATATCACATATATATATATACAAATATATAGATTATAATATATATACATATATAACATATATATATCACATATATACATATATACATACATATATATAATATCAGATACTATATACAACATATATTATAACAATATCACATACATATATACATATAATATATAATATAACTTTATATAATAAAACATATATATAAAAATATATAGATACACAATATTGTATACGTATAATTAACACACACATATATATATATACACATATATATTTATCTATACATATATATTACACTAATATATTATATACATATATATATATATATATATATATATATATGAAGACCACAAGGGAAAACCAGAGATGTCAGGATAAGTCAATTTTGAAGAAACTGAAAAACAAAGTTTCAAGACTTTGGTGGACTGTTTATAAACTGTCATATAGATTTCTTTTCCAGTAAAAGGAAGAGTGATCATTGGCGATCAAATTAAGCATGTATCATTTGCCAAGCTCTGTGTTATTTAATTTAAGAGCAAAGAACGAATCAATGTTGCAAACTGAATCACTGGTTATTCCTTGTTTAATAATTGCCATGCAATTTTAACCCAGGATGTGTAGCAAATTCATCTTCTTGGTTATTAGCATACATTACATGACGTTGGTGATCACAGATTTATTTTTTCACATTAAACGGTCATGGTTTTTTTGTTTGATTGGTGTTCAACGCCAAACTCAAGGGTATTCTGCTATATGACGATGGATTCTCCATTTCTTACTCCGAACTACTTATGATGGAAAACCGGGAGGAAACAAGGATAAACCACCCCGGCGATAGCCGAAGTCACCTCATGTGACTCCCTCATATACCTAAGCAGGTTGATTGGGGTGTGGGTACATCGAATGAGGATGGGTACCCAGACGCGCTAACCATTAAGCCACGGCGTGGGTCCCTAAAAAGTCACAATAAAGGTTTGACAGGCTTGAACCATGATATGCACCAACTACGGACCCATGATATAACAAATAGGTCATTGTAGTGCTCAGAGTTTATGCTGTGAAAGTTTTACAACCTTTCATTTTTAGTTTCTCAAACTCTGAATATTATGGTGGAACAGTTAACATGAATGAAAGGGAGATAACCAGGAGTAAAGTACTGACAACTCTGGGTTTCTACTTGTTCAGCTTTGACAACACTTGTTTTTCATTGCACGGCTAAACTTTATACCATATAAATTATGTGACACCCCTGGTTATTTGTTAAAGTAATATTGTGAGAGGAAACCTTATGTTGCCAACTATTGGCAGGTGCAATAACCCTGAAATTTATAAAAAGTGACATCTCTGGTTTTCCCCTTGTGGTCTTCTATACATAAACATATATATATATACTAAACATATATAAACATATATATATATATATACACACAAATATATATATACGATATATATATATAACACATATATATACAGTATATACACACATATATTTATAATATATATATTATATATCCATATTATAATACATATATATCCATATATACATAGATATACAATATATATATCATATAATATATATATATATGTATATATACATACATATATGCGAGTGTGTTCAAAAAGTATCCAACCTTAATTTTTCGTGCGTAACAAATGAAGCTAGGGAGGTGTGGTTTGGTGCACGTCTGTAGGCGATCCTAATCCGTATGCGTGAATATTTTCACGCCTGCAGAAGCTGTCAGTCGCGCGACAGACCGCCGATGAGTAAGAGTGTAAGTGAGCGCCGTCGGATTTTCGTTTTTGACAAAATGAGGATCGTGGTCTCATCGCCAGTGATCACTGTGTTGAAGAAGTTGGGATCGCTGTTCACAGTCTCAGCATGTCTGTGCGATCTCCAAATGGAGTTGCTTTCGTTCGAGCGTTAGCAGCTTTGGCACGTACTTCGCTGAGATTCTCCTTAAGCCAAATCCTCAGTCACAATGGAATGAACGGATCCAATGCTGCACCCGCCTCGTCTGCAAGTTCTCTGATCGTGATTCGACGATCCTGCATCAGCAGGGTCCTCACTTGGTCAATGATGATCTCATTTCGGGATGTTGAGGGCCTACCAGAACGTGTTTCACTTTCCACTGAGTGGCGACCATCTTTGAAGCGGTTGTACCACTCTTATCTGTGGGTGCCCATTGCTTCATCCCGAAGGCCTGTTGAATCTTGCGGATCGTTTCCACTTGGGAATCGCCAAGCTTTAACACACATTTGATGCAGTAGCGTTGTTCAAGTTTTTCCGTCATTTTGTCAAAAACGAAAATCCGACGGCGCTCACTTACACTTCCTCACTCATCGGCGGTCTGTCGGCAACTGACAGCTTCTGCAGGCGGGAAAATATTCACGCATACGGATTAGGATCGCCTACATACGTGCACCAAACCACGCCTCCCTAGCTTCATTTGTTTACGCACGAAAAATTAAGGTTGGATACTTTTGAACCACACCTCGTATATACATTATATATATATCATATATATATATACATATATATATTACATATATATACATATACATATATACATATACATTAATATATCATATAATATACAATATATATGTACATATATAATATATATATATATATATATATTATATATATAGTATATATATATATATATATATTACACACACAGGTTTTTTGGGGACCGGTATACATATATCTTTATAAATATATATATATATATAAATATAATATATATATATAATATAATATATTAATATACATATATACATGGATATATACATATAATATATATAGTATGTATAATATACATAGATATACATACATATACACACACATATATATACAAATATAATATATAATATCCATGGATACTACATATATATGCATATATATACATATATATAATACATATAATATATATATATATATATGTTTTACATGTACATATACAGAGTAACCCGAAAGTTACTTTACCCCTGATAAATTTTCTCGGCACTTCCCTCCGTCCCTTCCCCTCTGCCCTCACCCCTCGCCCGCTATGGTTTGCGGAAACACTGACTCAGAAGAATGATGGAGCACATACAGATGCAATGAAAAATTAACTATTGTAGTACTGTACAATAAAACCTGTATATAAAAGAGTTCAAGAACAATGCTTCACTGGGAAGGAGTAAAATGACTTTCAGGCCACCCTGTATACATAAATATATATATATATATATATATATATAATATATATATTATATATATTAATTATATATATATAATACACACACGCATACATATTGTTGTGGGCCGGGGTCGGGTGAAGGACCACCAAGGTGGGGGGGGGGTGGAAGCTATCATCTGGTTCCCACCAGACTCCCCGGAATTGCAGGCCATCGCACACAGATAATTCTGTGATGCAGCGGGTCGTTAACCAATCGTGAACGCCAATAACTCAACCACGTCACCAAGGGTCCTTCGTCTGTGGGTTAATCGGGTTACTTAATCACGTGACCTAATTACCGGGGAAGACACCCTCGGTATGCCTTGTCTGAACCGGATCACTTTACCGCATCAGATGGAGCTGACGACACTGCCAAGGACGTACCGGCTAAAAGGAACGGATTGTTGGGAATAAAGTCCCGCCGAGGTTAGGATACGGACTATGCTGGATCAATGAAAGAAGAGACAAAAACGATCTGAGAACATTTCTACAAAGGATTTATTAACAGGCAGGCGAGGAAAGATACGTGACACAGTGTATGTTGTTTATCGTTGTCTGTAAGCAGGAATAGGAAGAAATGTGAAAGGTGCGGAAATAAAACAAGCAACTTACAAAAGCAGACACAGAGCAGAGTTATCCCGGTATAATTCTTGCACAGTCTAAACTTCAGCGAGGACAGGCACCATGACACACACACACACACACACACACACACACACACACACACACACCGATGAAGAGGTGTTAATGAAGAGTAGGAGAGGAGATGAGACGAACGGTCTCTCAATACCTTGCATAATTGCCCGACCGTGCCACCAATACGTTTTGGTGGGATGCTCCGCTGGGCGATACCTCCCTGACAGCTGGCACGTCGTCTCCCGCTTCGTGGCACTTCGAGCCGCGAAGCGTCGATCCAGGGAGATGGTGTGCCCAACATGCGTGAAGGAAAGAGTTTGGGCGGATTCAGAAGACGGAGTCTGGAGCAATGGGCGGATGGGTTGAGTCAGCGGCAAGGCAGTGATGAAGGGGCGGAGCCAGCAAGTGAGTTGATGACGAAGGAAAGCGGAGTCCAGAGCAATTGGCGGATGGGTGGATGGGTGGAATCAGCGGCAAGGTGGTGATGAATGGGCGGAGTCAGCAGGCGCAATCAGAAGGCGAATGGGTGGGTTGTCAATCCCAGATACCAAGACGGGCAGGACGAGCCGACAGGAATGAGCAGACAGGAGCGGTGCGCAGGAATGACACTCTTGACTGCCCTGCGACTCGTCCTTTTATAGATGCTGTGGTGCGGGCAGGGGTGACGACCTGAAGCGATGTGTCGTCATCCGAATCGGGTGCTCTGATTGGGCCCTGTCCAGCACATGGGCCAGCCACCATGACCGGAAGCGGCTCCACTTTACTTCCGGCCAAATGGTTCCAAGCTACAGAATCGTCTCAGTCTGAGCACCGTGACACGAATCACCCTGCACCGAACTCCCGGACCACCCACGGCAACTGGCGGTCAGCGCCGGTCAATGCGCTGCCTGTCTGTAAGCCATGCAGCCAGAGCCGTGCAGTGCGCCTCTGTTTGGCTGCAGCCTGGCCGGGCAGAGAGGCGAGAGGCTGTTCGCCATCTGCGGGAGACACCCGCGGCCGCAGTTGTCAGCGAAGACTGACGGTAAGATGCTATGGTAACATATGCGCAGATCCGAACACGATGTGTGCCATTCGTGCCCTGCACCGTGTGCGATAAATTATCCTGGGACTGCAAGTGGGTCCGCCGCCATTAAGCGCGTGGCCATTTATCAAAGGCGGTGTCGTGTGCACGGTGCCAGCCCTGATCTGTGTCAGGGAATTGAGGGAAAGGATTGGATATAATTATTAGATGGAGATTCAGATTGAAAAGAGGATAGAAAGAATTATTAAATGGAGATTTAGAAATGGGTTTAGAAGAGTGCGCCGCGTGCGCACTGTAATTTGTTAGCACTTGGAGTACCGCTCCGTCTACTTCCTCAGCACGGTATTCCTGCAGCGACGTGGTTGTGTTGGTTATGCTTCTATTCGCCTGAACAGTAGGTGGGGGGTTATTGTTGCGTTGCACATGCTCCGTGCAGTGCTGGCGTTTTTTGCTGGTGGCTGTGGTTTTTACAAAATGCGCTGTCTCAACGTAATGCCTGCTGCCTTTCGCAAGGACCCCTTGCTTGGATTTACCTCAAGAGAGAAAAAGGCAAGTAGAATGAATTTCAGAGTTTAATCAGACCTAACTATGAGATTTACACAATACACTGTCCCGGTCGACCCACTAGACAAGAAGAAAGGACTATCTGAACGTACATTAATGAAATAACTGTCTGGGGACCACTGTATGTTGGCTGCGATTGGTGTGGGAGGGATGTGGTTTCCAGAACACAAACTATATATATATATATATAAATATATATATATATATATATATATAATATATATATATATATATATACATTTACATATGAGGCGCCGCGAGGAGGAGTGATGTAAGCGACACATCGGCCATTTGGAGTTAATGACATATAGCACTATTTTAACCCTTCCCCTATCATCGAGCAAGTCTCTACACCAAAACTCCACCCGAAATAGTTGAAAGTCTCGCCGAAAAAAACTTTCACAAGCGCTGTCTCACCAGCTGCGTCTGGCTGGATGCTAGTCCGTGGAGGAATGTTTAAGCGCCCGCGCAATCTTCCTGGTGGGAGGCGGCGTGGTGCAGCGTGCCGCACCCCCACCATTATTCTCGTATTAATGACAACCAAACACACAGTTACCCTTACATGACCACTAATTATCGGTTTTTGGTATTGCACTTCACTACAATCATGGAAAATAGTGCTTTGGTTAACATGTAAACCACCCGTTTATAATGTAAAATTTT
>CM068952.1:100088104-100101571 GCA_035128595.1 Eptatretus atami
TTAATCCGGTTACCTAAAAATAACCACGTCATTTAATTACCGGGGAACACGCCCTTGGTACGCCTTGTCCGAACCGGATCACTTGACTGGACGGGATCACTTTACCGGATCGGATGCAGCCGAGCGACACTGCCAAGGACGTCCCAAGAGAGAGATTGCTATTTAGCATGCAAGGGTAACAAATAGCCAGAAAATGACCATGACTGTGAACAGCCCCTATACGAAATGCATGCAATCATTTACAGCACATAAGTAACACTTAACAGTTTCCTACTTGTTAGAACGGGCCACGGCACACGTACGCACCACACACACACACCAAGAAATGGTGGCTGAATGCTTTACTAAAGGACTTAAACTCATGAGAGACAGATGAGCTGAGACCCAGACCTATCTCGAACTCTCCACCTCGTGTGGTCTTCAAGCTGTCCAGCACCGGGCTTCAGCGAGAGCGAAGCGGTCCAATCGCGTGAGCCGCGATCCTTCCACGAGCTCCAGCGAATCCCTCTCGCGTTCTGAACACGTGGCTGGTCAAGATGAGGGCGCGATCTTCCCGTCGATGCCTCGCTTCCCTGCGGAAACCACTCCAAGATGAGGCCGATGAGTCGTCACCAAGCCGGGAACCAGCGAGAACCAAGAGCTCCACGAACGCAAGAAGAGCCAGCCGAGCAACAGCTACTCTTGCCGATGAAACAAAGCCTTCACAACACGAACCAAGACAAGAAGCACCAGCAGCACTCGAGCCGAGCAACCAGCTCAACTCTCTGCCGATGAACAAGCGAGGACAAGAACTCGTAGCGAGCAGAACCCGAAGGCCTGCTGAAAAGCCAAGCCGAAGCAAAAAGCTTTCAAAGAGCCTCAACCCTAACCCGAGGCAAGGCAGAAGCCGAAGTCTACTGACAACCCCCTAATCACTGAGGTTCTTCTTATTCTCCTCGCCCTTACCCCCGCTCCCGGGGTGACTCACCCCCCCGCCCCCCCCCCGCTCGCCCGCCACCGCCGGGGGGAGGTGTTTGTTTATGTCGCGTGATTCAGGACGGAGGGGCTCTCTCTTCCTCTTTCGCAGAAGAGGGGGAAAGGGGCGTCTCCATTGTGTTATGAATCGCTCCTACTTTAAATTGAAATCTCGCAGACGCACTTACATCGATTTCTGCCCATTAAAACAATGGAAGGTGAAACTATCTAGGGAACAAGCACTTAATCGACATAACTGACTAAAGGACCTGAATGTTGTGTGGCAATCGAATTCCAAATTCGTAACATATATATATATATATATATATAAATATATATATATATATTATTATATTATATATATATATATATATATATAACTGGCGATACCGTGCACATGCACGGGATAGCAGTAAACATAGGCTGGTAGCAGAAGACAGACCTACACGGGGAATGACAAAAATACGCATTGTGGCAAAATCCAAGTGGTACTTGGAACGCCAAGACTTCCAAACATTGTCGGCATGTCCGCGTAAGTGCCACAGCAATTTCATAGGGATCGTGTGACGGCGAGCCGAGTTTTTAGTGTGGCAAGCTTGGTATTATAATAGAGAGAGATATATATCATACAGTGGGACCCGCTTATAGAATCACGGTTAATAGAATCACCCGTATTATAGAATCAAAATCGTTGAGACCGTTCCATTGTATCTAAATGTACACCATTTTTCCCGTTTATTAGAATCAAAACAAACGCTTAATAGAATCAGCTGCTGGCCATCCACTTCGACAGTTCAGCGCCTACTGGCCGCACAGTTCCAACTTTTGCACCAGGCGGCTGACGTCACGCTAAAATAACGCTATGCACTACAGTGATTTCGGTAGTCATTGTACAGATAGGCAGACGGCTGACAGCTGCAGTCTAAGCACTAAGGCGTGTCGTCATTTCACGATGGACAGAAAACGAAAGCGGACGGATCGTTCAAACATTGATAAAGCACAATCCCTGAGGGACTATGACGCTTTGCCAGAATGAGCCAACGAGAAGCTGCGACAAGTTGGAAATTAACCAGCCGATCCTATGCAAGATTCTGAAAGATCGAGAGGCCATTCTGAAAGGTCAAGTGGATTCGTCTTCTTCTCAGAAACGCAAGCGAAGCGGCAACGCAACCGATGTCGAATCAGCAATGGCAGGTGGATTTTCAAACTTCTAGAGAAAAGGAAGCAACCGCTTTCTGGACCTCTGATGCGGGAGAAAGCGGCTCAGTTCGCGGAAAGTTCAACAACAAGAAGTTCAGTACGACAAACGGCTGGATTGACCGTTCAAGAAAGACATGGAATCGTTCACAAAGAACTTCACGGAGAGGCAAGCGGCGGCTGACGTAGGAGGGAAACAACAATGGCTGGACCACGTGTTTCCGGATCTCGTAGAAGGCTTCACGGCTGATGAGATCTGGAATGCTGACCGAAACGGGTTGTATTTTCGGGCCTTACCAAGACGGAACGTTCCTCTTCAAGGGATCAGCACTGAGTGGGAAAAAGCCAAAGGAAAGATCAGGTGCTTTTTTGCTGCTTGATGACTGGTGTAAGCGTCCTCCTTTCGTATTGGTAAAAGCAAGAATCCACGGTGTTTCAAAGGCCTCAAAACAATTCCAGTTCGCTACAGAGCCAATTCCTCCGCATGGATTGAAGGTTTCCTCTTCACTGAATGGCTCGATGAGTGGAATCGCGAGCTTCGGCGTCATGACAGAAAGCGTTGCTTCTCATCGACAACTGTTCCGGCAACAATCCCCAATCACTTCAACTGTCGACATTACTGTGGCATTTCTTCCGCCGAACACAACCTCTGTTCTTCAACCGTTAGATCAGGGAATTATCCGTTCATTCAAAGCTCATTACCGCCGTGCCATGCTACGAAAAGTGCTCACTGAGATTGACAACGAATGAGGCATGACAGCAAGTGACTTGGCGAAAAAGATAACGATCCTCGACGCTATGCGTTTTTACGGACGCAGCATGGAATGATGTGAAGACTACCGGCATCGGTGAACTGCTGGCGCAAGGAGGAATTTTCATCGGAGCGGCAAGCGAAGGCGAAAGGGTCGAGAGCAATGACGACGACGAGTTAGCCAACCCTCTTCAAATGGATCCTGACCAATGGCAGGACTTCGTCACATGGACGCCACTCTCCAAACCACAGACGATGATGTCACAGACGAAGCCATCGTTTCGGCAGTCCAACGCAAAATGGGAATTGCTACTGACGCAGACTATGACGCCGACACTAAAGTGGAGGAAGAAGGAGGAGAAAGGAGATTCTGTCCCGACCATCAAGAAATGATGTCTGCAGCTAAGACGATCAGGCTTGGTTTGCTATTAATGGGTTCAGTGACATGGCCTTCTGCGCAAACTTGAACAAGGAGGTCACCGCATTTGCACAGACTCGTTAAAGCAGGCAACAATCGACATTATTTTTTTTTCATTACAGAGTAGGCTCATCGACCAAACCTATGTTGTTTGTTTGAAAAGTACATATGTACTGTACGTGTAATTGTTTTATTTTCAGTAGTAAGTTTACATTGTTTGAGCAAGTGTGTCATATAAATCAACTAAATGCTGAGTATTTGTCTCCGTATGTGTACTTGACATTTGATCCGCTTTAATACTCACAACTCTGGTGAACTCGGATATTAGATCACCGCTTATTAGAATCCAAATTTGTTCCGGCTAAAGTGATTCTATTAAGCGGGGTCCCACTGTATATACATATATACAGATATATATATATATATATATATATACATATAGATATATACATAAATGTATACATACATATATACAAATATAACATATATACAGATACATATATATACATATATATAATATACTTTATATATATATATATATACGTATATATATATATATATATAGATACATAATACATGTATTCATCTCTATATATATATATATATATATATACATATATATTATATCTAAATATACATATAATATCTATATGTATATATAGGTCTTTATATGTATGTGTGTGTGTATATATATATTGTTACTACGGCCGGGGGTCGGCCGCGCAACCGCGCTCTGAACGGAGCCGCAAGTCGAGTCGGCCCGACCAATCGCCCAGAAGAGATCGCCGTCCGGATAACTCCGGAGCGACGGGTCCTTGTACAAAGAACGCGAAATACGCCAATCGGCAGATCACGTGGGGTAGGGTCGATTGCCAAATCTTCAATACCTAAATACCCACGTGATCCAAACTACCGGGGTATTCCACCCTCGACGGATCTCGTACGGAACAAACCGCCGAGGCGAGCTTGTCGTCGTGCGCGATTCCGAGCGGCGTAATCGCCGAGAACCGTCGGTCCAAATGTCCCCTATTACGGCAAACCAACGGCTTTCTAACTCCAACACACCGAAATGTTCAGTCAATGAGGGATGGACGAAGCGAGCAGGTTTACATTTACACAAGGACATTTATTATAATGAAACACGTATGCAATTAACAAGCAACAAAAGAACTACAACCGTCTATAAGCAATTATTAATGTAAGCAGTCACTTACACAGTTTTAATACTTACGGGACTCGGCGCCACAAACTTTCATTCGAAAGAAAAGCAGGAAAAGACCCCATCAAAGGCAATGGGGTCAGACTGGACCTCTTGGGTCTTTATGGCGTGGGACTTGGCAGACCGAACGAGTCCACGAGACCGTGCAGGTTACCTGCACCCTCGTGGTGTCTGGCTTGGCGCGACCCACGATGCTCCTTCCCACAGCAAGCTAGCGTAGCCCGCGGTCGAGCTCGGGCCTTCCGTGTGGCAGGCGAGCTCTCTTCCGGCACTCTCCACACGAACGCGCGGTTTTGCGTGACACAGCAGGCAAGGCTGCGCCTCCAGCTCGCGTCTCCTTCTCGACGCCCGGACTTCCACGCAGCTCCTTGGCTTCTGGTTCTCCCGACTCCCCAACTGCCGAAGCAAAAAGCTTACTCCTCCAATGGGACTCAGCACACGAACTCTGCCTGGGACTCCCACGCGCTCTTTGGGATTCTTCTCACGGGACTTCCACGAACTCTTTCCCAAATCTTTTTGGATTCTCTTCACCAACTCTTTTGGACTCTTTCTACGGAACTTGCACGAGCTTTTTTGATCACCTTTGGGATTTCTCTGAGATTCTCCTTGGATTCTCTCCGAACTTGCCGAGCTCTTTCGGATTCTCTTTGAACAAAGAAAGATGTCCTCTTATCCTTTGCACCCCCCCCGCACCCGGCGTGAACTCATGCCCTGGTGATCCACCCCCCGCTCAACCACGGGTGGGAGGGATTTGTTGACGTCACCGTGGGTTCTTCTTCCCCTTCGCAGAAGAGGGGGAGGGACGTCTCCATTGTTTCTTTCCTAACTATTAAATCGATCCGCAGCGCATCTAATCGATTTCAAAACATTTAAAATGGAAGGTGCTCTCTAGGGAACATGCACTTATTGACATAGCTGACTAAGGGACCTGTATGTTGTGTGCGATTGAATTCCAAATTCGTAACAATATATATAATATATTATATATATATATATATATATATATATGTATGCATATATATGTATGCATGTATATATATATATATATATATATTGCCTATATATGTATGTAAATTATATATATATGTATGTATATCTATACATATATATGTATGTATATCTATTCATATATTGTATGTATATATATATTATTATATTTATATATATAGAATACATACACACATATATTACAACAAGCGGTAGGCGACATGGATGGTCGCTATATAATTGCATACTAGTCATAGTTTTTTATGGATCGGGCCTGAAAATTTTTGACAAAGAGTTTCATTATAGTGCGCATAAAAACGCGGAAGCCTGATTTTTTGATTTTCGAAAAAATATATATATAATATAAATATTTTTTCGATTATGGATTACGGATTATACATATATATATGGCTGGTGTTGGCTTAGTGGTTAGGGTGGATCCCAGGGTCCTGAGTTCAAACCCCGTTGGGCTGCTGAATTAACACCAGGGGGTTGACTCAGCCTGTCATCCTTCCGAGGTCGGCGAAATGGTACCAGTGTACTGGTCCGGTGTATGCCCCGGTTAGAATAGGTGTACCATATCCTGTGTGTCGTAGAGCGACCAGGGCTGGCATCAGGAAGGGCATCCGGCATAAAACATTGCCTCAAGAAAAAGCTAACCCTGCACAGCAGGGAAAAATGGCTGTAAACACGGTCATTTTATATACATATATATCTATATATATATACGTATATATATATATATATATATACGTATTAAAATACATATATATATATATATTATATATATATATATATATATACATATATATGTGTGTATGTCCAACAGAAACAGAGTCCTCTTTTTTGGACGCAAAATAACATCGAGTCCTCTTTAGCGGGGCCGAAATAACACCGAGTCCTCTTTTGGGGCCAAAATAAACCCCGAGTCCTCTTTTTGGGGCAAAATAACTCTGAGGCCTCTTTTTTGAAGCCAAAATAACACCAAGTACTCTTTTTGGGGCCAGAATAACACCAAGTCCTCTTTTTGGGGCCAAAATAACACCGAGTCATCATTTTTGGGCCAAAATAACACGAGTCCTCTTTTTGGGGCAAAATAACATCGAGCCCTCTTTTGGGGCCAAAAATAACACCGAGTCCTCTTTTTGGGGCAAAATAACACCGAGTCCTCTTTTTTGGACCAAATAACACCGAGTCCTTTTTTGGGCCGAAATAAACCGAGTCCTCTTTTTGAGGCCGACATAAACACCGAGTCCTCTTTTTGGGGCCGAAATAAACACCGGCCCCTCCTTTTGGGACAAAATAACACCGAGCCCTTTCTTTGGGTAAAATAACACCGAGTCCTCTTTTTTGGGGCCGAAATAACACCGAATCCTCTTTTTTGGGCCGAAAACTAACCGTCCTCTATTTTGGGCCGAAATAACACCGAGTCCTTTTTTGGGGCCAAAATAACACGAGTTCTCTTGTTTGGGGCCAAAATCACCTGATAACTCTTTGGGGCTAAAATAACACCGAGTTCTCTTTTTGGGGCAAAAATAACACCGAGGCCTCTTTTTGGAGCCGAAATAACAACCGAGTCCTCTTTGTGGGGCCAAAATAACACCGAGTCCACTTTTTGGGGCCGAATAACACCGCGTCCTCCTATCGGGGGCCAAAATAACACCGAGTCCTGCTTTTTGGGCGCCAAAATAACACCGAGTCTCTTTTTTTGGGCAAAATAACACCGAGTCCTCTTTTTGGGGCAAAAATAACACCGAGTCCTCTTTTTGGGGCTGAAATAACGCCGAGACCTCTTTTGGGGCCGAAATAACAACCGAGTCCTTCTTTTTGGGCCGAAATAACACCGAGTCCTCTTGGGCCGACATAACACAGAGCCTCTTTTTTTTAGGCCAAAATAAACCAGACCTCTTTTTGGGCCAAAATAACACTGAGTCCTCTTTTTTGGGCCAAAATAAACACAAGTTCTCTTTTTTCGCAAATACACCGAGACATTTTTGGGCAAATAATACGAGTCTCTTTTTGGGGCAAAAGAACACCGAGTCCTCTTTTTGGGCCAAATAACACGAGTCCTCTTTTTTGGGCCAAAATAACACAGATGTCCTCTTTTTTGGGCCGAAATGCACCGAGTCCTCTTTTTGGGGCCGAAAAAGCACCAAGTCCTCTTTTTGGGGCCGAAATAACACCGAGTCCTCTTTTTTGGGCCCGAAATAGCACGAGTCCTTTTTTGGGGCAGAAATAACACACCGAGTCTCTTTTTGGGGCTGAAATAATAACGAGTCCTCTTTTTGTGGCGAAGTAACACCGAGTCCTATTTTTGGGGCGGAAGTAACACGATTCCTCTTTTTGGGGCGAAGTATCCACCGAGTCTCTTTTTGGGGCAAAATAACACCGAATCCTCTTTTTGGGCCGAAATAACCACGAGTCCTCTTTTTGGGGCTGAAATAATACGAGTCTCTTTTTGGGGCGGAAGTAACACGAGTCCTATTTTGTTGCAGAAGTAACACTGGAGTCCTCTTTTTGGGGCCGAAATAACACAGAGTCCTCTTTTTGGGGCCGAAATAACACCGAGACCTCTTGTCGGGCCGAATAACACTGAGTCCCTTTTTTGGGCCAAAATAACATCGAGTCCTCCTTTTTGGGCCAAAATAAACGGAGTCCTCTTTGTTTTGCGTTTTTTGGGCGAAAATAACATGGAGTCCCTCTTTTTGGGGGGCCAAAATATTTTTTGCCCAAGTCCCAAAAAAATCCCAATGCACCTCTGAGTCAGAGATCATTGATGAAGATTATGAAAAGGATAGGGCTAGAACACTGCCTCGAGCAAGGAGGTAAACATCTGCAGGTAAACTATAAACTATGGGTGGATGGTTAGAAAGTAATTTTGAATTGCGGATTGGACTGATTGAGAACAAAGAATGTCTTGGACTTATTGAAGTTTACCCATGAGTCAGTGTCAACCACTTTGGACAGAAAGGGTTGATACGTCAATGAAGAACAGAGGCCATTTGTTGATCTAAACAATCAGAAATCAATTGTGCTCAAAAGTTACTGAATATTTACTTTCGGCCAATGATAGTTTGAGGTTTGCTCTGAGAATAAAGGTAAGTATTGGGTGTGGTAGAACTTGTAAAATTTAAAACAACCGTTAAATGGTAAATTAATGCATTAGGAATCGGCTGTTATTGTTAAATAAATGATTCTGATTCTTGTGGGGAACAGCTTTTTATAAAAACTGTGTGTGTGTGTGTGTGTGTGTGTGTGTGTGTGTGTGTGTGTGTGTGTGTGTGTGTGTGTTTGAAAATGTGGAGGGGATGGTGAATCAGAGCAGAAACGAAGCTGACTCGGCAGGTCAGGGCAGGCCATTATGAACACATATTATGGAATAGAAATCTGTGACTGCAGAAGGTGAATTTGCAGTTTCCAACAAAGACAAAAGATAATGAAAAATAGAACTTCACTGTGCATTTGATGTCTAGTTCAAACACAATAAAATACTGTCAGGGAACAGGACATGGGTTGTAAAGAAGAAAAATTTAATGATAAAAATAAAACTCTGAGCAGAAATAGAGGATTTCACGAGATGGCAATGAGCTGTCAGCTTGAAGGACAGCTATAGATGAGGTTTCTGCTTTAGTTTTCTTTTTGTCTTTGTGGACCTGTAACAATGATCATGTTCAGATGATCCTCATTAGCAGCCCAAGACCAGAGTCACTATATTCCCAAACAGTAACAGTAGACATTCCATATTTCCACGGAAAGTTGCCCCAAGAACTGCAAAATAATTTGCAGGCAGGCTCAAGGTATCCTTTTATTCTGCTGACTGTGAGCGTTGCCATTCCACAACACAACAGTAAAACTGGAGTCTTGCAATTTTTAGAGGGCTGTCAAAGACTGATACAATATTGCTTGAAATCTCATCACAATTTCATCAGAGCATCATAAATCTATTTTGATTACAAATCATTGTGAAATAGTCACTTATGCACATGTCACAGAAAAAAATGGTCTAACATAACATTGCTAATGATACTCACAATGGCACAAATTGCAGTTGGAAAAGTAGCAATATTACTGTACATGGTTAAAGAACTCTGGGAGGACTGCCTGAGTATCCGAGGTGTTTCCTAAATTATCTTTCCTATTTTGAATGTGAATTAAAAATAATATAATTAATACACATACAAGCATGCAGTTTTGCACCATCTTGGAGCCTAACTCAGATTTTTTCTTGACATGTCAGTACACTTCCACATGTACACATTAGTGGCTCTCAGAATGCCCGATATTCAATTTAATTCCACATTTGCTGCGACATGTCCACAGTTACACATTTTTCCCGACCAGTAGTCGCAACATTTTTTGGGTTACTTTTCCTACTGGAGAGACACCTGAAAAAAAAACAATGCAATATAATTTTACTTGAGATATAAAATGGTGCAAACTGCATGCTGTATGTCTATTAGTAAGCCCCCGAAGGTGATTGCAAGACGATTGCAATGCCCTGTCTGGCTGTCGGTACGCATCTATATATTTTTCGCTTTAAAAATGGTTTTCTCTGCAACGCTTGTTGTCCAATCGATGCAAAATAATAAATATAAGAGGACTCCCCATGGAGATATTTCAGTGCTAACTCTGATGTCATGGGGTGGATGGAGGTTTGTTTGAAAGCATGGTGGAAACTGGTTCTGTAAATACAGGAGGGGTGATGGACCAAGCATTTAGGAGAAAGACTTGTGAAGAAGTATATTGCACTTATGAAGAAGAAGAAGAAGAAAAAGAAGAAGAAGAAGAAGAAGAGAAGAAGAAGAAGAAGAAGAAAATATCATTATGAAAAGACGACATGTGAGGTGTTCTTGAATGGATAAACCGGGAAAGTGAAGCATTTTAAAATGTTCTTAAAAGCCACTAAAATAAGTGTTTCATGCAATGAAGTTTATTGAGAAAGGAAGGGATACAGAAGGTACAGGCAGATTGATTTTGTGATATTTATGGAGTGAAAAAAAAGTTTATTTTTGTTCGTTTTATTTTTTCAACTGAAGAAAGGGGGGAAGGGGGGGGGTAACGATAAAGTTGAGGAAGCTGATGACTGTACTTGGGAGAAGGAAGCGACAGAGGCACACGACATCAGAGCATGGAGAAATTGCACGCCAACAAATTTCGCTGAGGGTTGGGCGAGTAAGCGACAGCCACTGAGACATGGATTTGTCAATACAGATAACAAAGTACACTTTCACATGGAAAAAGTTGATGAAAACACAAAAGCAAAAAAGGGAAGAAAATACAACAAAGACGACAGATCTGGTCCGGAAACTTAGCTTTGATGAAGTGGAAGGAGGACCTGCTCATCCGACGTCCAATGTCCCAGACGTCAATATATACAAGGCATATATATTACATTTGTTAGGGGGTGAGGTAGATATTACCTGAGAACAAATAGAAATGTAGAGAGTAGTATGATCCGTGCATAGGTGTCATGTAATTACTGTACTCATTATTGATGAGGCATGTCAAGTGAAGTGCTTTCGAGAGCCACTTGCCTTCCCGCAAAAAATATATGTCTAAGCTACCTTCAATCCATTGCCCATTCTGCATGTGCTGTTGCGGTCTGCCCCACTCACAAGAAACAATAAAAGATGGGACAACACCACTGGCTTGGGTTCCAACATCCATTCCATATGTAATATATTATATATTGTTGCGGGCCGGAGGTCCGGTGGCGAGAACGACCGCTAGGTGGGGAAGTTACGTCGTATCCCAAAGAACACCCGGAATTGTAAGGCCGTCCCTCTCGGATAATTCCGTGAGACGGCGGGTCGCTTAACCGACCGTGGACGCCAATACCTCCACCGCGTAGCGTAGGGTCTTTTTGTCTAGAACCAATTTACCTAATTAACCATGTGGTGTCATCTACTGGGGAACGAGGAAATAAACGAGGAATTTATGTGGCACAGAACAGGTTTATTGGGGTGTTAATGCAGGGAAAGAAAGATGTAGTGTGACAATTTACAGCAACTTACAAAAAAAGACACAGAGCAGACTTACACGGGAATTATACAGGCAAGATTTACAATGATCGAAAACACAAATACAGTTTCTACTTATTAGACTGGCGCACACAGTCAGACACACATCTCGGACAAAAATAAACCCAGTTGAAGGCAAAGGATTTTGCAGCCAGGGAGGGAGGTAGCTGAAGTCGAGTTTCTTTCGAGTACCTGAGTCTCGGGGAAGGAATGCTCCATGGTGCGGCACCTGCCAACAGTCGTGCAGTCAAGTCCATAGCCGCCCGTGTGGAGTTCAGGTCCGGGGAGGGCTCGAGTGGGCCGGGACAGTAGTCGGGCCATCGGGGAGACGTGAGCGGAGCCAAGCGGCGGGAACCCCTTTGTTTCCAACCAACTCCGGCCTCCAAGCACTCACTAACGAATTCTCCGACTCCAAGCACAGAACGAACGACCTCCAAAGACTCAAGACCGAGGATCGTGTTGTGGTTTATAGACCTCCCTCCAGCAGGGCGGGGCCTTGGTAAAAACTGACGTCACTGTCCGCCCTGATTGGACGGGGCTCCCATGGGTCCGCCCTTTTGGGCGAGGTTCGGCCAGGCACGGCGAGCGAGGCCCGCCACTCCACGCATGTGGACTCGTCAAGAAAGAGTTGGAGCGTTTGGAGAAGCCGAATAGGAACTGTGACAGTGAAGATTCTGTCTCGGAAAAACGAGCCTCCAGAGACAACAGGTGGACCGTGGTACGTTGTTGCCAGCGAACCGAGAGGCTGCAAGCGCTCGGGTACCGTGGATCGCAATGGAGGATGGGATATAAAGATTTATTACCGTACTAAAAAAACATCGCAACGCACCCCTTCGATTTCCCACAACACACAAGGAGGGGTTCTGTCTACACATATACTTAACGGCATAACTGACTTGGGACACCTGTATGTTGTATGTGTACGGTTCTTAGAACCGTAACAATATTATAATATATATATATATATATATATATATATATATATATATATATTATATTATATCTCTCTCAGTCTCGCTCTCCTCTCGCTTCGCTCTCGCTCTCGCTCTCGCTCTCGTCTCGCTCTCGCTCTCTCTCTCCTCTCTCTCTCTCTCTCTCTCCATCCTGCTCACTTACTCTATGGTTCCTGCCTGCTCGCCTGCACGCTGCCAGCTTCGCGGTTTGTAATGCAGGGAGGATAAGTGGGGGACCTGACACACAAGGCACTGTGGGGGCAAGCCCTTCCTGAGACGACCAACGCATTGGCTTTTCCCTGGGAATGAAAATTAAATTAATACACTGATTCATACTGCCACAGTATTAGTTCAGGCTAAAGCCTGGATTGATGATCACCGCTCGCTACCCACAGCTGTTCCTTTTAATAATCATCGAGATCACCGTGTTGTTCATCCTTCGGATTGGAAATGAGACAAATGTATAATTAGTGTATAATAATATAAATGTATATAATATATTATATATATATACATATATTGTGGGCCGGGGATCGGGTGAGAAGACCACGAGGTGGTGGAAACTATCTCGGCTCCCACCAGACTCCCGGAATTGTAGGCTGTCGCACACGGTAATAATTCCGTGAAGAGGCGAGTCGCTTAACTGACCGTGGACGCCAATAACTCAACCACGTGACTTAGGGTCCTCCGTCTAGTTAATCCGTTACCTAAAAATAACCCACGTCATTTAATTACCGGGGAACCGCCCTTGGTACGCCTTGTCCGAACCGGATCACTTGACTGGACGGGATCACTTTACCGGATCGGATGCAGCCGAGCGACACTGCCAAGGACGTCCCTCTAAAAGGAACGGATTGTTGGGAATAAGGTCCCGGCTAAAGGGGCTGTCACACCTTGACGTTTTAGCCAGCGTATGGCAAGGTCTCAAAATGTATGTAAAACGCTGGCGTACGCTGAACTATTGATGT
>CM068952.1:100146629-100165280 GCA_035128595.1 Eptatretus atami
GTATATATATATATATATATATACATATCTGATAATGTAATAAATCAGATGCATAATCACAAAAACTAGTAGTGAATCAATGCTAACATGTTCTGTTATACACTATTTGTGGCATTAATCAACCTGGTAAGATGGTGCAGAGTTATATAGTGTACTTACCTTTGAGTTGTTTGATCTGGGTTTTAGTCTCAGCTCAACTCTGAACTTTCAGATCGGTGCTTCACAAACAGGGAGTTGAATCACAGAGTGTACCATCCCTTGGATGGATGTTAAGCAGATGACCCATCCACTAGCATTAGTTGGTGGATGCTAGATAGTCAAATCTTTCATGAAGAGTCGGCAAGTTATCCAGAATTGGTGGCATAATGGTTAGAGCATTCACTTTGAGTCTGGGAGGTCAGTGGTTTGCACCCCAGATGAGACATACCAAGGACTTTATGAATGGTACTTGCTGCTTCCTTGCTTGATGCTCAGGATTTAGAAGATATTCATCGAGCTCAGACAAACAACTATAGGTTGGCAATCGTTGTTCAGGCTTTTCTGGGGCCAAACAACCTCCTCTTGCATTGAGGTTCTTTGTGAAGGAACCCATCACTTGCCAATTTTCAAATTTCTGCTCAAATCGGCTCAAATCAAATGTCAGGGCTTGCCAGCCGGTTCCTGAAAGATGTGGGCCAAACTTCCCTCTCGACCGACCCCACTATATTGTAGGATTCATCAGGGTTGTTAAACAAGTAGTAGTAGTAGCAACAGTAGTAGTAGTAGTAGTAGTAGTAGTAGTAGTATAATAACAATGAATCATATTCTAACAATTTTCTCCAGCAAACGATAAAGTAAAAGGAAATACAAGATCTCAATGCAGAAGTAGACCAATGGGCTCATGACCCCTGTGCCACATCCTAACCCCCAACCCAAAGCAATCACCCAATAAAACAAGGACTCTCTCTCTCTCTCTCTCTCTCTCTCTCTCTCTCTCTCTCTCTCTCTCTCTCTCTCTCTCTCTCTCTCTCTCCACGACACCAACCCCACCCAAAACACAAACTCAATCCATCCTTATCTATGCTGTACTCAATTGGAAGGGGGAATGTTAACAGTGCCCTGGCACAGAGGTACACCTGAGACAGGGCATCAACAATCACAACATATGTGGTTGCATTGATTTATTTATCTTTTGGGGGGGGAGAAATGGCAGGTAGGTGAGTATTGCATTTGCACAGATGATAGGAAATATGCATGATAACCCCCACCTACAGATCACCCAAAGGAGTTTATGAATGAGCGCCATATTGAATGTTGTTGTGGGGTTCGGTAGTTCTCGATGGACATTGTGAAAAGCCAATGTGTAATTTGCATCTGGCAAGTTCTCTCGTGATCATTTTAAATTAGTAATATTGGCTTTGAATTCTCTGTATTGCTAAATGCATTTTGAAAGCTCAATTTGAAGAGAAATACCAGTGCCATCTGCCTCTGGGTATGCACGGTTCCTCGTACATATCCACTTTCAATTCTGGCCAGACGTCCATATCTGCCTGCTCCTCTGTACCCCTCTTTCCCTCATTGCTTCAAGGTACCTATACAATTCCATTTGAAACCTCCATAAATGCACTGCTGCTACCACCTTCCTAGGAAGACCATTTCATACATGAATGACCCTCTGAGTGAGATACCTCCGCCTTACTACTTCATCAACTTCCCTCTTATTTGAACTCGAGCTATGTCCTCCAGTGCTGTCACTATATAACTTAGTAAAAAAAGTAAAAAGCTATTTTATTTATGCCCTTCATTATTTTCAACATTTCAGTTGAAATGTAGTAGTAGTAATGACACTTGTAATTTCCTCCTTTGTAAAGTAAAAAGACCAGTCTCCTTCAGCGTCTTCTCGTAGCTTTGTATTTGAAGCCTGAAATATATTTTGTGGCTACACCTGACCCCTTCAATGGCAACTATATCCTTCCTCAAACAATAGACCTGCCATTGAAGGGGGTCAAGTGGAGAGCCACAGGGACATTGGTCAAAATATCAAAAACCATGACTTAAAACACGAGTGCCGCAAAATACGACCACAGATCACACGCCGCCTAAACTTGACAGCATGACCAGCACATGAATGTTGTTACATAATAATCTTAACCTGCATCACAGATCACAAATAGCGAAATTGGGATTTTGTAAGCAGCAATAATTAAGATGTTGTAATTAAAATCCGCAAATACATAAAACGACAAAATGCACTTTACTTTTACCTTCATGGTCGCCAATGTGAATCACAGTTGAATTTGAATGGGCTATCATCAGAAATTGGATTTACAGATTGCCACATGAATAAAGCATAAATAAATTCAAAAGAGAAATTATCTCACTGATTCACATGAGGACATTTATATGTATAGCACCTTGTATATGTCAAACAGTAGCAGTAAAAGAGGCAAGGATGGCTATATAGCTGAATGTAGCTTAATCACCAATAAGTGGTGCACCAGTTCACATGCTCCAATGATGGGATAAAGGTATTTGCAGGTTAGGCCGATAGGCTCGTATTATCCAGGAGCCAAATTGATTCTGCTTCACTGCTGTACCTGGCTTGTCACATGCCTGGGACACCTTTTGCAAGACATGGTGACTTACATGGATGCTCATTGTCAAAAATGTACAGTCGCTCCAATTATGGCAAGAGGACCCGACCTCAAGGCGAAATAATCACATCTCATAGGTGACATTATGTCATTATATAATGTTTCTGGAGCCAAAACCCTAACCTTAAGACATGGCCATGCTTTTGACATCTCCCAGAGGCTCCTGACTACACATGCCTTGCTTGGTCCGAGATCCATTAAACACTGGAGGAGTCATTGGTGAACAAACAACAAACACACACTTTGTAAGAATAGATCATACATAATGGTTACAAAAGACATTTTGTTCCAATAGCCAGATTTGAAAGAAGACTGAAATATGTAAACCTATGCGAGAGTCAAGTTCCAGGTGTATTACAACAAAACCAAAGGCACAAAGTATATTATTTAATCACAGCAGAATTCATCTAAATATCAAAGATCCTCAGCAATCCCAGAATAGCTGCTTTGTAGGCTGTAGCCAAATAAAGGCAAAGCTCACAGACTCTTTATCCCACTTCACAGGAAATCTTTAGATCATCCACGAATAACAGCACTCACTATCAAGCAGTCACTGCAAAACTTCTTACAAATGACATCATCATAAAAAGTACTTAGAAATGCCCAGATGAGATCATTTGCAGAGAAACAGTGATTATTCCATTCAAACAAACGACATTTATTGTATCGAGGTATAACATATTTTTATGATATCAAATTGATGGGTGTTTTTTTGAGGATTAACTTTTGTTTTAATTCCAAGTGAGAGTATACAATGCTGCCCCAATAGTCATTGTATGTTTGAAGAAACCACAAAGGAATGCACAAAGTTAGACAACATGAAGCAGTGAAGCATAAAATTACTTGAGAATACACAGTGGAAAATCAGATGGAAAATAAAATTTTGAGGAAATCCTTTAATCATAGGTTAATAATCCTATATCGTAGTGAGGAAACACATATAGAAAAGTCGCATTGCTACATTATGGCTTCAAATTATTGGGACCTGTGCAAATTGTTTCAAGGAATTCTGTGCATTTTGTGGCCAGCATTGTGAAATAACAGTTCGTTCTGTAAAGACTCCGTGCTTGTGTCACAATATGTCCCTGCCTCCCCCACTCCCACCCCCACATCCTGGTGGACATTGTTTGCTTTTTGTCCCCTCCTTAATTTGGGTGCAGTTCTATCATACATAACATTTTGTGATGTACATGGATGAGAACATTGTCATTGATGGTGTTTTTTTTTTATCAGATGGATATAAAAAAAAACCTCAGAATTTTAAAGCAAGGTAAACACATGCAATGTAACAAGGAACTTTGATGCAGGAGGCCATTTGGCCCATTATTCCTGTGCTACATCAATACCAAACCAAACAAATCCATCTCAAATCAAAAACTGTTTTTCAATGGGGGTGCCCATAACAATTGTGTCCACTTGCAAACTTGTTTCCCTCCTCTAAAACTGGGTGGCACTTAAGTCTGTCTCTGGTATATGCTCCCCTTCCATCCCTTCCCTCTCTTCAAATGGCACCACAGCCGGCATTGCTCGTGAGAAGGCCGAATGCCTCAGTTCTGTCTTGCTCCACATTTGTGTCACAACCCTCGATCTCTGGACCCACCCTACCAGTCACACCCAACTGTCGTGACTCTGTTTTTTTTTGTTTGTTTTTTACACCTGAGAAGGTGAAGAAGTTTCGGCAACCCTCAACTCTAATTCTGAAACTGGACTAGACGGAATCAGCTCACATGTCCAAAAAAGCTGTTCATATCTATCTCTCTCTCTCTCTCTCTCTCTCTCTTCTCTCCTCTCTCTCCTCTCTCTCTCTCTCTCTCTCTCTCTCTCTCTCTCTCTCTCTCTCTCTCTCTCTCCTCCTCCTTTTCACACTAAATTTTCCCGAGGTCACCTTCCATCTGCCTCAAAATCAGCCAACACCACGACATTTCATAACTATACATCAGAGATGAGAATCCCCCGCGATTGAATGAAAAAGGTCATACATATTCCAGATAATGAGGGAGTGAATTGGAAACAAGACACCATTTGGTCATCATCTCAAAAAAGTTCCCAGGGTGAGAACGTAGTAACCAAAAATAACTGAAATCAGATAAGCGTTTTCCATTTATTACAAAAAACATTTTTTCAAGATGGCCGCCCAGTCGGCCATCTTGGATCGGCCACGCCCAAAATCAATAGGTTTCTTCCTTTTCAGGTGTTACATGTGTGACTCAAATTTCAAATCGATATGGCAAAAAAAAAAAAATTTCAAGATGGCCACCCCAGTCGACCATCTTGGATCCGGCCACGCCCAAAATCAATAGGGTTCTTCTTTTCAGTGTACACGTGTGACTCAAATTTCAAATCGATATGGAGAACAATTTATGAGTTATCGCACTCACAGCTATAATGTTGACGCCCGGAACGGACGGACGGACAGCCGGACGGACAGCCGGACGACCTGGGTGACAACAATATCCCCCTTCCGCCACGCGGCGGGGGATAAAAATTGTGGAAAAACCAATACCATTAATTACAGACCTATTAGCATACTTTCAATCGTCATCAAGGTCATATAATACATCATCGCAGTTGATATGAAATCCTTCTTTTTCTCCAACGGATCCTTCCTCACCTCAGATCACCAATTTGGATTCAGACAAGGTCACTCCACACCTTGGGAATGCTGCTTCTCCTCACCCAACAATGGATGGTGGCCCTCAATGTCAGACATGCAATCAGGGCTGTCTTTCTGGACATATCTCAAGCTTTTGAAACAGTCTGGCATCCTGCCTTGCTCTCCAAACTCACTGCCTATGGCATCAGAGGTCAGCTACACCCATGGCTTCCTCTACTCTCGTAGCCAACGTGTGGCACTCAACAGAATCCTTTTTATCTCCTCCCCCTGTCAAGGCTGGAGTGCCCCATGGCAGTATTCTCGGCACAGTCCTATTCCTAATCTTCATCAACAATCTCTCTGATTCTCTGGGAAGTCCCCTTTATCAATTTCCTGACACTCCACCCTCTGCCATGACATCTATAATCCTTCACATAGTCATGCAGCAGCCACTTCCCTCTCTTCAGTCAAAATCACAAGCTGGTCAACCGATTGGAATATGTCTTTCAATCCTGTCAAATCTCACACTTTCACGATCTAACTCACAGAAAGCACCACATGGAAAACCCTCCCTATCCACATTTAAACAATCCTCTTGAGGAAGTGCAATCACTCAAACTCATGGGGGTGTCACTATCAGCCATGATCTTTCTTGGGCAAGCCACATTTCTAGGTTGGACTCCAAAGCCAGTCACCGACTGGGCATCCTGCATCATGCAATGTCCTTCCTTGGCACACCTGAACTCCGATCCACCCACAAGGCCTTCATCCACAGATTGATGGAGTCCTGCTCTCCCCTCTGGGATGGCACCTCTGCTCACACTTTGCTCAGCTTGATGTTGTGGAAACCAAGGGCTTCAAGATTATTGCAATATATCACGATGAAGCAGAGTCGATGGGTGTTTCACTTTGGCACCGCAGACCGGTCGGTGGTCTCTGTCTCGACCGTATCCTTTCCGGTCTTGCACCCTCTGCTCTTTCCGTGCTTTGCACCCCCTCCCCCCCCAACCCAGGTTTCTACAGGGCACACGTTCCACCATCAACCCCATTCTGGTGAAACTCCCAGAATAACTTAGTTTTACTCATTTGTTCCAGTTTTTTCCTGCGTGTGGAACCAATTTCCACATTCTCTTCAATCTCATTATTCCCTCCAAGTCTTCAAGATAACTGTTCACCACTATTTCAGATCATCCAAAGCTTTGATCAATTCTACCCCCATTAACCACTCCCTCACCCCAAGCCCACTTCCCTCCAAATTTCCAGTTTTATTCCTGAGTTTGCTTAGACTGTATCCAACTTGTCCACCCTATGCATCCTCCCCACACCCATTGCTTGTTCAAGTCTACCCAATTTTGCCCTTCAACTCTGCTGTTGGTGTTTCCCCCTCGCTCTACGATTCCTTTTGGCCTGTTGTGTCCTGAATCATTCAGTGTTCTAGCTCAGTGGTTCCAAACCTTTTTCAATACATGGACCACCTTGGTGTCTATATTTTACCTACGGACCACTTATCCCCTTTTTCACAACATTTTAAAACTACTTTTTATGCGCATACGAGGTCCGTCTAAAAAGTAACGGGACTGAGCCTGCTGTGTGTTCCATTGACACAACTTGAATGAACGGGTTGCGTTAAAGTCTTTTGCAACATTCCAGAAATATATACGAGGTCCGTCTAAAAAGTAACGGGACTGAGCCTGCTGTGTGCTCCATTTACACAACTTGAATGAACGGGTTGCGTCACAGTCTGGGCTGGGCTAAAGTCTGCAAGCCAGCCAAGTCTGGGCTAAAGATTTTCTGAGTGTGCGATGCAAGATCCTCGTATGCCCTCGATGGGATGGTCTACACAGGAACACAGCATGGCGAAGAAACTCAGAGGAATCTGGGAGCAAAAGTTGTGCATCAATTGTGTAGTCAATTGAGGAACACTGGTCGCAACATCACCATGCACAATTTCTTTACCAGTGCGCCTCTTGCTGAAGAGCTGCTTTCAAAGGGACTGATACTTGTGGGGAGGCTCTGCCAAAATAATCATGATATCCCTGTGCTGATAAAGCCCAACAAAGAACGAGAGCTTCACAGTGCTGAATTTGGATTCAATGGCAATGTGATGATGGTGAGTTATGTTCCAAAAAAATAAGGGCCATCATATTGTTGAGCCCAATGCACCACAACAAAGTAGTAGTGGAAGGGAGCAGAAAAAGCAAACCCGAGATAATCACCTCCTACAACAGTGGAAAAGTGGGTGCCAACGCCATGGGCCAGATGGTCCGCAACTACTACTGCAAAAGGGAAAACCTGCCGATGGACCATGGCCATGTGGTACAACGTCGTGGATGTGGCTAGTCTGAATGCTTATGTGCTATTCACAGCACAGCATCCAAATTCGGTCAAGGCCTCACATACAAGCAACATTTGTTCCTCAGCAAAAAAGGCCTGGAATTGGTGTTACCACATGCAAAACAGGTTGCAAAATAATCCCTGGCTTCCAAATGGAGTTTTGTATGGTGTCACTCAGCAAAGAGCAGGGTCCATAAATGGCCAAGAGCAGGGTCCACCAAAAAGGAAAAGGTGTTTTTCTTGCCCATCGAGCAAAGATTGCCATCATGTGTGATTGATGTGCATGACATGCAAGAAATGTGCAGAGCATGTGTACAAGGGGCACAGCCATGTTGTGTGTGACCAATGTCTCCAATGAAGGACTTATCATTTATTGTTGAAATTTTTTTGCATTTGATTGTTTGTTTTGTGCAAATAAATGTCTTTTGAATGAATCATCTTCTGCATCCATGGCTTTAGTATGACCTTGTAAAATACATACATCATGTATACATTATCGGTCTAAAGTTTAGAACACCCCCATTTTTCCAGTTTTTACTGAAATTTAAGCAGTTCAAGTCCAGTGAATAACCTGAAATGGTACAAAGCTAAGTGGTAAACTGCCAGAGGTTAAAAAAGAGTTTAGGTTACCAAAAACTGAAAAATAATGTAAATTTCAGAGTTGTTAAAAAAAGAGGCGTTTTGTACGCCGTCGAGGAGGCTAAAGGAGGTGTTTCAGTGTGTGACACCAACTGTCAAACATGGAGGAGGAAGCGTGATGACCTGGGGCTCTTTTGCTGGATCCAGAGTCAGCAACTTGCACAGAGTGACTGGCACCTTGAACCAAAAGGGCTACCACAGCATTTTGCAGCACCATGCTGTACCCTCTGGTCTATGCCTAGTTGGTCAGGGGTTCATCCTACAGCAAGATAACGACATAAAAAACATACCTCCAGGCTCTGTCAGAACTACCTTAGAAGAAAAGAACAAGACAGTAGGCTTCAAATCCTGGAATGGCCAGTACAGTCTCCAGACTTAACCCCCATGGGCTGGTTTGGGATGAACTGGACAGAAGGGTGAAAGCAAAGCAACTTACAAGTGCAACACATTTGTTGGAACTTCTGCAACAGTGTTGGGAAGAACTTTCCCAACAATATTTGATTTCCATTGTGGAAAGAATGTCACGAGTATGTTCGGCTGTTAAATCTGCAAAAGGTGACTACTTTGATGAATCAAAAATTTAGATTAAATTTTGTTCAACAAAACGATTCCATGATTTCTTTTTCATCTGCAATTGTTAATTTGTTCGATGCTTTAATTTCAGAGTCCATTGAAACATTAAACTGCTTAAATTTCAGTAAAAACTGGAAAAATGTGGGTGTTCTAAAACTTTTGACCGGTAGTGTACATCTTCTAAATAATAGGATAAATTAATCATCTTTTTTGACCAAGTAATCTTCCATGAATCTAAACATTGTAATAAAAGCATAATAACAAAAATAGAAATAACAATACTTTTTGCAAGCATACTTTGTTTCATGTCCTGGTCTCTTGATATGACAGAAAGCCCACTGACGGAAAGTCAAAAAACAAAAACGTCAGTGAATCGACATTTTTTGAGCAAATACTTCAATACTAGCCACAGCTTTGTATTGAAAAAAACAATAATAATAATTTTTTAAATGTCAATTAAAGTAAATAAATAAAAATAAACATTACCTTTTTTGGTTTTCTTCCAATAACAAGATTCAAAAAAATTTTTTTGGCAAACATCATCCATGAGACTAAACATTATACATAAAAGCATGACAACAACAATAAAAATAGAAATAACAATATGTTTTGGAAGTTAACCGTTTCAGTTCCCGGACCGATTGGGCCTGTGTTGCGGAAAGTCATCCAGATTTTACCCCACACACCCTCGGGTTAATGTCCATGTTTCTCAGATTAGATAAACGAGAGAGAGAGAGAGAGAGAGAGAGAGAGAGAGAGAGAGAGTGACCACTTCATATAACAACAGGATCTTTCTCAGCCAAAAGCTTGACACTTCAATCTTCCGCCGGGCATTCGCTAAAAGTCATTTATGGAATTTCTCTCTCAAAACGCGACAGACATCTTAAGCTTTAAGGCAAAAATAACTAAACCCATTTTCAAACTTGACCCATTAGCATCGCAGATAAACGAGGATTCTTCACCTCACCAATTGTTTTATTTTGATGCAATGAAACTAATTTTTTTTTATTACCACGTCAGTTTTTATTAAACCTCACGACCGTTCACTCTTCTCTTTCTTCTGCTACTATAAACCTATATATCAAACAGTGTAGTTCTGTTTACTCTCTGGCCATTGGTCTTTGATCCAGTCACTCGAATCTTTCTTCTTCTTTCATATGCAGCACATGTCTCCAAGTAGCATCATTGGCACCGGGGAGGCAACGCCCCCTGTAGGTTAGGGCAGGAATTTGGAATTTAGTCAGGTGTGCTGACGATAGCTCACCTACTCTTCACAAAGGACACCATGCAATCTTTAACATCCACGAACTAACGCTGGCAGATGGGACACCCAGTTGAACATCCTTCTAAGGAATGTCACACACACTGATGTGTCTCTCTCTCTGCCTGCGAGACACCAAGGCAACAGTTTGTAGATGGGCCGAGATTTGAACCCATGCCAGACAGCTCAGAGGCAAGTGTGCATACCTCTCGTCCACCCTGCTAGCCCCACTTTAATCTTTGACCCTTGATCTTTGAGTCAGTCATTTCGAGTTTTGGCCTATGCTGACACAACACAACCCCTCCCTGAATGAACATTTCCCTCTTTAACTTTGATTGCACTCAAAACTAATGTTTAAAAACCTGCTAATACTGTACTAATAAAAACCTCTAATACTCCATGCTCATACTTCAAGCACATCTTCCTTCCCCAAACGGTAAACATAATCTATCACCCTTCATTTGACATACTTAATTGCCTGAAGTCGCTTTACTGATACCATCCAATAGCTAATGTTTAAGATCAATACGAGGTAAATGAAAATGCTTTGTTTGGAAGTGTGTTTGCATGTGGATTGTTATAATATGTTTATAACTCAAATTGTATGTAAAAATTACAAAAACAATACTTGCATTACTTTTCAAGCTGTTCTCTAGTTTTATCCCACCAGTGTGGTAGCTCTCATATGCGTTCAATGTCTAATCCTTCAGGACGTGTACGAAGGCAGTGCAAGACATCAGTCTCAAAAGTGTCATCCATCAAGAACCAACTCTCATCCCTGAGGTGCTTTGCAGGGGATCAAACAGATGATTATTAAAGGCCTCCTTCATCTTTCTAGAAAGCCTTGCCCAAGGTGACAAATATCGACTGTAAGAGAGAGGTGGTGAACTTTCAAGCCCATGTTCTGAAAAGTAGCCATCATCAGCTGAGCTGTGGTCTGTGTGAGATGTTGCACTGTCACACAGAAGAAGAACATCATTTAACAAGAGAACAGATCACTTCCATATTAGTGCTAGCTTAACCTCATCGTGAAGGTCACAGTAGTACTGCGCATTGCTCATTCTCTCATATTCATGAAATCAGTGTGAGGCATCTCTTGCATATCCAAAAACATAGACACCATTACCTTACCACAAAACATTGTTTATATTTTTCTTCAGTGGTGGAGATTCAGTTTGGCACCACTGCATGCTTGCAGTCTTTCATTTCGAAGTGCAGTCAGAGGTGTATCCCTTGTTTCGTCACAGAGCAAAAATGACTTCAAAAATCATCAATATGTTGACTGATGTATGCTGATAGCTTGGATAAAACCTTGACTGAAAACATGTTTTGGTCAAATATCAATTATCTTGGTATTGATACTCTTCTCTTTCTTCTGCTACTATAAACCTATATATCAAACAGTGTAGTTCTGTTTTGTAGTCAACAGTGTATGTCGTCAAACCTCACAATAACCTTTCAGAAGTTTAACTTATCAAGAATGATATTCTCAACACTATAAACACTAATGTTCACTCCTCAACCGAAATGATGAACAGAAGCTCTTCAGTCAATTAAACTGAGATCCTCATTTCAGTTTATGTTTGTGGAATGGATCGCGTGGCTGGTCTTGGAGCGCGTGGTTCAATACCCTTACATTCATCGTTGCACCAGTCAAATATGGAGGTCGTCGACAGGCAATCACCACCAGACTGTGCAACAATTTATCTGCAAATTTCAACAGGTTTGATATTTTCTTTGACCAGAAACTTTTACAATTATTCCCTGCTCCATCCTCCCTGTAATCTTACTTGCTGCCATCTTGATTTTCATCACACGTATTAAAGCATAAAATAAAGGATTTGGGGTATTGGTTATCTGACAAAATGATAAATTTGCTCTAAAACTATTAAGTCATTTGTCTACATTACTCAATCTTTGATTTCACAAAAGTCCAGGTCAAATTTAAACCACCCTCATAGAATTCCAACTCTGAAATGTGCCTGTAATTATAAGGAGGGTGAGGAATGGAAAGGAAGGGTTGACAATGTTAAGGCAAAATCAAGCAATACAACGTTTTTACCTTTCCAGTTCTTTTTATTTGCAGATCAAAATAAATATTTATAGATAAACTAACCATCAAATTTGGTTAACAACCATCTTGGGCGTTTTGCTGTTAATTAAGCAATGATATGTATCACCTTCGTTATTTGACTTTCTCAGTAGAACCTGACTTCCAGGTACTGCTTGCTTACTCATTATCCAATCATGCCACCTGGCATATGGAGCTTCTTCTGAATGTTCGCTACTTTCGTCTGTCTGTCTGTCTTGGGCCCATGTTCTGATATTATTTCAGGTCACCTTCATTCCTGTCTCGACGGTACGTTACCAGGTCTCTCTTGACCGTCCAACCCTTCTCTTCCGGTCATGTTTCCACATATTGCTCCTTTTCGGTATATCTTGATCTTCCATGCGCAACACGTGACCAATCCATCTCCACCTCCTAATTTTCATCTCTTCTTCGATGTTTTTCCTCCCTGTTAACCTTTCGACCTCTTTCTTATTCGCCATTTCAGGCCAGAAGATTCTCAATATCTTCTTATATAGCTGCTGTAGATGAAAGGCCCCAGTTTCCATGTTATATATTTGGTGATTTTCCAAGATTCAAATCAAAATAGGAGGACTGACTTCATGTTGCTGTTAAAGATCCTCAGCTTACTTTTGGTGTTTTACATGGATTTCCAAATTACCTTGAGTCTCATGAATGCACCCCCTTGCCTTTTGTATCCATTGTAGTACATCTACATCTCCCCCTCCTATCATGGTAACCTCGGACACCATATATGTAAACTCGTCAAACTCTCTAATTGGTGAATGGTTGTACATGATGTCGTTATTGGTGTGTGTAGCATGTATATTCATGCTTTCTGTTTTGGCTGCATTCATTTTCAGCCCCATTTGTACCATGTAGTCCTGTAACCTATTTACTCTCCACTGCGTGCTACGTAAAGATTGTGAGATCAGGTAGATATCATCTGCAAAGCAGAGTCCCTCTCGCTGTTCAAATTGGTTCCTCCAAGGTATCCCGTTCTTTCTCTGCTCAGTTGTTTTCTGCAACACCCGGTCCAATAACCACTAAAACAGGAATAGAGACCACATGCAACCTTGCCTGACCCCTGTGGTATCTTCAAATTCAGATGACACCGTATTGTTGTAAACTACACTGCTTTTGTATTCATTATAGGTTCTTTTTATGTTGTCCAACTCCTCTTTTCCTTTATATGGGGTGAGGTCCAATGGCACCAAGCTTCTGTCCTGCCTCAAATACGATACTCCTCCACTTCCTTCTGTCCTCAGCCAAACAATCCGTACAAATGTATCTGATACTCCATACAGTCTCGGTATCTTCCACTTTGCCTCTCTATTCACACTGTTGAAGACCTTGTCAAAGTCAATGAATGATTGGTTAAGGGTTACATCTCATTCATTCCATTGGTCTTCATGTGAACATATGATCCCTGCATGAACCTAGCTTGTTCCTTTCTTATGATACTGTCAACATGCCACATTTTGAAGTAGGTACTGTAGTTCCAGGTACTGCAGATTCTGCATTTTGATGATGCCTGAGAATTTTGCCACAAAATATTTAAATTATTTTAATCACTGCATTTCTTTATTGAGAACAACTGCATTATGGTGCTTTGCACTGCATGCAGTGCCAAGGATTCAGTTCTGCCTGGACATTCTCTTGCAATAACCTAAAGCTGGAGCCTATAGCTAATACTCCACTTGGAACTGTATATTGTGTCGTGTGAGAAAAGTTCATAATGGCTGTGGGTTGTAAATACCCGAAGTGCATTACTAAGAGAATAAAATCCATTCCAAATAACAAAAGACATCTGTCTTGTTTACTCCAGAGATGAGCCTAATTGTGCTGTAAATCACCCAAATTATTTGATTACCCACACTTCAGGCCCCAGAGAATCATCATACCAAAGTCTGAACGTAAAGCCTTGGTGTCAGACTAGAGAGAGAGAGCACACTCTCAATGTTTGGTGGACATGCAGCCATCCCTTCACACTTTTATGTGGCAGCACCATTCCATAAGGTGCTTTAAACAATGGAAATTTGCCAACAGGTTGGGCCACACGATGCAAAAACTCTGACAAAAGCACCCATGAGTTGAATTTTAAACAAACTGAACCTGTGCATGGAATCATTTGTCTTGTATGAGTTAGGGGATGATCACTTACCCTAAATCATGTTTCATTGCACACCGAGTACATGCATTACTATGCGGTTCACATGCCAAGTCTATCAAAGAATTGCTCCCATGGGAAAATTGGGTTCTCAGACCTCTTGTGCACTGGATCATTTGGTGGTAGTCTATCGTTTGTTTCTTCAAAAATAGGACAATGGAGCAAACATTCCTTTAAATCAAAGTGTAAAATGCCGAAGGAAAATAAAGTAATAATTTGGAGTTTTAGTTTTCAAAAAAATGTATTTCGCATTAGCTTTCTGACAGATATAATGAAACGAGTCGTCAATAGACAAGTTTGGTGAAACACGAGAGGAAATAAAAATAAAGTTCAGCACTTGCAAAACAGAGTAAAATGAATGATTCATTAAGCGACATAATAAACTTAGGTTACGTGGCCCCCTGCCGGTAATAGTTTGAAATAGCCCGAGTACAAAAAAGCATCAAATATGATTCAAAATGCAATTACGACCACTGAATTGTGCAACTGTTGAGCAATAAGTTCCTGGCCAAGCATAGAATTGTTAAAATATAAATAAAATATTTACAAATTAAAAATGATATTGGGTGATTGTTTAGTTAAAATCACAACACATATGGAGACAAATGTTTAAATTACTGCACAAAAGTGTAAAAAATTATCTTATTATCAACAACTATTATGTGTAATAAACATCTTGTATCGGCGCGCTCATCAGCGTCCAACATGAAGAGGAGCACGCTGCCTCCAGATGGTAATAATTGGGTCGCAGATGAAGCATTGGGTAATAATCCAGTTGTGCTCTTGCAAGGAAGGAGTCATCGAGGTCAAGAAATCAATCGACAGTCAATGAGACAACTCAAACGCCAAATGAACGCAACACAAAATTAAATTAAATATCTGTCCACATTATGTGAAGAAGGCGTCAGGAAATAGGTCTATTGCTAATGAAACTGAACACCAAAACACAACTTCAGACTGCAGTTTAAATGTCCACATAACATTCATTGTCTTCACCATCCTCATGATATATACTTAGTAAGGTTCTACACAATAAAGGGAATCGACCCAGTTAAGCATTTTTAGTGGTAAACTATCACAATGAAAGTAAAACACCATGTTGAACTGAATTTAATTTCTCATGCAGTAATCTACACGAATAAATGTCTGTGTGTGTCCGTCCATCAGCCCTTCCGTCAGTCCGTCCCTCTACTCCATAACTCCAAAACCATTAAACGTAGCGGCCCAAAACTTTGCATGCACACTAAATCCCAGGTAGTGCATGAATGAAAATTGGGTGTTTGGGTAAATTTAAACACTTTTGAAGATAATTAACGGCCTTACTTAATTATCCTTTATCGAGGCGTTATCCTTGATCACCTCACTGTCCCCTACTGGGGTCTTAATTCATCTTTTTTTTGGCCTGCTCAACAATGCCTCGAGTTGTAACAGGCCGTAATTGCTTTTTAATGATAAAGGTTTTTTTTAATTTTCCTCTCATATCATCGAATGCCTGATCATCAAACCTACGATTTGCTGGATACTTTGCAATGCTTATAAACTCCCAGAGACAGCGTTTGTGGCTTTATTTCATTTCCGCACATGCCATAACCTCTCGAATGTTTTAATCTGAGCCGAATGTCAAAATTTTTAACTTTTTTATTAACTTCAGCAGCCGTTACGACTGACAAAGAGAAGTGTTAATTTGTCCAATTCAGACATTGCTTGACATTCCGGGCGTCTCCGGGTTTATATGACCGATTGGCGATCGCTAATCACTTGCCAAGCCAACCGTTCCTTATCAACCGTTTCATTGGAGTGCTTGCTTGAATGCTTAAGCCACTTGGCGAGCACTATGCAAGCTGCTTAGTTATTTGTTTCCAAGCCATGGCCAATGGCCATACACGGCAAACATATTCGCACTGTCACTGAATACATCGATCGACTTGAACAAAATTCAGGCCCTAATCACCTGCTTTTGGCCCCGAATTGTGATGCAATCCCTCAGGCAGTGGCTCGCAAACTGAAAATATGCAATTCTATTTTGACATTTCCCTTTTTCTATGATCTGCTTTCATTACGTGACCCGTCACTAACAGAGATAGCTATACATTAAAAAAATTAAATGTTTCGTTTTTAAAAGTTTCTTAAACCATTTCGTTTGAGTGCTTGCTTGGAGCTGTCTTCAAACTTCGATCTCTGCAAGCTTCCTTGACAATGCCGCGAAGGTGGTTCTCCATGGGGACATCTCCGGAGTTAGGAAGGCAAAATAAATTGGATAATGACAGTGAGTAAAAAATATTTTCAGATGTTACAAAGCAATGACTGATTCTTGGTCTGGATCTGTAGTTTTTCCATGTGTACTTATTATTTTCAGGGTGTAACAAAATTATGGAATCATAGGTTAATTGATTTGTTTTTTTTTTCTCAGGATGGAACCAATGAAAATGGATTACACAATGCAAGACAAAGCTGAACTGGTCGTTTTACATACTGGAGGTTTAAGCCAGAGAGAAACTTATCATGAATTCCATTGCCAACTTCGCTGAATTTTGTTACACAAAAATACACAATTAACCTCTGATTCCAGAACTTTGTTACATCCTGTATATAATAAGTATACATGGGAAAACTACAAATCCAGACCAGGAATCAAACCCAGGTCCTCTGGTGAACCCGTACCAGCGCTTTTGCCATCTGAGCTATCTGGGTGACCCAATGGCTGAGCACACAATTCTCCCACAGATAGAAACGCCACTGTCTTTCCGCCACTGCTTCCGGGACACTCACTGTCAACCATAGAAGCAGCAACTGCCTGTCTAGGAGAGGGTCTCCCGCCCACCCCGTGGGGGGAACAAATCCATGTCCGTTATTAGTGCACCACAGGGAGCGTAGTAACACAATTGTACAAATGAACAGGCAAACATGCATAATATGTATATGTGGGAAAACAAAGCACCAAGACCAGGAATCGAGCCCAGGTCCTCTGGTGAACTGTACCAGAATCCATTACCAATAAGCTTGTAATCGCTTGCCAAGCTAGCCTTTCCTTATCATTGTTTTGATGGAGTGCTTGCTTCAGTGCTTAAGCCACTTGGTGAGCGCTCTGCAAGCTGTTTGGTTATCGAACACACCCCTGCAGTAGCCATTTGTTGATGGCTTCACTTCTGCATTTTCACACTGTTCAGCCTTGACAACTCTAACTAATTACGTACAAAAACCTTCATTTATTATACAAATTGGAAATTGCTCATCCATTAATTTGGCTGGTGTATTGCCCAGGCTACTGGCTCGATCGTTCTTCAAAAAATAATAATAATAAAATAACCCAGCTTACGCACATGAAGAAAAAACATGCCTACTGCCTATGTGTGTCCATAATACATCATGGTAATATCGCTCGGATGATTCAAATTGCGAATATGAGACTTCCGAAGACGTCTTAGACTTCCCAGAAAACCAACTGGGCGGACGCAGGATTTTTTTTCCTGACCATTGTCGGTGAAGTCAAACCAGCTCTCCAGCCAATGTGTTCGAAAGCTTCTTACGCATGCAGTTTCATTACATTTTTAATATACAAGATATATTTATAAATACACTATCAGAGCCTACCCATCGCTTCACTGACGGACCAATTAGTCATACTGTTTGCCATAAAATGGATGAGAAGGAGAATGAAAGGAAGACAAATGTAGCTGTGCATAGAGTGCTTCAACCCCTACCACCAACCCCCTCTCCAGAGAGATTAAAATATATCAAATTAGAAATTTTACACTCTTCTATGAGCCCTAAATAAATAAATAAATAAACATGGCCATTCTGAACATTTGAGCACCTCAGAAAATCTGTAGCTCCAACGGTTTAGAAGATACAGCTATGTCAGAAGTAGCACTTTCGATGAAAAAGGGTGTGGATTTTAAAAAGGGCGTGGACATTTTCGGGCTGTTCGTCCGGATAGAGATTTTGGCACACATCTCAAGTTGTTCCTTGGGGTCATATTAGCCTAAAACAGTTGAGTTATCCTTCCTAAATTAAGTGCATACATGTCTAAGCCAGGTCCTCTACTATATATTTCATTTCTCCTTCCTTCCTTCTTTGCGAATCGCATCGGCGTTTTTGGCCATTTCCCAGATCACGTGACGATCAAACGGGAAAGGAAATTCAAAAATCTGTCCGGTTAGATACAAGATAATATTTTTTACTATCATAATCAATAAACAGTTGCCGAATATCTTGTAGAATGGCAGACTAGATAGTTTTGAAAATGGCGATTTTTATAACTTACGTGACCTCGTGACCTTGCCTGACCTTGAACCCGGACAAAAGTTATATCATTGTGCAACACTCATCGACTTCTACCCACATACTAAGTTTCATCAGATCGGAAAGAAAATTGTTGAC
>CM068952.1:100169439-100188589 GCA_035128595.1 Eptatretus atami
TGTTCCCGTCCCGATGTCCCTACCCCTCAAATATCTCACACACTTTGACAGGCCCTCCGCTTCTTTTTTGGGGGGGGGGGGTGGAGAAGAAAAGGATGACAAATTTACCTGTGCGAAGAGTGCTTTAACCTCAGAATTGTCCAGGTAAAAAGGAAATTGTAATACCCTCTGCCACTGCCACTGGGTGTGCACACGGTACAAATTTATATTAATAATTTATGCCCCCCCCCCCAAATCTCCGTGTGAGGCCACGGCCACATAGCCTATGTTATCCGGTCCTGCCAACACAAAGTTGTATTTGTACCTGAGTTTGGAGTTTGTAACTTCAAAGATGTGGCCGTGCATAAGGGAGAGAGAGAGAGACAGAGAGAGAGAGACAGAGAGAGACAGAGACAGGAGAGACAAGAGAGAGACAGAGAGAGAGACAGAGAGAGAGAGAGAGAGAGCAGAGAGACGAGAGAGAGAGAGAGAGAAGAGAGAGAGGGAGAGAGGGGAGAGGGAGAGGAGAGAGGGAGAGAGAGGAGAGAGAGAGGGAGGAGAGAGAGGAGAGAGAGAGACAGAGAGAGAGAGCAGAGGAGAGAACAGAGAGAGAGAGACAGAGAGAGACAGAGAGAGGAGACAGAGAGAGAGACAGAGAGAGAGACAGAGAGAGAGAGAGAGAGGACAGAGAGAGACAGAGAGAGACAGAGAGAGAGAGAACAGAGAGAGAGACAGAGAGAGAGACAGAGAGAGAGAGCAGAGAGAGAGACAGAGAGAGAGACAGAGAAGAGAGAGACAGAGAGAGAGAGACAGAGAGGAGACAGAGAGAGAGACAGAGAGAGAGACAGAGAGAGAGACAGAGAGAACGAGAGAAGCAGAGAGAGAGACAGAGAGAGACAGAGAGAGAGGAGAGAGACAGAGAGAGAACAGAGAGAGAGAGACAGAGAGAGAGACACAGAGAGACACAGAGAAGAGAGAGAGAGAGAGAAGAGAGAGAGAGAGAGAGAGAGAGAGAGAGAGAGAGAGAGAGAGAGAGAGCAGAGAGACCGAGACCGAGAGACCGAGGACGAGAGACCGAGAGACCGAGAGACCGAGAGACGAGAGACCGAGAGACCGAGAGACCGAGAACCGAGAGACCGAGAGACCGAGAGACGCGAGAGACGAGAGACAAGAGAGACAGAGAGACAGAGAGACAGAGAGACAGAGAGACAGAGAGACAGAGAACAGAGAGACAGAGAGACAGAAGACAGAGAGACAGAGAGACAGAGAGACAGAGAGACAGAGAGACAGAGACGAGAGACAGAGAGACAGAGAGACAGAGAGAGAGAGAGAGAGAGAGAGAGAGAGAGAGAGAGAGAGAGAGAGAGACCGAGAGACCGAGACCGAGAGACCGAGAAGCGAGAGACCGAGAGACCGAGAGACCGAGAGACCGAGAGACACAGAGAGAGAGAGAGAGAGAGAGAGAGAGAGAGAGAGAGAGAGAGAGAGAGAGAGAGAGAACAGAGAGAGAGAGAGAGAGAGAGAAATGGCGTTTATAAGAAAGATACAAATAAAAATTACCCGTGTGGGGGTGACGGTCCTCTCTATAATACCACAAGTTCTCAATGTTCAGTTCAGGTAACCGCGAAACAGTCCAAACTAACCGTTTAGATTGAAATAGTTCACAGAGATACACTAGGATAATACTACTAATGACATAATTAATAAATATGTATTGTTCATTTAGTACTGGATTAAAACATCAGAATCACCAGTAAGTGCAATACGTGGTTTTCCGGTCCGTCCACTCTCTGGGGACATTTCACTTCCGGTTGTAGAAAAAAACGAAAAATAGGCTTAGCTCTCGGAGATTATGATAATCCTGTAGATTATTCTTCACTGATTATAATGCAACTTTCAGAATGAAAATTGGTCAAGTATTTATAGAGATATTGAGGTTTGAAAAATCGTTAGAGCTAGCAAATTCATTAATTATTAATTCCACAGAAGTTTCGTGACACTGCCAAAGTAACATGTCAGGTATGAAAAAACATTTTGTATGCCAGATTCATTAATTATTAATTCATTAATTATGGAATGTACTCATTGATATATTAATCAGAAAGCCCGAAGCATGTAGCATAATTTATCACTTCCTCCTCATCCGGGATCCGTGGCCTCTCCCACAGCCTGCAGCCCTATGTCCGCCGGTGATTATGTTAGATTATCGTGTATGAGGAGGACGTACGGACGTACGGACATTTGGTCCGGCTTTATTAGGTCATCTCGGTAGAGATGACCTAAAAAGGTCCAAGTGGTCGAAAGCTCTAAATGGTTTTTGAGTCATTGGGGTCTTTTGGGTCAGCTGGGTCTTATAGGTCTTCGGGGTCCTTGGGTCCATGTATTTTGGATCCTCTGGGTCTTTTGAGTCCTTGGGGACCTTTGTGTCATCTTGGTCTTTTGGGTCCAGGGTCTTTTGGGTCCTCTGGGGTCTTTTGGGTCATCTGGGACTTTTGGGTCATCTGGGTCTTTTGGGTCATCTGGGTCTTTTGGGTCCTCTTGGTCTTTTGGGTCCTCAGGGTCTGATGGATCTTTTGGGCCGTCAGGGACTTTTGGGCCATCTGGTTCTTTTGGGTCCTCAGGGTCGATAAGTCCTTGGGGTCTTAAGGGTATTCAACAGTTAAAGGGGTCTCAGCAGTCTAAAGGGGTGAAAAGTACATTCCAACAGTACGTAATTGTAATTAATAGACGTATGGGTGTGAAGTCAGGGTGCAATTGACAAACAGTACGTAATTCATAGACATGTAGTCACACAGCTTCATGGATGGACTGACCGTGTTTTTCGTTTTTACATATCTGTATTTTTGTGTAATACCCTCCGCCATCATCACCAGGTGGTGCTACACGGTACTCATTTACATAGAGAATTTATACCCCCTCTGCCCACTAACCCCGCATGAGGCTGTGGCTACATAGCCTGTGTTACTCCCAACACAAAGTTGTATTTTTATCCCGAGTTTGGAGTTTGAAATTTAAAAGAGGTGGCGGTGCATAAGGAACAAAGAAATTTGGTTGAGAGAGAGAGAGAGAGAGAGAGAGAGAGAGAGAGAGAGAGAGAGAGAGAGAGAGAGAGAGAGAGAGAGAGAATGGTGTATGTGTGTGTGCGTGTGTGTTTATACACACACACACACACACATATATCCAGCATATGTGATACAACTTTGGAATAATATTTATCTAAATATTATAAATAATATTCACTTGAGAATATATACCTTTAAAGCTATGCAACAAACACAAGTCATATAATGAATATGTGTGAGAAAAGGAGAATCGAGGATAAGGAAGATGAAGGAAAGGTAATGTAAATGAAGTGGAAAGAAAGAGGGCACAAATTAGACAGCTCTCTTCCAGGTGAGTGTAGTTAAAATAAGGTGATTTTACATATGTGATATGTAGATGGACGTGTAAAAAAGGGGAACATTAAACTGGAACCGTCAGGGTACTTTGTACATTTGATAAAGATAAGTGCAGGAACGCTTTTGAAAGTGTGGCGAATTTTCAGGATGAATTGCACATCTGCACTCCTCTTCTGAGTGGTAATGGAAGCACGAATGATGGCACGCGTTACCCGATATAGTGTATAACATTCCACGCGTTAACACGATGACTATTTTCATGCTCCGTGATGTGACCACAACTAGCTGACACAAGACTGATTGCGTTTCCTGAAGAAATGTCAAACATATTTATCCTTATTAAATTCGGTGTGGAAACATTGGCCCATTAATGACTTACAATTTAGATATTGACCTTTTGTTTAAGCGGAATATCATTAACGTTTACAACACGAAGATAATGCAGCTCGATGACTTGTATCATCCGGCAGAATGTACAATCATGGTGTCGTCGATGTCAATTTGGCAAACGATTAATTGCATTTCCTCGACCAGTTTTGCCCCTTTATTCTTGCTGTTTTATTCGTTCAAGTTGACATGTTTGACAGGTGACTTTTAAGGTTTGAGACTGAAGTCATTTGGCAAGCTTACAAATTGCATTTTGGCCTGAAAAACAGAGCCGTTTGAGCATTGCACGCACGCACGCACACACGCACACACAAACACACGGTCGATTCCACTCAAATTCCATCTCCTTCATCGATTTGTCTGTTCAAATATCTGTTCTTCATGTAATGTATGTATAGGTTGTTACATGAGCTTTGCCAGAAGCAGGTATTCCAACTTCGTCTACACCACATCATATCACAGTGGCAAAAAATCCTCTTCGCTACGAGCCGGCAGGATAGCTTGGAGCTACGTGCACTCGCCTCCAAGCTATCTATCCTGGGTTCGAATCCTGGCGAAGTTACAAACGCTCAAGCTGGTGTTTCACATGCAGGGTGACACATTAATGTACGTGCCTTCCCTCGGATGGATGTTAAACTGGGCGAGCCATCTGCCAGCACTGGTCGTTGGTCGACATTAAAGATCCCACCGTGTTTGATGAAGAGTGAGCGAGTTATTGTGGCACACTGAAATGAATTCCAACATTCCTGCCACCTACCACTCGAACGTCAGGCCAAGCAAGCTGGTTTATGAAAGACGAACCAAAACCGTTCACGGCCGACCCCACAGGAAGGTGGGATAATTGGGTCTGTCAAAGTAGTAGAGAATCTTCCAAACTAATTGAAGTTGATAGTCGATTCTCCACCCCATACACTGCAGAGAATATCAAGGTAAGTACAATAGATGGGTTGAGAAATACATTGGAGTATTTGCAAAATCGTAAAAAAAATGTTGATGAAAGATAGAGCTTTATATTGACTGATTAAATTAAACCAATGTCACCGTAGGGTGACCCGTATCTTGCCAAAAGGTGACCACGTGTGACTTCTTTAAGGTCACACTGAGGGTGAAACAGAGCTGCTATCCACCAGGAGCGACTCCTTGAGGAATATCTGCCTACGAGAGATTCCGATGAGAATCGTTCTACAGAGTAACCATGAAAAATATGCGTTGTGCCTCATAACGTCACCAAATCACGTCATAATGTCTCAAGCTTGATATATCTAGAAAGCACTCATCGAGGTGTTCAATTTAGGTACTACACGATATGGTTCCTAAAACTTGAAAATTTGACCTTGGGGTCAAATGTTTGATCTTAGGCGTTAACCATGAAGGTCAAGGCCAATCACACCAAAAATTAATCAGCTGAATGCCAGACCATGAACTATATTCCCATGAAGTTTGAAGACGATCGATTAAAATTACCACAAATAATTGGTTTCGTCGACTCCCCTGATTTGCGACAAAGTGACCTTGACCTTTGACCTTGACCTTCAAAATTTTATGCGCTGAAAGGACCTCTATAGGCTCTGATATGCGAAGTTACAAAAATTTCCAATGAAAACTGTGCTCTGCAGAGTGATTTATTACGTGATTACAGATAAAAAAAAAAAAACAACAACAAAAAAAACACATGAAGGTCAAGGCCAATCGCCACCAAAAATTAATCAGCTGAGCGCCAGAGCATGAACTATATTCCCATGAAGTTTGAAGACGATCCGATCAAAATTACTCAAAAAATGAGGGTTTTGTCGATTACACTGATTTGCGAAAAAGTGACCTTGACCTTTGACTTGAACCTTTCAAAATTTTATGGCCTGAAAGGGACCTCCATAGGCCTCTGATATGCGAAGTTACAAAAATTTCCAATGAAAACTGTGGTCTGCAGAATTTTTTTTCGTGATTACAGACAAACAAACAAAAAAAAAAAAATAATAATAAACATACAGACTGACTAACATATCTTGCAAAAACTTCGTTTTGGCAAGATAATAATTTTCGCCTCCCACGAAGAAAGAGTTGGTGTTAATCAAATAGTAACACACAAGGGCATTGTGAATACACACATTCCAACAACTTATTAATTAATCTGCCCCATCCTCTTTCGTCCCCCACCCCCCACAACCCCCATAACCTCCCCCCACCCCCAAACGTTCACCTCTATATGATGCTTAAGTTTCACCAAAATAATTTTCTAGCTTTTCCAAAGTGAAAGTTTAAATATGAACATGATTTAAACGATGCCTTGAAAGAGTGAACAGCACAGAGCACAAAGCAAGTAACGAGTCCCATGGTGAAGGGGCAGATAGTGAGAGAGTGCTTGTTCTATTTTTTCACCCGGCCCCCTTTCTTCTGGCATGGTATGATTTATCTCCTTGCCCCCCCTGGCTTCACCTTTTTTTCCCAAAGCAGAGGCATATCAGCACACGTCCCACCAGCCAACGGGTACTCTCAGCTCATGTGAGGGTAGCGGCAGGTCACCAATCAAGGCTGTACGTACACACAGGCCTCGCAGACAATCATGGCTCTGCATAGCAAAGTGTCCACACTTCTTTGCTAGTCTAGAAGAAGCAAAGAATGGCCGAACCCAACACAATGATTCATTGCGATCCAAAGCCATCTGCAATCAACCGGCTCCACCTGGTTCCAGAAATGGTGGAACATGAAAACACAACATCTTATCCTCCCTCCCGATCCACCATCATGGACAGTGTTGTCACCCCGGCAAAGCAAAAATGGACGACTTCTCCCAATCCACATTTCATCCGATTGACTTGAAATTTGAAGAAGAGTTGTATATTTGGTCATTGAATTCAACCATCTATTATTTTTTGGTCAACGTAGGCCAAAGGTCACCATCTGGGGTGGAATTTCTAAAATCCTCAATTTTCATCGCGGACTTGAAATTTTAAAAGGGTTTGCAAATCAGTTCTCTGAATTCGAACATCAATTATTTTTGAGGTCAAAATAGGTCAAAAGGTCAACAAAGGCCAAAAAGTCAACAGTCATTTCTAAAATTGTCAATTTTCATCCTTTTGACTTGAAATTTCAAGAGGATTTGTGTATTTTGTCATTTAATTCAACCACCAATTATTTTTTAAGGTCAAGTTTGTTTTATGGATTTTGCAAGTATCGTGCTATGCATATCTTTCTTGTTTGTTTGTTTTTGAACAGGATTTCTCAAAAAGTTGTGGACGGATGTGGAGAGCTTGGGTATGTGACATGGTGAAGATCTGAATCCGGATCTGGATCATATTTTCAGGTGATTGTTCACCATTGAGAGATGGAGCAAAAAAAAACTATGTATAGCATGTTATCTCTAAAAGTTGTGGATGACTTGTGACAAATTGAGGTGGAGGTTGGTGAAGTGACAAGAACAAGCCGATTAAATTTTAGTTCAGGTCCGAATCCAGATCCGGCCTTTCAAAGGGATACAAAACAAACTAATCGGCTGGCGAGGTATGCATTCTACCCTGCCCCATTAACATTCTCCAGCTACCTCGTATATATGTCCAAAACAAACAGTTAATTAAACAGCATTTTGTAATTACCAAAATGTATTGATGCATTCACCTGTGTTTACCTTTGATTGAAATAAAGTATGGCTGCATAACCATCATTTTACTACATCAGGAAAAATCATTAGCTGTAGAATTTTGAGTCAACTAGAACTCCTCAACATCCAGCATATTGGTTCTTGGGTCTCATTGCAGTCCACTTACCAAGGATGTTTTCAGCATTGCCATACCATAACCAAAGAGCAAAAATGCAGACTTGAAAACCTGATAATTCCATCACAGTTACTCTTTCAAGCGTTCCTCCTAGTTATGTCAACATCATCAGCATGTTACATTTCTCACCCAGCCTACACTTTTAGAATGTCTTATACAAGCTTGTATGAAGGCATCATTTTTTTTCACAGAGGAATATTGGGAGTAGGTGGAAGTAGAATTATGACTGTGCATGCCAACATTCCATCAGTTCCCCTATCATGGTAGAAAAAAAAACAGGTGGAACCAGAGAACCATGAACATCAGCAGTACAAGCTTGACTCCATCAAGCAATTCATGAATTTTAAATAATTCACTCACCTCTAGAATCATGATTATGTTTATAAAATACATCTAAATTGGGATGGAAAAATATTCCACTATGTTACTACAAAGTCTAACAAAGCCCTTTGTGACACCATGTGGCAATTCAGGCAAGGAGCCTTCAACACTCGGTGAATGATTGGATGATTAAACCAAGTTTTAGGATCTCTAATTTGACATGAACAACATATTTGTGTTTTGAAGAATTAAAGTTAGTTATGTATACTTCCACTTTTCAAGTTCAGAATTCCAAATATTTTACAAACTCTCAGAAAAATGAAGTGCTCAAAACAGTTTGGTGTTTACTCCATCATACGAATGTTGTCCTGCTGCACATCTTTGTTCTTCTCCCAGTGGTCTAACACGGGCCACAAAATCAGTAATTGGCTCGGCAGACTCGCATCAACAGACAAAACCGTCTCAACGTCTCAAATAAAGGCAACACACTTTTGGATATAAAAACTGCTGGGAAATCTTTAAAAAAAAAAAACTTCTCCATTTCATATCTTTATCCGGATACAAATAACTTTCCAGTAAGATTTACCCAAGTGGGACTCACCTAATGCATCTGCTTAAGTACTCCCGAAATTATTAACATGCCTGCAAGCTGTCTCAGCAGGATATTTTATGTTGATGAAATAAAAACAATCTTCCTTCTGTCTTTCAAACCAAGCATGAGCATTAAAAGCGCAACCATAAAAGTGATGTGCACTCCACGTTATCTCTTCATCAAACGCAGCTGCGCCAATGAACATTAGAGGCAAAGTCATTTGCATCACTCCAACCAGCTTTCATTAGAAAAGGTTAACATAAATCAAATAAACAACAAATGTAAATCGTCTTAATGTGTAAATGCATTATGCATATATTCCTGCAATGAATTATCCTCCATGCAAATGCATTAATGAAGTTCTTTCTCTTTGGCAAATAAAGTATCATTGGCCAAGTGTCAGGAAACAATTGTAAAATGTTTTGAGCTCAAAGTGGGCCCAAAAAGCAATTCATTGCAATTTTCTGAAAATTAGCCACGCGAGAGTGTCCGTTGTGTATGTGTACAATCCTCGAGGGATTAAACAATAATTATGATCACAAAGAATACAAAATGATGATTTATAACTTATTCTGTAAGATGCTGGGAATGGGTAATAATAATAATGGACATCGGGACTGCAAATCCAAGGGACAATCTTACAGTACGTGGCACAGGAGAAGGATCTGGGTGTTGTACAGTGCCAAGCAGATATATATTTAAGCTATTAGGGTTTTAGGTTGTATTCTCAGGGGGATAAATTACAAAACAAAAAAATTAGTGTTAACATTATACAAGAACTTTGTGAGAATTTTATGTACAGTTTTGGTTGCTACATCTCTAAGGACAAGGACACAGATGCCTTAGATGGGGTTCAGCACGAGGTGATTACAATGAGGTGATCAGCATTAGAAAAGAGGTGATTTTGAGGGTATCTGATGGAGATGTAAGATAATGAAATATTCTGACAAAATAATTGCAGAAATGGTTTCCAGCAGAAATGAATAATGACAGGACAAGGGGTCACAGCTCGGTCACAGCCTGAGTAAAGAAGGAGAGTTAGGATAGTAGTAAGGCAAGGGTCTTTCACTCAAAGTGGTTAACCCACGCACGCAAAGCAAAAAGCGGGGTTAAGCAATTAGTTCATATTATCGTCAGTTTATGATCAAGGAACAACTTATTTAAATCGAATGTTATATTTTGAACACGAATCGGAAAATGAATCTGTAGAATCGGAAGTCTTTCATTTTACCGTACGTTGGCTTTGAATTTGTCCAAATCGCACATGTACAGAGAGGAGTGAGATTGTTTTTTGTTTTTTTTACTCTGTCTACCTGTCACTGATGATCAATGACAACGGTATTATGGGCTAAATGTGCTTTTCTTCCTGCACTCCTGTATGCTTTTAAAGAACAGAAGCAAAGCACTTGGTTTCTTGGTGTTAGAACCAAGCTTAATATCAAAAGGAATGGAGTTGATATTGCGATGGTACGAGCTAATCGGGAGCAAAAAAAAATACTCAAAACCAAATCACAAAAAAAAATGCAACACATGAATTACACGGTCCTTTTTGGTCTCCATCTTATGGTGACCAGCTGAAGTTGACACTTAAAGGATTCAATAAAGGTGCAGACACCCCTGTTTTGGACAGTTTGTTCCACGCATCAATCACCTGATTGTGACTGCAGATCCGTGATCTGCAGTAGTGTTTGTCAATATTAAGAGAATGGCCTCAAAGCTGAATGAGGATAGTTGAAAGAATAGATCTGCAAGTGTCTTGTTAAGTACAGTAGTTCACCGTTGATAAGTGCCACATCGTTGAATGAATGGACCATGCATGTATTTACATATCCAAGATCAGTCCGTTGTCTTCAACACATTGCATTGGACACATCAATTGCGTCAGAGCATAGTTTATTTTTTTATTTTTTTGGCAGGGGGTGTGCAGGGGGTTCCATCAGTGTTGCAATTTCTCAAATGACTGCGGCCATGGATTCCATGCTGGAGAAATGTCTTCAATATAGAGTGAAGGATGACTCAATACAGCGCACAATAACTTCAATGGAACAGTTAGAGAAGCAATATTTGATCATTGAAGGCATTGGTTCATCTTATTGAGAATATTGGACTTTTTTGATGGTTTAATGTCTTGTGGTATTGTTATGCCAAGATCTTACTATTCAGTGACCACATTTAATGAATGTCCATCTTGGAAGTAAATAAACTCAATGGCTTTCCTAATACAAGGCACAACACACTTGTCTTGGTGGTAGCCAAGGAGTCAGTCTCTGCATAGCCTCTGCACCAGGCAAATAGGAGGTCCACATCTGATTGGAGATGGTAACAATCCTCTTGTGAGCTGATGCTGTTGTAAACGTTAGCATTGTCTATGAATAACTGGCTACAGTGAAAACATGATGTGGTATGTCTTTAATGCATAAAAAAAGTTTTAAGGACTGGTCCAAGGAGTGTTCCTTCAGGAATAAGCAATCAACCCAAATTCAGATGCATGTAATAAAACTTTTGGACGGCATAAATTCACCTTTCCTGAATGGAAACAAAATGGCGAATGGTGCCAACACTGATATTGTGCGTGTGCTCCTTTTCAGTAACACTTTGAACAGTGTTCAATGTTGCACCAAAATACATTTTATGTTGTTGTACGTAAATGGATGATATTAAACTTGTTTAAAGAATGCTAAAAGGCTATACAATCAAGCAATAAACTAAATTAATTTTTTTTTTAAGTGAAAAGAACTTGCCCAGAAAAATTGTGCAGAGTACAAATGTCCCCCAAGTATGCAAGCTACTCTGAAGATCAGCTACCACAAGCCCTGAGGGCAGTAAAATCTGGTGATCTCAGCTTACGGAAACCGAGTAAGATATATTACATCCCATTGGGGACCTTGGCACACAAAATTAATGGGAAACACCACAGCAAACCGTGTCGTCCAACAGCACTTAGTGAGCAGAAGGAAGTGGTACTTGCGGAGCGCGTGAAAGCTGTTTCAGTATGGCGGTTTTCCTTTGACATGACTAACTTACATATGCTTGTTCGTTCATACTTATCTAAAGCTGGTGGAACTGTGCTGCAGTTCTCCAATAATTTCTCCAGATGATGCAAATACATGAATTTGTCAAGTCATACTCCAAAGGATTAGTGTTTGATCCAGTGTGGTCAATGAACTTTTAAAAAATATATTTTTTCATGTTCAAAAATAATCTTAGTTATTGTATGTCGGCATTAATTCAGCCTTTGATATAATCATATACAGTGGTTTTTGAAAAGCTGATATGGCCTTCAAATCATGAGTGAATTTCATCAAGACTAACCGCTTTACATACCTGGTGTTGGCTTAATGGTTAGGGTGGTGGGCTTGGGATCCAAGGAGCCTGAGTTCAAATCCCACCTGGCTGTTGAATTCATACCAGGTGGAGTTGACTCTGCCTGTCATCCTTCTGAGGTTGGCAAAATGAGTGCCAGCTTGCTGGTATCCTGTGTGAGTGGTGACCCATCCAGGATTGTACACAATAGCCAAGGAGACTGCTTAGGCAGCACCAACGCTCTGCACAGAGTATGGTCCCAATGGATGGATGGATGGATGGATGGATGGAACTGCTTTACGAGGACACAGACTTAGCATAAATTTTATGCCTTGTTTGTTGAAGTCAAAGATGGATAACGTGCCACGAGTATTTATTATACTACTGTAGTGTGGTAGACTGCCAGGTTCACGTATGTCATACCTGATTAAACATGATATTTCAAGGAATCAGCTATGGCAGCATCACCTGTCAATTTATTGCTGTTAACTATCAACCACTCAATGGAGGATTTAGGTTTGGTAAAGTTTTTGACATAATAAATAGAAACATTTTGGATTGTTCACAACGGATCTGACAAGCCAAGCTTCAAAATTGGTCTTAGCCACAGCAATCTCATTGTTGTGTATTTTATTAAAACAATGTGCGGCTATTATATTGGACGAAAGACTGGACTTGGTGTGGGTAATCATAGCGACCTTCATTACAGATTTTAAATGTATTCGTGATTTATCATTCATCCATGGAGCTTTTGATCAACACGCAGGTCTCAGCATTTTTGAAGGACACATCTTCCAGTAACCTTCTTATGGTTAATCTTCCTCATTCCAAGCTGACCTCAACTCTTTTGAATAGAAACCATTCTTCCCCACTCTTCCTTCCAGGGCTTCAAGCAGGCAGTGCACCACCTCCTCATGTCATCCCCCATCCTGACCCATTTTCTTTATTACCCCTATTAACCCTTCCTTGCCAAACCGTCTTGCTTGACGTTTTCAGTGTTTTGTGTCTGTCTGTCTGTCTGTCTGTCTGTCTGTCTGTGTTTGTGCCCAATTGTTACCCCACTGCCCCTTTTGTCAATTCAACCTTGCTCTAATCCATGAACCCTTGCTCTTGTACAGAAAAAAAAGATCAAAAAAAACAAAAAATTACACAAATTCAAAAAAAAGAGTAATATCACTGCATCAGAAAACGTAAATCAAATAAGATTGAATTACTAAAATAAGCGAGTAGACGTAATTTAATACTGTATAAATGTGGAAAAAGAAGGGAAAAAATAAAATATATTTCTATTTATATGCAATAACTTGAGGTTTTCACAGGAGAAAAAATACTCACGTGATTTCACATCACGTGATTGACGAGGGAGCTTTTCATTTCTCAAAATGAGAGCAATATACAGTGTAGCACCACAATGACAACCGAAGAATGACAGATAATAAACATTTTCCTCCTCCGAGGACGATCAAGCTTTCTTTTCTTTTGATAGTAACAAACACTCCTTGGAGGAGCTTGGATATAGAGGATCTTAGGAGACATCAGTGCACTTTTACATAAAACTAGCATCTTACCCGGAGGGTGATTGCGTTATCCCTCCTCCCCCTTCCCACTAATTACACACACACACACACACACACACACACACACACACACACACACACAATTCGATTTTTTACTCTGAAACTCATACATGCAGTTCTGACAACTCAACAGAAAAGCATCAGCCTCCCCCTCCCAACTCCGACCCATCTTTGTTCCCCCCACCCCAACCGTAAGTGCTCACCCTTCCCCTCTCAACCCAAAGGCATCGATCTCCTCCCCACACTCAAGCCTTTATTACCCCCAATGCCCCCTTCCCACCGAAAGTCCTCAACCCCCTCTCCCCATTCCAAAGTTGTCCAACCTTTACTTTCACCCTCGTCCCACTCGTAAAAGCAAACAGGTATTCCCACGCCAAAACAGAAGAATGTGTGACGTTTTCTGTCCCCTATCATGATATCACCGACTTCACAGAAACTAGTGTTCAATTCATAATTTGAGAAAATAGTCGGAAATAATAGCAAATCTATGAGACCGCAGTAAACTCGCTGCTTGAGAGAAAAAGTAATTAATTCTCAAGGGTTCCTAAATTGGTGGCCGCAGCATATAAATTGTGCGTGAAGTCAGGTGAACTGGAACACGCACACACGGACACAAGCGCGGCTCCTTTTACAGTATAGATTACAAGGGCCTTTGTAGAAAATGTCCAAATCAGCACAGTCTATTGGGATTTGACCCCATGATCCCAGCATTATCAACTTATGCTCAAATGAGAATTTCCCATTGGCCAAAGCAGATGATGTAAAAAAAAATGTAGATGCTAATTCCAACACAAATGTAGCGGTCTTCGTTGACAACACAAGATTTAAAAAAATAAAAAAAAACATAACAATAAAATGGTTACAGTAATCCACCATGAACAATTACAAGGTGCTGACATTTTGGGTTTTGCCCTTTACGCTCATTTGCTCTGGCAAAGGGAAAAGCCCGAAATGTCAACACCTTGTAATCGGTCATGGCGGATAACTCGAACCATTTCATTCTTATATTTTCATGCAGTTTACAGGCCAACCCAGAATATAGAACTTATTATAATCATTCTACAGAATGCAAAAAGCACTCGATGTGACTGCGTTTTATTTAGTTCAGTTATGAAATAGCTGTTTCAGCTCCGTTATCGATCAGACTTCCACCTTCGCTTGGAAACAACTTTGCAAATGGAATCAAGCTGCGACTTGGAACCACAGGTGAAGCTTCCGGTGTAATAATGTTTCCACACTGCCCAGAATCTCCAAAGACTCAAAAAAGGATCATTATTTTATTTTATTTTATTTTATTTTGGGTACACTTTACACATTGCTCCAGACAAACAAATCTGCTTAGCTGTGCACAGGACTCGATCCATAGAGAAAACTTGGCATCAAACATCCTTGGAAAAACAAACAAACTCATCCTCGGCCAGTATCTGTCTTCACTGTCCATTATTTCTCCTTTCAGCACAGTCTCATCAGCGGATCTGTCACAAAGCTTCTCCCTGAAACCTTGTCCAAAGCAGCGCTTCTCAATAATCTCTCTATTACAACCTTCATGCCACCAGGGATTTTAAAGTCTAGCTCAGTGTGCATGTCCGCTGGTGCTTTCAGGCCAAGCTTAAGCCAAACCTGACTCGGGAAGTTATCCGAGACGGTGCTTGTAATGTTAGTATGTTACACACCATGGATCATCAAACCCAAATGAAATTCCTCTTGTTTAATATTGGAGGGCCAACATTGTGCTTGAAGCAAAGCAATACACCCTCATGATTCACATACATTATGTGCATTTGAAAACTACCGGTGTAACAAGTTTAACTACCCCCCCCCCCTGGACAACTCCCCCCCCCCCCGGGGGAATAGAATACATATACAAAAAAATAGAAAATGGATAAAAAATAGTATGTAAAGAACATGAACACCGAGAGGTATATATTCTTAGTATACCATCTATTTTTGGCCATAGGGGGGCAAGTTATCCAGGGAGGGGGGAGAAGTTGTCCAGGGGGCGACTTATCCTGTTACACCGGCGTGGAAGAAGCATCGTTTGAGCCGACGTTTATCGATGTGGTCATGCCAAATCTGACCTACTGACCCAATGTATTGATGATTTGATGATCATTTGACTTTGATCTGAATGACCTGTGCTGGTAAAATAGCAAAAACCAAGACATGTGCAGCCTTAACGTTTTTGATCTTGAATTAGTTGAGCTCCCAAATAAATTAAAGATCAAATATATTCCTCTTCCCACGAAGGAAAGCACATCTGGGAGGAAATTACTCTCTGATAATATACAGTACAGTAATAACATTATTTCTCAATTGATGATTTGCTCCAACACAAAGAACAATCATTGTTGAAGGGTTGCCAGAAACATAAAAAGCAATGAGAGATATGTGGTGCACGTTTTATACTCGTGTTAATAGACAAGATGCGTACGAAACTTGAAGACTCGTGAACTTCCCTGCGGATTGGGCCTGGGACTTTATGAACTTTCCAAGTACTTATGAATGCTAGTATTTATTTAATGCAGATTGAGGCTCAAAGAAAAAGCTGAAAACAGATGGGGGAATGTGCTGGCAATGAGGCTGGTATGTGGGAAGGGAGGAGAAAGCAGCCAAAACCATGAAAGCAAAAAGATCAGTGAGGGTAAAAGAGATTGGAATTAGACATTCAATGCAAGGTTGGAGAAAGAGAAGAAAAAAAAATAAGAGGTAGGCCTGACGATAGACCGCCATCTTGAAGGAACACACAAAAGAAAAGAATGGGCAGATATAACGTAATGATTCCACAGAGAGGAAAAGAATGAAATAAAAGAGTGGAGTTGAGAAGAAAGCTTGGATTCAAAAGGGAAAACAAGAAGTGGGTTAAGGGGTGAACTTGTGTATCTGGTGGGATTATCAAGAGGAAAAGGCTTGAAAGAGCACGAAGAGCTGCAAGACCACGAGTTAAGAAACAGTACTTTTGATTATACTGCCAAAAAATCAATGTCATACTACTCACAAAATGTGAGACCTTTTTATATTGAGGTCTCTCAGGGTCAAGGCTCAGTTTAGAGCATTGGTTGTAAAAAGTATTTGACGAACCTGGAGGTGAGATTTTGTAATTTTCCCTCGGTAATGGCCCACAGGCTGACTGACACATGTTGGAAAAGCAGTTAGAAGCTTTTTTTACGCTCGCATATGAGTGCAAGCATATGGAACAGCTATGTTAAAGGGTTGCTGATAATACAACCTGCAGAAGTCCAGGACGGTCGTTGTACAGTTGGCTCGAATCGACTTTTGAACTGAACCCAGATTTGTACAGTTCAGTACAACACCTATCCAACAAATGCACATTTGACTGGGATCAAAATGTGAACTTAGTCCACTGGTTGCATCATCATTGACACGTTATATGCCAATGATTCAGTGACCCATAGGTGAGGTCAGAAATTTGTCCATGGTTCTGAAAGATAATGGCCTATTCTTTTCAACAACAACAACAAAAAAAAAACTTACAGCTCATTGATTAACAAGCTATCAACTGAACTTTTTGAAGGCCTTGAATTGTCAATTTTTCTCTACTCATCGTTATTCCAGCTCTAAATGAAACCATCTGAGTGCATTGAGAATGAAGAAGTGATGTTTCAAAATCATGGACTGCATTGCTATCTCAAATACAGTTAATTCCCATGTCACCATTTCATCCTTGCTGATCGTAGCACCCAGGTAATGACGCATCCTCATAAAAATGCCACTGATCAAGCACACACAAGTTTAGTGGAGTGCATTTCCACATTCTGTTGAACTGCACAAAGAAAGGGAAACGTGTTTACACCAAATTCTGCTGGGAGACTCGATTTGTCTCTGGCAGAGAAAATTTGACTCGAAGTGCATAATCAATTTTGGCCTGTCTTCATATTGGCCTTAATGAGTGCACAAAGACGTTGCTAATAACCTGGAGCAGACAAAGCTTGGGATATAAATATGGCCAGAACTAATTTGCCATAGTGAAATTTTTTTCATCAAGTGATTGTGCCTAATGAGGCATCTCTTGGCTGCAAACACAGTCATGCTGGGAAATTCATTCGTAGGTAAGAATCTGTTCCTCATTTTAAACTGTGAAAATGCACCAATATATGACATTCTACTTATATCTCCTCCCACCCTCTCACTTATCCATGGCTCATGAGTTCTACCAGAAGCCTTTCCTTATTAACCCCCTCCTGCCCCTTCCCCCACGTCTAAACGCAACACTCAACTCCACGATTTCAACCACCTCATGTCTCGCCTGTGAAAGTTACTTCCTGAGCATCTTGTCTTGAGGTCCCCTCTCTCTCTCCAGTAATTCAACTTTGGTGTCCACCATCACCTCATGATCTTTTCCATTTCCATTAATGAGTGATACACTAATAATACTATGTTCCCTTACAAAGAATGCCAAAACAGGAGGAGGCTGTTAGCCCCCATTAAGCCTGAGCGAGTTTTGCCAACCTATGGTTGTTTGTCCGTGCTCTATATTTTTTTTAAATGCTGAACATCAAGCAAGGAAGCAGGATATACCATTTTTAAAATCTTTGGTAATGACCTGAGTAGGGTTCAAACCACCGACCTGCCAGACTAAGAGCAGACGCTCGAACCATTACACCACCGAGTCTGGTTGAAATGCCATTGTCACCCTTCTCCAGGAAGAGCGTTTCCCCCTGCCCCATTTTGCTTCATCCAATTATAGCCACTACAGTTCTGCCTCTCCTATGAGCCTCGATGCTTTTATAAAATAACAAAATAATATATATAATATATATTATATGTAAGTACATGTACATGTATGTGTATATTATATATATATATATATATATATATATAATTACACACCAGCATATACCCATGCTCCGCACGGAGTTGAATGGGTGGCAAAAGGTGGATGAGGCATAATAGTTGATGTTATGGGAAGCTGGGGAGGTTGTCATTAGGGATGTGATGCACTATGGTTACCTGTCCTTAGTTTTCTAAGGACCTCCCTGTAGATGACATTTGGGTGAGTGTCTTGTTGCTGAATAGTCATTGTGAGAAATATTTGTCCACATTGATAGATATATAGGAGTAACCTCTTGCACGTGAAAATGCAACATATAGTTGGCCACGGAGAACACAGGGGCTGGGAGTATATTCCGAGTTTTGTCAAATGTTTGGCCCTGGGATTTGTTTATGGTCATCGAGTATGCGAGTCTGACTGGAAATTGCATCCTCTGTCGTGTGACTGGAAGGTTGGCGTCTGATGGGGCAAGTTTAACATGATATAGGCCGAGCCCTCGACTGAACAGGAGCAGTGGAGGGTGACGAGAATCAGAATGCAAATTTCAATGGACGGCACTTTTTTGGCGCACATCCGACGATAGAACACGCTGGACGCTTTAATTTGAAGATCACACATGCAAGACACAACACAGGTAATGATGGCGGTTGAGAAACGTAAAATTACGTGCAGACGTTAACAGAAATAATATTTTTTAAATAAATCTTTACTTGAAATACAATGTTTTCTTGATACATTTTTTGTGTCAAATTCACTTCTGAGGTAGTCAGCATGCCAGAAGAGGGTTTACATTGCAGACGCTGTTTTCTAGGAGTGGCATACGCCTCTCGGTGCTGTCGACGGTCTGTCGACGACAGACGTAATGACGTCAGCGAATGACCGATGATGTCATGACGGAATTCCGCCTCTCAGCAGTGACGTCATACGTCGCCATGCAAACGAACGTGAAAAATTAGAAAATCGCCCAAAATTCCCAAACTTGTCCGTCTGGCGCGATCTCACATAGCCCATGCTGTTCATTAGACCACAGAGCA
>CM068952.1:100189589-100199905 GCA_035128595.1 Eptatretus atami
AGAGATTGAATCACTCGCTCTGGACGACGGAGCAACGAACGCACTCGGCTTGGACGATGGAGACACGAACACATCGCTCTGGAGACGGGAGCACGAACCCCTCCTCTGGAACGACGAGCACGAACGGACTCGGCTCTGGACAGGACACGAACCACTCGCTTGGGAGACAGATGCACGAACTCATCGCTCTGGTAGACGGAGCATGAACCACTCGCTTCTGGACGACGGAAAGATCCACTCAGCTCTGGAGCTACGGAGCACGACCCATTCGCTCTGGACGAGAGACGAAGTCCACTCGCTCGGCAGACGGCATGACCAACTTCGCTTGGACGACGGAGCAGGAACCCGCTCTGGACGACGGAGCAACGACACCACTTGTCTGGAGATGAAACCTCAGCTGGACGAGAGAACGACCCACTTCGCTCGATGACGGAGACACATGCGAACGAGGACACACTCGCTCTGGACGGACGGAGCACGACACTCGCTCTGGACGATGGAGAACGAACCATCGTCTCTGGATACAGAGCAGAGAAACTCCCTGGACGAGAGAAAGACTCGGCTGGAGACACGACACTAACCTTGGATGAGCGAAATTCGACGAATCCTCCGAATGAGGTCGACGACCACTTCGCTTCTGGGCGACGGGAACGAAACTCGCTCTGGATGAGATGGAGACACGACCACTCGCTTGGATGACGGAGCAGAACCTCCTCTGGACGACTGGAGCACGAACCACTCGCTCTGGACGACGGAGCACGAACCACTCGCTCTGGGACTACAGAGCACGAACGCATCCCTCTAGGATGACAGAGCACGGACACTCCTCGGACGAGCGAGCACAACCCTCGCTCTGGACGCGGAGCGAACGACACCACGCTCTGGACGATCGGACACAGAACCACTCGCTCTGGACTACGGAGCACGAAGCACTCGCTCGAAAAAAACCAATCTCTAGACGAGCACGAACACTCCTCTGGACGACGACGAAAACGAACAATCGCTCTGGACGACGGAGCAACCACTCGCTCTGGACGACGCAGCACGAACACTCGTCTGGACATCAGAGCCGGAACCACTCTCTGGATCGACGGAGCAACGAACAATCGCTCTGGACACGGAGACTGAGCCACTCGCTCTGGATGCGGAGCAGCGAACCACTCGCTCTGGAACGGAGCACGAACACTCTCGCAACAGCAGAACCATCTGGACGACGGAGCCAGGAACCTCGCTCTGGACAACGGAGCAACGAACCACTTCGCTCTGGACGAGGAGCCACGAACCACCATCTGGACGACCGGAGCAGAACCACTCACACTGGACGATGGGGAAAGGCCCAAAGAAACGATCGCTCTGGATGACGGAAGCACAAACCCTTGCTCTGGATGACTGAGGCAGAACCATCGCTCTGAATGACATGGCTGGCAAAGCGTGCACAGTGAGTGAAGTTCACTCAAATGTCTTTGCAGGCGGACCCTCTTGACTTATCGGGCGCTCAGCAAGTAGCTTTAAGTCCTAAAGAAAGCATCCAATTAAATAGTTGATAAGGAATGGCTTGGCCAAGCTGTGGTGCATACAAAGGATGCCATTTAACGTTGAAGCGGTCTTCACCCCGCATGCAGCAGTAAATGAAATAAATGAATTAGTTCACTAATGATTTATCAAAAGAGTTTGCGCTTAATGTCGAACACCCTGGAGACATCATAAAGGTTCAATCCCCGTGAATAAACATTGGCAGATAATCCAACAAAGTTGCTGCAAGTCTGTGCACAGTGTCACGTGGTACATGCATTCATGGTCGCGCAAACATGATAACTTTTTTAACACCCAGTTTTTTCACCGATTTGCTTCTGTTTCCCTGTAGAGCACTCGCGAAACCTCCGGAAGTATAGACACTGCTTGGCAGACACTAATGGATAAGCGTAGCTTTGGGGGACAGGGACAAGATCTAGCAGCTGAATGCATGAATATATCGCTCAATGAAGTTGTTTAATTTTGGCACGTTTCCTACAAAAATTATGTCACTCAATATATGCTCGACAACAGGAGAAAAAGAAGAAGTTTAATGCTTTGGGAATTTACATTTTTCTTTGTATGTTATGGAGAGAGGGAACATAGCTTGTTTTTACTTATTAAAAGTAAATAGGTATATCGGCTGAGTTTATTAAGAACTCGTTTTATTTTTTAATTTATCAGATGTCACAAAGATTTAACACTGATTTAATCTGGACGATATCTGATCCTCAAAACCTGAAATATATTCTTGATGATATACTTTATTAGAAACAGTTCGTAAGAGTGATAGTGGAAATTGTTATATAATGCATCTGCAAGCCTCAAGCACCACTCAAGCATTAATGGCTCCAAGCTACTACACTTGAAAACTATGTACTTACGAAAGGTCCTCTGTGCAGCTACTTCATCCAAGTATAAGAAGCAGTTCCATAATATGAGTGGAAAACTGGAAAAAAAAAACGATCGTCAGAATTGTTGCGGCTGTTCTAAGTAGGCAGGGTTGGAGCAGGCCAAAAACATGGTGGTTCAGACCCAGCGAAGTTACCGAGGGATACCTTTAGCCCCAAGAGCGAGTGGCCGAGGGATGTGCTTGAAACTGGCTATAATAAATAAGGCGTAATTGTTTCAAGGGGGTGTTTTTAATGAACCCAAACACCATTTTCCTCTTGCATGCACTTTCTTGGAGTTTTTCTTAGTAAGCATTCAATAGTTCACAGGCTGCCTAGGTTTAGAGTTTTGGACAGATAGATTTCAGCATTACTCCCAGGTTCAAACGAGCAACATGTACAAGCTACCAGGGGTCTGTAGAGAGAAAACTGAAAGTTGATATTTTGTTACTCTAAAACCCTTAAGTTTTGCGGCAGTTCTCTTCGTAAAACTATGTCTGCAAAATTTTTTGAATCAAATATTTTGAGGTCACCTCTGTTTAAATTTGCTGAGGCACTCAGATCCTGCCTTCTTCAACAAGAGGTATTAAACACATGGTGCGGGGATGTGCCTATCAACTATTTTGGTTCAACAAAAAATCAATACAGGTGGGGAAATTTATATCTGAGGTTTTATTATCGCTTATAATTTTTGTTTCTCACCATAAAATAAAATTTCTATAACAACCTAGGCACATATTCCAAGTTTTTAAATCAATTTTGATTCTTTATTTCTTAAAAATTACATCGAGCAATGGCGCCCCTTCTCAATTTGTGCATTCACTGAAGCGGATGCTCATATTGTTCATTACCGAAGCAATGTCTCTTGATCAATAGAGCGATGGTTTGCAGTGATGGTTTGCTTCAATTCATGATCGATGTTGGATTGTTCTTAATTAACTTTGCCCTTCAGAATCCCCATAGGAAGAAATCTGGTGGAGTTAATCTGCCAAATCAAGTTGCCTCATCTGTCATGAATGCCTTGTTGTGAATTTGGCATGCTCTCGCATTAAAAAAAATAAAAAAAATTCAAGGCTATTGCATTTAAAGTGCTCATCATTAAAACTTTCAAGTATTCTCTGGTAAAACAAAGAAACAATAATTAGTTTTGCCAGACTGCTCCGGTGAGAAGATTTGCAAATGTTTCAGATATAAATGCCCACGCTGTACAACTTAATTTTTCTTGAATTTCATCCCGAAAAGAAAAAGAAAATGATGTGCAAATGTATCAAATATCAATATGTTCATGTATAATCACAATGCCAGAAAAACAGATGCAATGAGAGTGGCATGTAGAGAACACGCGGCAAGACGAGCCTAACACAGTGAACTTGTACACCAAGGGTGGGGTGGGATGGGGGGCAGGTGGGCAAACTGAGACAACACAGTCACAGCTATAACTTCCATCAAACATACTTTGCCATGTATACATATCACTTTTATTAAGGCATAAAAAATAATGTTTGATGGAATTGGCCAGCTGTGGTCTGTGTTTTTATTATATTGTGAATGGTGACATTTAAGCTCATGGAGGATGACCTCTAATATTCTTGGATTTCAAAATTTTGGCCAGTTATTTTTTTTTTTTTACGCTGGGATGGACAAATAAGGGGATGAGAGAAACATATTCAAACATTATTTTTAAGGCACCATAACTAAATGTTATAATACTCCGTATATATACATATTATATATATATTATAAGCCGCATTGTGTTGTGTCTGCGCGTGTCTGCGCGTTCTGGCGGCGTGTCTGCGCTTTGTGTGTCTGTGGCCTTTGTGCGTGCTGTGCCTTGTGCGTTGTCTCTGTGTGTCTGTGTCTGTGTCTGTGTCTGTCTCTGTGTCTGTCTCTGTGTCTGTCTCTGTGTTGTTTGTGTCTGGTCTCTGTGTTGTCTCTGTGTCTATGTCTGTGTCTGTTCTCTGTGTCTGTTCTGTGTCTGTGTCTGTCTCTGTGTCTGTCTCTGTGTCTGTCTCTGTGTCTGTCTCTGTTCTGTCTCTGTGTCTGTCTTGTGTCTGTCTCTTGGGTCTGTCTCTCTGTGTCTGTCTCTGTGTCTGTTCTGTGTCTGTCTCTGTGTCTGTCTCTGTCCTTGTGTCTGTCTCTGTTGTTCTGTCTATGTGTCTGTCCTGTGTCTGTCTTTGGTGTTTCTTTGGGGCATGGCTACATCTTTTAAGTTCCAAACTCCAAACTCAGGGTACAAATACAACTTTGGTTCAGAGGTAACATTGGTGATGTGGCTGCGGTCTCACGTGGGGGTGCAAATTCTCTCTGTAAATGTCTACCATGTAATGCAGGTGGTGGTAGTGGCAGAAAGTATTACGATTTCCTTTTTTACTTGGGCAATGCTGAAGTTGAAGCACTTTTCGCACGGGTAAATTTGTCCTCCTTCACTTCTCTCCACCCCCACCCCCAAACAGAGGGGCCTAGCAAAGCCTGTCATCATGTGTGAGACATTTCTAGTGGGAAGGGACATCAGGAAGAATGGGGGGCAAAAGTGGGGAGAGGGGGGAGCGGACCGTGAGAACAGGGACGGGGAGGGAGGAAGGTAGGAGGAGTGTAAGCACTCTAAGTATGTGTAAATTTGTTTTCCTTTCCTTCTCCTTCTTGCCCATAATTGAGGAACCTGTCAAAGTGGGAAAACTAATAACCAGAGGGAGCCAGAGACATCGTGTGAGGAAAATATTTTTCGCAGCAAAATGGGCATGTGGCCGGGGTGAGGAGGTGGGAGAGGAGGTGGAAGCTATAAACTCCGAACTCAGGGTATAAATAAAACTTTGTGAGGGAAGTAAAATGGCCTATGTGGCTGCAGCCTCAGAGGATATTTTTGAGTCCACAAAGTGATGCCAAAGTGACCAATATAGCAAATTTTGGCAAACAGGACATCCAATTGGTCCATCAGCGAAGCGACGGGTAGCCTCTGTTAGTCTAATAGATAAAGCTCATTCTAACCACTAACTCACTGACTGACTCACCGACTGATATTAAAGATTGGTACTTTCCAGGCAACGCAGAAAGCTGAAATTTTGCATGCCGATAGACATCAAAGCAGATAAACCAGGAAAAAAAAATCACAGAACCGTCGAATGGAGGGGGGGGGGAATGAAAATAAATAAATGAAAAATCAAATGCAGGTGAGCAACCCAAGACAATATGCTGGTGTTGGCTTCATGGTTAGGGTGGTGGCTTGGGACCTGAGGGCAGAGCCGGATTAAGCCTCGGCTGGCCCTAAGGCACATTTTGAAATTTTAGAGAATGGCCTGAAAATTTTAAATTAGATCTCGGGCTCATGGAAATGGACCCAGACAAAAGATGAACTGATTCAAGAACAAAATATTTAATACAAAAAAAGACAAATATTTAATGTGAAAATAATTTTTGGCCTGAAATTTTGGCTGGCCCTAAGGCACATGCCTTGTCTGCCTAATGGTTAATCCAGCACTGCCTGAGGGTCCTGAGTTCAAATCCCGCTCAGCTATTGAATTAATACCAGTGTGTTAACTCGGCCTGTCATCCTTCTGAGGTCGGCAAAATGAGTGCCAGCTTGCTGGTATCCTGTGGTGGAGTGGTGACCCGTCCAGGATTGTGCCCAATAGCCAAGGAGACTGCTTAGGCAGCACCAATGCTCTGCACAGAGTATGGTCCCAATGGATGGACCCGAGACAATGGGGAAGCACGGTTCATTATTGCTTACAATGTGTAAGCATACCCCACTAGTATTATATAAACTTCATTCGAACCACACACTGACCCACTGAACGACTGATTTTTATGTTCGGTACATTCCGGGTGACGTAAAAGCTGAAATTTTGTGTGCCGACGGATATCGAAGCCGATACACCGGGAAAAAATCACAGAAGTGTTGGAAAGCGTCGGTAAATGCAAATATCCCAAAATAAGTGCAGCCTTGTTGTGCTCACCGCAGGCTAGTGACCCGAGACAATGGGTACAATGGGAGGTCATGCTGCAACTGCTGCTATTTATTATGTACCTTTGTTCAAAGCACGGTTCATTCTTGCTTACAGTGTGTATACTGTATATAAAGTAGATTGAGAAATAAAAGCATTTTGAGTATCTCATTCGGAGAACCTTTTGAACACCACTCATATAAGCCTCACCTATATGATAAACCAATTAACTATGTCACAATTAAGGTTGATCACAAAATTCCTCAAATATCAGTTTCTGGAATGTCCATTATTACCCCATTTGACTCTGTCAATAGGAGTTTTCAAATTGTTTATTCCTCCTCCTCCTCCTCCTCCTCACATTTAGTCATTGTTGTGATTGTCGTCAGATTTGGTCGTCAGACCTCCACGAGATCAGTCACCAATCACAGCTCGGCGCTTCAGAGCTCCCGTCAATCAAAGTTAGCCAAGCCGCATGGCACGTGTCAGTCCTAACCTGTCTCATTAAGATATGGATAGATTTGTGTTTCCGTCATCTTTAACTGCAATGTCACCTTACATTGTGTCGTCAAGCTGACAGGAATTTGTAGCCACATTTATTTTATCGAAGAAATCGACGTCATGACATACAAGGGGTGGGGATCGCGCATAGCCGCCATCTTGTTATGTTTAGTAATCGGCTTTGTAAGCATCATCAATATCATTTAGTAATCGGCTTTTATTTTGACCTCGCGATCATTCATGGCATTCAGCTTGTACTGTCTGTTAATCGGCTGCGCAAGTATCATCGACATCATATAGTAATCGACTTCTATTTAACACCCGATCATTCATGGTATTCAGCTTGTACTGTCTGGTAATCGGCTGCGCAAGTATCATCGACATCATATAGTAATCGACTTCTATTTAACACCCGATCATCCATGGTATTCATTCTTGTTATTTTCTGATATTGTCTGGTAATCGGCTGCCCACAAGTATCAACATCATTTGGTAATCAGCTTCCATTCAATGTCAGGGCCATTCCTGGTATTCAGCTTGTTTTTTTAATTTACCTTTGTGGCTTTTTGAGTCAGGTGTCGAATTTTGTTCTGTTTGTCAGAGTTATATATATGCTTCTTCCAGTAGATGGCAGATTAAGTTGGCAATTTTGTTGAAGGGATATTGAAAAGAATAATACACATGACTTCTTGCAGAGATTAATCTTTTTTACTTTATCTTTTTGATTTTTTGTTTTTAACAAGCCTTTTAGCACATCCATAGTTAGCACATGCATTTTTGCAATGATATATTAAGGCTGGGGAAGGGAAATTTTTTTTATATATACATATATACATGTGTGTGTGTGTGTGTGTATATATATATATCTATATATATCATGCTGGACAAAGAACAATGGACATAATTGTACTTTGACATAAGTTCAAGGATATTCATAGACGGACAAAGCCACATGATAATCTGCGAACACAGCATCATGAGTTGCATATTAAGATGGGAATATGAAACACACAAATACAAAGGGAAATTTAACAAAATAAGGAAGAAATTTGTCCAAGTTAACAACAAAACCTAAATTATGCAATATTTCAGAGAGGTTTCTCAATTTTGTTTACTTTGATGAAATGCTTGGATGGGAAAACAGCTGCAACCCTGTTGTCTCTGCCAGAGCTTAGGGCAGCAGTGCAGCATCGGGATGTTTGGAGAAATGTGATCATGAACATCACCAGAAGTGAGCTGCAGACTTGACAGAACTAAACTAGATAACTATCGGTTGTAAACAAATCAATGGGATTGCTTGTGGCCATTCAAGGGCTTTAATAACTTTTGCTTAATCTTAAGAAGGGTAAAAATGTTGCCAATTTACTGTAACCATTAATGGAAGAACATTTTTTTGGGGTAATTCTTCGTTAATTTCTTTTCATCCAGGAAATGTTGAGTGTGGGGACTTAAGGGAACTCTGTCCGTCAAGCCTGGAATAAAACATCAAACCTTCTTCAATATAATTACATTAATTTTGGAATTAAAGTACGTTTCCAATATGATGGTTCCACGGCCAAAGAGATGAGAGCAAATTTACTATCAAATAATGAATATAAATTGAGAGGATATTCTATCTTCCCGTGATGAATGATTACAAATAAAATACATTCATTTGAACAGTATAGCCCACGTTAACAGGTTACCTCCATCTAACTGCTGGAGCTTCTTTCGGTGAGATTTGCCCAGCATGTGAATCTGGGTTTGAGTCGCCGAGTTCAGTTGGATGTTACAAACTTGACAGAACGTTGGTATCGCGCGGGCCATTCTTTCACCAGGTCGACCTTGAGTTGCAGGGGCTGCATTTTCACAGTCACATCCACCCTCCCAACCGGTCTCCATAACGCCACTCATGTGTTGCCATTCTTCATCATTCCTAGCTCTGGAATCAGCTGGAAGTGGTAGGTTCCAGGGATCACAGAGCAAGCTGGGAAATGTCCATCCGTCAGCAAGAGGCTCAGATGTGGCTGTTACATATGTGGTGTGCTCGGAGGATTGAAGTTGGCTGTTGTGACATCCGTTGCCATCGTATGTCCCTTGCCTGGGCTCAGTTGAAGAAGTACTTGGAACATCACTGGGCAGCAGGTTTTCTAAGGGTTGTGTCTCACCGAAGGGAATCTCCACAATTTTCATTTTCTGTGGGAACAGTATTTTACACGATATTAGTTGCACAAACAGTTTATGAGAATACACTGTTCGATAAACAAAAAATATGCAGATGATTTACAGAAAAGAAAACCCATTGGAATTGGAATCCTCAAGGCAGCCATCTTTATATTTCCACAACCCTCTGGTGCAACAAGTGTACTACCTACTCCCCCCACACCCCCCAACTCCTTACACAAAACAAGAACATTTCAGTTAATAATGGATTCCTGGTGTATAAGTTAAAAGAGGTATTCTAAAGGTTATACGTAGGAGAAACTCACAATGAGACACAAGAATGTTCAACAATACTTTAGTACCTCCTATAGTTAGAAATAGTCTCTGTCTCTGTCTGGATTTGAACCCAGGCAGGACAGCTTACAGGCAAGAAAGTAAGGTACATTAAAATCCATAAGGAGGTAACCATCCCCGGCCCCCCCCCCCCTTTCCCCTCAAGTATCTGTTAATGACTGTGTTATTCTTCGATTCATCTTATTTGGTGTTTTAAAATAACTTATAAAATAAGTCATTCTTGTAAATAACTTATAACACAAGAAGCACAACCTTCCATGGGAAGGGGTGGGAGTCCAGGGAGGGGTGGAGTCTGGATGGAGGAGGCTGAGGCGGAAGGATGAGGGTGGGATGAAGAAGGGGAAGGGTGGAGTGGGATCAGGAGGACTGGGCAGGGAAAGTGGGAGGGAAGGGTGGGTTGGGAGTCTGGATGGAGGGGGTTGAGGTGGGTGGATGGAAGAGTTTGGTGGCAGTCTGGATGGAGGGGGCTCAGGTGGGAGGATGGAGGGGTGTGGTGAGAGTCTAGATGGAGGGGGCTCAAGTGGGAGGATGGAGGGGTGGGAGGAGGGAGAGTAAGGAGTCGAGTGGGAGTTGCAAGGCAACACCCGGTACCCTTGTAGTATATACTGATGTGACTCCATCTGCTAAGTGTGCTTGTACCTTTGCCAATGCAAGAACAAATCCAGTTTGGGAAGTGATACAATATTTATCACGAAATAGAAGATTGTTTTTTCACATTGACTTCACACTCTCCAAAGCATTCATGCATAAATAACATGCAGGACAGACATTTGTATAAATATCTCCACCACCGAGGGTGAAGGAGGTTATGTTTTAACCCCTTTTTGTCTGTCTGTTTGTTTGTGTGGAGGATATCTCAAAAAGTTGTGGATGGATCTGGATGAAATTTTGTGGACAGGTTGGTGAATCAGTTCATACTTGTGTAACAAGTACGAACTGATTAGATTTTGGTGAAGATCCGGATCCGGATCCGACT
>CM068952.1:100207187-100221951 GCA_035128595.1 Eptatretus atami
AGTCACTTGGAGGTTCCTTCAGTTCATCAATCAACGGCTGCAGTAATTTTAAACATATTTGTTTTCATAGGAACTATTTATTTCAAATATAGGAACGTCACACATGACATTCAATTTTAAACAATAAAAATGTTTATATTAATTCAGATTCAAAATATGCGTTGAATATTCTGCCAGTGGTGCAGACTGCATGTCGTGAGACTAATTCTCTCTTAAATACATTGCATTTGCTGGTGTTGAATGTGAATGATAAAATGTATGGGGTTTTGGGGGTTTTATTTTTTTTTTCGTTCTGCTGTATTATGAACCATGATAAACAGAAGGCTGGAGAATAATCCATTAAGTTGTAAAAATTGGTTTGTTGGTTCATGTCGTGCCTATATTTTCAGTTTCACGAACCATGATTATCCTCCTCTTTAAAATATCCAACCTTAGGGTTCAGAGCATTAAAAAAAATCAAAAACTAATCACAACAGCATAGCTTTATACATGGTGGGGCATTTATATCTGATGGTTTTATTATCCTTATAACCTTTTTGTTTCTAAACCAAATAAAATAAAATTTCTACACAACATCGGCACATACTTCAAATTTTTAAAATCTATTTTGATTCTTTGTTTCTTAAAATTACATCAGACAAATGGACACCCTTTCGAATTTGTGCATTCACGACAGCGGATCATCTATTGTTCATTACGCCCAAGCAATGTCTCTTGATCATAAGGCGGATGGTTGCAGTGATGTTTGCCTTCAATTCATCGATCGATGTTGGATTTCCTTATAAACTCTGCCCTTCAGAAATCCCCATAGGAAGAAATATGGTGGAGTTAAATCTGCCAAATCAAAGTGTGCCTCATCTGTCATGACTTGTTTGTGAAATTAGCATGCTCATTGCATTTAAAAAAAATTAAAATTAAAAAAAGATAAAAAAATGCTCATTGCATTTAAAGTGCTCCATCATTAAAAACTTTCAAATTTTATCTGTAAAACAAAGAAAATAATTAGTTATGCCAAGACTGCTTCCGGCAAGAAAGATTGCAAATGTGTCAGATATAAATGCCCCACCCTGAATAAATGAGTGCTTGTTGGAATGCAAGAAATGACTCGTTTTAGGTCAAACTAAATCACGTGTAAAAAACATTAAATTAGAAGACGAGTCGACGTCAAGTCAAGAACGATAAGTAGTTCAACGCTAGATGGCAGAGCAGACAGCACAGCTCCTTCAGCAGAGGGCATGTTCACCTGACTTGAACACAGTGGAAGGGGGAGGGGGGGGTTGCCAAGACTGTTGCACAAATCTCGTTATTGCATTATGGTGTGATGCGTCGGGAATTTGAACATACAGTAAATGCCATTATCAACTGGATTCATATCATATGTAACCTGAGCCTCCCTTGTAGGTTTTGAAAACAAACAAACAAACAAATTGCTTTGGACATTTTAATTTGCACATTGTTAGCACTTTCAAAGCCAATTAGGGAAGTACAATATGCTCATTAATTCAATGTTCCATCAAGCTTGGTTACATTTTGCAACAGCAAAGAACCATTAATATGCAGGATAGTGTGGAACTATCCTGCATAGAGTGGAATCACCTGAAAAATTATATCATGTATTTTCCAGTGATGAAAGCATGTCATTGGTGTGTGTTAAGATCAGGAATAGTCCTGAACACAATCTTGAGAGGCACTAGCGTCTGGGGAATAAAGCATGGGAGAGGATTCAATTGCAAACAACTACTTGCAAGCACAAAATAAATCTGATCGCCTGTCAAGGAGGGAACTCTGGAGACCATTCGCTGTCGAATTGTAAATCAAGGTGTGGTGCCAGACAGTCAAATGCATGGGAGATGTCTCGTACGACAGCCTGACCTCATGTTTGAGATTGAGGGCATCAATCCAATATTGACAAAGGAGAAGCAGCGTATCCAATTTCGAATGAAGTGTGCAGAAGCCAAACTAATGGTGCAACATCAGAGAGTTTACAAAAGGAAAATTATTGAGGCCTGCTATAATTGTAAATTCCATTGCCTTGCTTATGATGCGCCTGTCCGGTCTGTAATTAAGAGGGTCAATTTTGGCACAATTCCAATAAATTTGGATGAAACTTGTGATTTACCATGATTCTGGCAGGTGGCACTTGGAAATGACCGATAAAAGGGGATTGAAGCAGGAGTGCACAAAACGTATGAACAGTTATATTGACTCTAAGGGAAATGATTCCATCAACATCTGTAGTGACGGCGCTTGGTAGATTCAAAAGAGGTGAATAATTATCCGCCTTGGCAGGGGGGAAGTTTACCTGCTGTCGGATGTTTTCGGTAAGGAAGGGTACGATGAGGACAGGAAGAGAGGGATTAACAAACTTTTCTGCAAACACACGGTTAAGGCGATCAGCCGTGAGCCCATCCTTACGCAGCAGATGAACAGATGAGGAGCATATTCCAGAGACAAAGTTGACAAACTACCACCAAGTTTTTATGGACGATGAAAGTCCAGACCTTTGCCATCAGAGAGGTTGACATACTTATTTTCCCAAATTCATTCATTCATTCATTCAAGTCTCTATTGCAGAAACACAACTCAAGGATGAAAGCTCTAATAGTTAATAATGACAAAATATTATACCCACAGATGATTGGAATGAACTCCCTGCAAGGGGACACTGCTTTTAAACAATTAGAAACACTTTTAGAGATGTTTGTGAGATGGAGGGAAAAGGTCAAAGAAAGAACCAGTGGAAAAAAAAACTGAATAAAACTTGAACTTTCAATTGATGTAAAAAAAATATTATGATGATACATAAATATAGTGTATTATATGGCCATTTGATTATATCTAAAAATGTTATTTGACAAAATAATGATTAATGAGCAGCTTTTTATTGACACATCCGCTTCAGTGTGAGAGACTGTGTACACAACACAGTTGTAATGCGCTATGATGTTATACAAAATGGCAAGACACCATTGTACAGAGGTAGCACACCTTTGAGCTGTCTTGCCTGGGTTTGATTTCCGACACAAATATGAATTGCTTGATTGATGCATCCCAGCCAGGGCGTTGCACCACAAAGGGTGCCATCCCTCGGATGAACGTTCCCTGGGTGTACCATTTGCTCTCATTAGTTGGTGAATGTTCAACGTTCCACAATACGTTTCAACAACGTGTCGTTGAGGCATCGCCGGCACCCTGAACAAACTACAAATTCCTTTCCTAAACTGTTCGATCTATTTTGTGGTGAGTTTGGATGCTCCCACAACACAAACTTACAATCTCAGTGTGTGGTTGCTGTGCATGTAGCAGCTCATGCGTTCACGTGTCAAAGGAGCACAATTATTATGAAGGACAACCCATTTGCACAAAATATGATTTTTAAGAAGGAAACAAATACAAAATAAGACATTACAGAGCAGTTACAAAGACCTTTGAGAGATGAAGGGAAGTGAAAAATGGGATGGGATGTGTGGGGGATGTGTTGACTTTGTACATGCTGCTACAATAAATTATTTTTGGCTTTTCATTTGTGAATCCCAAATTATACAACATGTTTGGTTGTCTCGATTATGGTACTTGATGTGGAGATGAATAATGGTGTGGACACTTCGTTGAAGGGAAAATGAGAAAGCGACTCCCCTGAAGGAAGCCAATCCTGATAATGAAGGAATTTAAGTGATTATGCAATTTCAAACTGGAGAGCACCCTTTTGGAATTGCTCACCATAAATGAGGACACGTTACTGAAAAAAGAGAAACGTGCTCTGAATACTACTACTTGCTCATGAAATTAATCTGCTACATTTAATAATTAGAAGTTCAAAACGAGTAAAGAAACATTTTTAGACAACAAACAATATTGGATGGGTCGCTACTTTGATACAGGATACTTGAGTGAAAGTGGAAGAATTCTGAATTTTTGCATGGTACCGGCGATAACTCACCTAGTCTTCCCGAAAAACTCGGTGCGATCGTTAACGTCCACCAACTAATAATGCCAGCAGACGGGATGCCCCATTTAATGTCCATCCAAGGGAGGACGGCACACATGATGATATCTCGTGCCCTGCTTGCGTAACACCAGGACGACAGTTTGTAGCTGAGTCGACATTCAGACGCAGGCTAGACAATTTCCCTCAAAATATCTTTTTCGTCGTATTTATTATCAAGATGTGAATGCAAAAACTGAGACTCAATTACGGGCAGACGTGGTGACCTCTCATTCACACTTTTAGTTTATTTTATGGAGAATAAATAAATTGTACACAAAAGTTGATGGGGGGGAAAAACTTTCAAAAAGAACACACAACACATAAATTGAGCAGACAACTTTCGTCAAGTGGTGGTACAGTTTTAACCATGAGTGAAGCACCTTTTACTCGGTTGTGGAAGAGGTAGCAAAAGATGCATGTGGACCACATCATGAGTAACAAAGCTGATGGAAATCAGATGATGTTCAACAAAATTACCACAGGAGCGGCTTTAGGGAGGTGCGTACTACGAGCTGACGGACTTGATTAAAACTTACAAAAAAATTTAATTCGACGTATGATTCGATTTTTTGGGGGGTGCCTCATCGTGAGTAACACTCAACCCAAACAAAGCCAAAATAAATCTGATGCACCAAACCCACGGAGAGTATAATCAGCAAAGGCCTACAGGCCTGATGCCTCGGCTCACTCGAAAACTAAGGTGGCGGACATATTATTTTGGCGGGTGCCATGGTTGGTGGCGTCAAGCGACAAATGTAGGTGGGGTCCAGCAGCTGTCCGACCAATGGGTGCACATTTCAAAAATCGAACCGCAACAAGAACAGCAGCAGCAACAACAACAACCATGCGGAGCTCTTGTATACCTGCGACACATCACAGGTAAAAATGCAAAACGAGAAGAACCAAATATTATCCACTGCTTGGATAAACCACAAAAAAGCTTTTGATAGTGTTCGACATTCATAAATGATAAAATGCATGCAATTGTACAAGATCAACACCCAAATAATCAAACTGATTGATTGAGAGCTCTGGAATACCACATTGATATTACAGCACTCAGAATGAAAGATTGAAATACCAGGAGTGAAGATATGACGTTGGATCTTACAGGGTGAAAGCCTTTCACCCCTCCCGTTTTGCCTGGCACTAGACCAACTGAACAAACCTCATTAATGAGCAAAACATGGATACACCCGAACATCCAATAAGAAAACATCCAAATAGACAGACAATGTGACACATCTACTGTGCATGCATCATCTAAAAACTCTTTGCTTTGAACGACAAAATATTGGTAGAACAACTGAAGTTAGTGAAATGGTGTTCCGCCGACATTGAAACGCAATTTGGTCCCGATAAGTTTGCCAAGTGCACATTCGTACAAGGTAAACCAACAAAAACGCACAACATAAAAATCGACCGAGACACAACAATACAGAAACGATAAAAGGAAGCATCATACAAATACCTTGGAATTGAAGAGGGCCACCAAATATGTCACAAACGAAGGTGTAAAACAATTGCCAAATACCACCTGTGTAGAACGAGGCTGATCTTGAAAACATACCTCTCCTCGAAAAACAAAATCAAAGCCATTAACCGAATAGCAGTACCAGTATTGCAGCACAGATGTGGAATAATAAACTGTGGCCACAATCAGAAATCAACAAACTAGATATCAAAACAAGCAAACTCCTCACCATACACAAACCGTTTTACAAAAATCACTGCCTCCCCAGAATGCACCTGCTGAGCCGAGGAGGAGGTAACGGCCTGATGAAATTCAAACAAGTGCACAGAATGCCAACTGTAGGATTGGCTGAGTATGTGAAATGTTCAACTGACTACCGAAACCAATTTGCACACAAACATGAAGACAGCAAGCCAGAGAACGTATCCCTAACCCACCAAGCCAAAAAAATTCCAAAGACAGGTGCGAATGGAAGATGTCGTACGTGAAACCAAAAAAGCAACTAATACAGCCTCAACAGTTGCAAAAAAGACTGAATAAAAATATAAAGTGAAATATCAACAGATATGCACCGACAACCTGGAGAATGACAAAATAGCAGGGAGGTATTAAACAAAAAAAAAGTTCGATAGACTGGGCATACACAAAGAAGGCTCATTGGAATGGCTAAGTAGCTCAACCGGGATGGAGAATGAATCATAATGAATGTCCAAGACAAAGGACACGACACCAATGGCTTTAAGAAGATAGCAGGGCCGAGTCAATCGGACAGGTGTAGATATTGCAAGGTAGAAACAGAAAGCACGAGCCACTTCCTACTGGGATGTAAAGAAAAAATTCAATTCAAAACAGCTGTACAAACAATGGTGAAACAAACTATGTGGAGTAATCCACTGGCACATCTGTAAAAACTTCAATACCCCAGTCCCAGAAAACTCATGGAAATATGAACCAAAAGCAAGAAGTGAAAACAAGGAAGGACCTGATTATCCTACTGAGCGCAAACAAAGAAAACAAAGCATTGCGATCAGATACAGTACTTAGATACAAAAAATAGCATCGCCAATTGAGGCTTCAGTAACCAGTGACTTGGGCCTAAATAACGCAGAAATCAAGAAAATGACAAAATACCAAGAGCTCAAAAATGAAGTGAAAAGATATTGGAAGCTGAGGAGCACTAAAATTGTACCAGTGTTAATTGGAGCAATGAGAGTGATAAAGAAGAACCTCACAAAGATCCTACAAACCATCCCCTGGAATATTACTACAAACAAACTCCAGTCGGAAGCTGTTTGGGGCTCAGTGACGATCCTGAAAAGAGCCCTCAGGACAAAATTTTGAGAACAAGAAAACTACACAGCTTGGGTCCATGAATTGTGATCCCTTACTGAAACAGAGGTTGATATTTCGAGACCTGGGAGGACTCCGTTACACCTTCTTGTACCCATATATGGAGATAACAACCAACAACACACAAAATAATTTTTTTTAAACAAAAAAAAAAAGTTATGAATTAAATGACGATGATAGTGGGAAAATAGAAATATAACACAGTATGTTCGAGAGTATGAGCTGCGTGCGGCATATGTTAATCTGAAGTTTTAATCATCTGTTGTTGCATGTTGTCAAGAAGAGCTCAACATGGGAGTCACTAATACAATGGTGCCAGTTTGCAAATGCATGTGATATGGCATTGAACAATTGCTCAGTTGAAGCATAGTAAGGGATGGTAATGTTTACATTGAAGAAAACAATTTCACATGTGTGAAGTTCAACAAACTTTACAGGACACATGATCATTAAGCTTTTACAGATGGCTCGGTCAAAAGTAAAGTTTGAAAAGCAATGCTTCTCCAAGAAAACTACTCTCACTACTTACTACCTTTTGTTCAAAATTAATGCAGTACATTAATCAATAGCAAGAAAATGTAATTTCAGTATTATAACATTGTTACATCGTACATCACTCCCATCACTGTTGCTAGACATGTACTGATAGAACAGAGAGACTGTGGTTAACAGTGGTGGCTAAAGGCACAGAGCAGAAGGCAGAAAATTACAATTTTGCCAAGGAACAAATACACAAAGGCCTACTCATTTTTGAACGAAACACATGCTGTATTCTTGTTGCATGAATAGCCATGCAGCAATTTCATTTATGCCTGGTGTTGGCTTAATGGTTAGGGTCGTGGGCTTGGGGTCCTAGGATCTTGAGTTCAAATCCCACCTGGCTGTTGAATTAATACCAGGTGGGGTTGACTCTGCCTGTCATCCTTCCGAGGTCGGCAAAATCAGTGCCAGCATGTTGGTATACTGTGTCGGAGTGGTGACTCATCCAGGATTGTGCCCAATAGCCAAGGAGACTGCTTAAGCAGCACCAACGCTCTGCACAGAGTATGGTCCCAATGGAAAGATGGAATTTCATTTACAACTATGAAGTGCAATAGAGCCAGATAATGAATGCTGTGGAGTTGATCAACTCAATTTGTGAGAGAATGAACAAAGCAAGGAACCACAACAAGGACTGATTATACAAAAGTGAAACTTGAAATGTACTGCACACAATATAAACTCACCATGTACAGTGACCATGCTTCAGGCAATAAAAAATGGGATATACAAAAAATAAACTCAACAGAATTTAAAATTCAACAAATCAAAGTGATCCTTCAGAGTAGCAAGGCTAAACTTAATATAATGGAATTTTCACAAAACCTCAAATCGCTATAATTAAACAAATAACACAGATACATCGACAGCGCAAAGTGGAACGAGGTCCGGTAAGGGAATAACGATGCGAGTGCAGATGTGATCATTGAGGAATCTTATCATGATGTCACTGTTATTGACCTTGCAATTTGCTTTTCTGCAGCAGTGACACTCTCCTTGTTGAAATTCGTTCCAACATTGACTACACATCCATGACAAGTCCGACAGAATGGTGCAGAAGTTGTGTATTTATCTGTGAGCTGATTGTTTATACTCTGCCCCAGAATTGAACTCAAACTATCAGATTATTGCTTTGCACAAAGTGCACCAGGTCTCGGACAGACATTAATTTTTGGGGCGCTTCTGCTAATATAAGCTGATGGACGTTAAACATCAAACTGTGTCTTTCATTGAAGAATAAGCAATTCATTACCAGCACCCTGAACAAGTCCAAGATTCCTGCTCGAGGTACTTATGAGAAAGCAATGGCAAATGATCAAGTGTGATCCTGTATGAAACTGCTGCAGTAACAGTGAATCTGCCCAATGAGAGACCACTGCAAGGCAGACGGAGAGAGAGGGAGAGAGAGAGGAAAGAGAGGGAGAGAGAGAGAGAGAGAGAGAGGAGAGGGAGAGGGAGAGGGAGAGAGAGGAGAGAGAGAGAGGAGAGAGAGAGAGAGGGGAGAGAGAGGAGAGAGAGAGGGAGGAAGAGGAGAGAAGAGAGGGAGAAGAGAGAGAGAGGGAGAGGAGAGGAGAGAGGCAGAAGGGAGGGAAGGAGGGAGAGGAGGGAGAGGGAGGGAGAGGGAGAGGGAGGGAGAGGGAGGGAGAGGGAGGGAGAGGGAGGAGAGGGAGAGAGAGGAGAGAGAGGGAGGGAGGGAGAGAGGGAGGGAGAGGGAGGGAGAGGGAGGGAGAGAGGGAGAGAGAAGAGGGAGAGAGAGGGAGAGAGAGGGAGAGAGAGGGGAGGAGAGGGAGGGAGAGAGAGAGAGAGAGAGAGAGAGGGGGAGGGAGAGAGGGAGGAGAGGCGAGGAGAGGGAGGGAGAGGGAGAGAGAGGGAGAGAGGGATGGAGAGGGAGAGAGAGGGGGAGAGAGAGGGAGAGAGAGAGCGATCCTTGACAAATGTCTCAATATTTGGCAAACTGTTTCTGACTCACCACACTGAAAATTGTGTGTTCTCTGAATGTTTTGTGCATGACAATGGATACTAGTCACTTACGTTCCTTGATGTCTTTTTGGACATTGCACAGAATAGTCATGAACTAGATATCTGCAATCTCAAAGCGATCACCAAGGGTAAGCTTCCCCCGGGGAGGCTTCTCCTTGACGATCTCTCGTGACTTACCCTTGGCCCGTGATCCAATGATGGCAAAAAAATATTCGGACCACCAGATGACCTTGAACTTCAACATTTATGTATAGACTATAAATTAATAAAAAGTGTCCCCATCTACAATCGATCCATAAAACTCAACCTCATGAAAGTTAGAGGAAACGTATTCAAGTTATGACCAAAAAGGTGTTTTTTGTTCATTTGGTCACAATCCGAAAAAGTACGTCAAGGGCACGAATCAAATATCAGGTGCACAACTGTTGTGATGCAAGAACATCATGGACGGTCAAGTGTTCTTTGAGATTCTGCATTGGCAAAATTAAGCAATGATAAAAAAACGCATTTTTTTTTCAGTCTGCCATTTGACCTTGACCTTTAACTCAGAACGATGTAAATTAAGCATAAATGTGTATTGCTCTCGGCAATCTAGAGAGGGCAATTTAGTTTTGATCGGCGAACCTTAGTCAAGGTTAGATTAAAAATGTTTAAATGTCTGCGATTAAGTCATGACCTTAAAAATAGGTCAGGGTCAAAATAAATTACGTCAACCCCACATACTTTCTATTCACATGACTGATTTTTTGCAAAATTTATTCCGAAATTCCCAGCCCGCTCTGAGATGCAGCTAGAAAATGGATACATTTCGGAAATTGAGAGTGCAGGAAGAAAAAAAATTCATGGTGGTTTATGGTGGTTTAGTACTCTGAGGGGTCTAAGAAACTCTGGGGTCCCATTAAAAATTGGGGGCACCAATTGCAGAAACAGACAATACAACAGCAATAAGCCTCCACCTATCCTACAGGGGGAGGCCTAAATATGTACATTTAGGCCAAATACAATCCATTTCAGAGGGGTGGCCAATTTTTTTTGCAAGACGCTGCACTTAATGAAGAGAATATGGATCAAAATACTGTTATTTTGCCTATGTAATAAGTACAAAGCCCCTCATGGAGTTATCCTAAAGTTTATTTTTTTTTACAAATTATATTACCAATGTTTGTGGAAAAAAGAAATCGAAAGAATTTGAAATTTTACGAGAAAATAAGTTTTAAAAAAAGACATAAAATGTCATAGCCCACATTGTTTTCGTAATTTTGCTGAATGGTGTTAAAGGGCTAGCCCATATTTATGTAAAACTACAATGGCCGCTCGTCTACCAGTCATCCATCTTTGATCAGATCACAAAATAAAGTGAGGGGCACGTGAATGCCATCATGCACTGACTGTGCTTGTGCAAAGTTTGAACAAAATCGGACCATGCGTGTCTGAGAAATGTTTGGGGACACATTTAAGTTACTAAATGACCACCAGTCGGCCATCTTGAATCTGGTCTCGGAAAAAAAAAATGACGTGCATATGTAAGCCATAATGCATTATCTGTGTGCCAAGTTTGAACAACATTGGTGTATGCTTGTCCGAGAAATGGTTGAGGACGTGTTCAACATCAGGTTGTTTTTTTTTTTACAACTAAAATGGCCACCAGTCGGCCATCTTGGATCTGATATTGAAACAAAATGGCGTGCATACGTAAGCCATCATTTATTATCTGTATGCCAAGTTTGAACAACATCGGTAAGTGCATGTCCGAGAAATGGTTGAGGACGTGTTCAACATCGGGGTTTTTTACAAATAAAATGGCATCAGTCGGCCATCTTGGATCTGATCTTGGGGGGGGGGGAGACTTTCATATGTAAGCCATCATTTCTCATCTGTGTGCTAGGTTTAAATAACATCGGTACATGTATGTCCGAGAAATGGTTGAGGACATGTTCAACATCGGGTTTTTTACAACCAAAAGGGCCGCCAGTTGGCCATATTGGATCTGATGGCGAAAAAAAAATGGCGTGCCTATGTTCCCATCATGTATTGTCCTTGTGCCAAGTACAAATAAAATCGGTCCAGACATGTCCGAGATATGGTTGTGGACACATGCACGCACACGAAAATCAAGACCAAATCCATAAACCCCCGTTTTGGACCAAGTCCAATGGGGGCTAATAAAACGATTCCCTTCTCTGGCTGAAATGAGCTTTCAATCAGTAGGATGTCTACCGAGGAACAGAACACAGAGCTTTGCATTTTCGTGAAACAGCTGGCAAAGCGACCTTATTCTGAGTCTGACTCATGCTGAAAATTCTCACATCTCAAACGTAAATGCCAAGCATGTCCAACAGCTTTGCTTCCAATAATTATTATTGGCACAACCACGTCTCATTGCATCTCAACAATCTATCGTTTTTGTCATTGGTTTGACTTGTGAATAAGACCTTCTTTGCTGTCAAAACTGCAAATTCACTTGCACGAGCATAGAGTCAACAGTAGCATTCTTTTGATATCAATTTTATGAAGCTGCATCCTTGGAATTAAGATGTTTTATTCATTATTTAAAACTAGCAAATACAACCCGTCGCTTCATTGATGGAAATATGAAGACCGGGGGTGGGGTGGGGAGGTGAGAGAGACAGAGGAAGGAGGGAGCAGGAGCGAGGAGGGAGGGGAGCAAGAAGGGAGGGGGGGTGAGAAGGAGGGCGAGAATGGAGGGGGGCGAGAATGGAGGGGCGAGAATGGAGGGGCGAGAATGGAGGGGGCGGATGGAGGGGCGAGAATGGAGGAGGTGAGAAGGAGTGGAGCAAGAGAGGAAGGGGAGAGCGACGCCTCACCACACTTCGCTATACACTTCTGGAAAGGGGGGTGGCAGCGAGGTGGATGGAGGGCGAAAGGGGTAGTAGGAGGGAAGGGGTGTTCTGCAGTTGCATATGGAAGGGGACTTCAGGGGACAAGGGGGGGGTTCTCAACTTGCATTTTGCATTTTGGGTGGGACTTGAGGGAAAGCAGCCGGGGGCGGTCCCTTCTGCCTGCATCTTCTGCATGGAAGAAATATGGTACGTGGAGGGAGGGCAACGCAGCGCGAGGGGGGGCAAGGCAACGCGAGGGAGGGCGAAGCAAGAAACGTGAGGGAGGACAAGGCAACGCGAGGGGAGGGCAAGGCAACGCGAGGAGAGGGCAAGGCAGCGCGAGGGCGGGTGGGGAAGCAGCCGAGGGGAGGCAATGCAGCGCGAGGGAGGGCAAGACAGCACGAGGAGGCAGACAGAGCGAGGGAGGGCAAGGCGCGCAAGGGGAGGAAAGGCAGTGCGATGGAAGGACAAGGCAGCGTGATGGGAGGCAAGGCAGTGTAAGGGGAAGGAAGGCAAAGTGAGAAAAAGGGAAGAAAATGCAGTGTGAAGGGAGGAAAGGCAGCATAGGGTGTGAGAAGGAAGGCGCATGAGGATGGAGAAGGGAAGCAGCAATGAGGGTGGAGAAGGTAAGCAGCATGAGGAGTGGAGAGAAGGGAGGCAGCATGAGGGGTGGAGAGGAAGGGAAGGGCAGCATGAGGGGTGGAGAGAAGGGACAGAATGAGGAGAGGGGAAGGCAGAATGAGGAGAGGGAAGGCAGAATGAGAGAGGGAGCAGAATGAGGAGAGGGGAAGGCAGAATGAGGAGGCGAAGGCAGAATGAGGGAGGGAAAGGCAAAATGAGGGGAGGGGGAGGCAAAATGAGGGGAGGGAAGGCAAATGAGAGAGTCGAAGGAAGGCAGTGTGTGAGGGGAGTCAAAGGGAAGGCAGTGTGTGAGGGGAGTCGAAGGGAAGGCAGTGTGTGAGGGAGGAAGGCAGTGTGAGAGGGGAGCAGAAGGCAGCATGAGGGGAAGGGGAAGGAAAGGCAGTGGGAGGGGAATGAAAGGCAGTGGGAGGGGAAAGGAAGGCAGCTTACCGGGGCGATAAAATGTGCCCAAACAGCAACATTTTCTTTTTAACCACCAGGTTTTATATATAAAACCAGGTGGGAGCATTTAAAACCAATGATAGATACCCACCAAAGGCCTTCCTGCATTTATGCACGCTCATAAATACAGCGACCTTTGCATCCCTCCAGTCGGCACACTCCGAATCAGATTCGTACATCTTACACTCTGAGGAAGCCGTTTTAAGTTCAAAACTAAAACAACAGTCCTTCACAACCCTCATACACATTCCTCCAACCTCCTTGCAGTCCATGCTAACCGTGCAGGCACACCAGCATTATACTCATCCTTTCACTCGCACGTGCATGGATTTCCCCACACCCACGTTGTATGGCACGTCCCATGTGGTTTTGGCACCACAGCAAGTCCACACTCTGCGTGGCTTTGGCGCCGCAGCACGTCTGCTCCCCGCTTGCAGAAGCACATGGTTCACGAGACAACCACACAAGTAACCTCCACCACAGAAAGGGTCCAGGTGCGAGCTCGGACCACGTGCCAACGAAACCCGTGCACCACACACACATTACCAAGCATGCAGGTACGTACACACCCCCACCAGGTCATTTGTACCATGTCCGTGTGTACTGTCCACGTCCCTCTTTGTGCTTTCGGCAACTGCTGGCTATGAACATATTCCATCCTTTCCATCCATCCATTGGGACCATACTCTGTGCAGAGCATTGGTGCTGCCAAAGCAGTCTCCTTGGCTATTGGACACAATCCTGGATGGGTCGCCACTCTGACACAATATACCAGCATGCTGGCACACATTTTGCCGACCTCGGAAGGATGACAGGTTGAGTCAACCCCACCTGGTATTAATTCAACAGCCGAGTGGGATTTGAACTCAAGATCCTAGGATCCCAAGCCCACCACCCTAACAAATAAGCCAACACCATGCATATGAATGTGTTGCAGCAACTATTAATATTTTTATTTTGCTATTTTGTAATGAAAGCAGATCACACAAAACAGTTGAACAGCAAACTGCATATGTAATTACTGAAAAAGGACCCCTGTGGACTGCATCACCATTGCTTTCAAAAACAGCTTGTAGCAGGTTAATTATTTTCATTGTGCTCAATGAGGTTACACTTTCTCCATATTCCTTAATCTTTTCTTCACTCAATATAATCGTCCTAACAGTGGAAAAAGTTAAGTTTAATGCTTCACTTGAATAAATATAGTTAGTTATAATGATCGCTAATTTGTTAAAATTTTCAGATTTCACTCCAGATTTTGAAACTTATTCGAGATCCAATGTCCGATTCTCTAATCATATCCGATCTCCAGTCTCCAGTCCATGAGATCCGAGATCCAATCCCCAGTCCATGAGATCTGAGATCCGATCTCCAATCTCCAATCTACGAGATCCGAATCCGATCTCCAATCCACAAGATCTGATTCTCCAATCAGAAATAATATTTTGATTATATACTTTAATTAGTCCGTGAGAATAGATCATGTCTGCAAGGCATGGCATGTTTGAA
>CM068952.1:100226832-100240643 GCA_035128595.1 Eptatretus atami
CTCTTAGAGATTGTTTTGTGAGATGGAGCGTAAAAGGTCACAAAAAGAACCAGCTGCGAAAAAAAAAACTGAAATAAAACTTGAACTTTCAATTGATTGGTAAAAAAAATATTATGATGATTACATTAAAATATAGTGTTTTATATGGCCATTTGATTCCTATATCTTAAAAATGTTATTTGATCAAATAATGATTAATGAGCAGCTTTTTATTGACACATCCGCTTCAGTGGTGAGAGACTGTGTACACAACCACAGTTTGTAATTGCGCTATGATGTTATTACAAAATGGCAAGACACCATTGTACAGAGGTTATGCACACCTTTGAGCTGGTCTTGCCTGGGTTTGATTTCCGACACAAATATGATTGCTTGATTGATGCATCCCAGCCAGGGCGTGCACACAAAGCGGTGCCATCCCTTCGGAATGAACGTTTCCCTGCGGTGTACCATTTTGCTCTCATTAGTTGCTTGAAGTTCAACGTTCACAATACGTTCACAACGTGTCGTTGGAGGCATCGCGGCACCCTGAACAAACTACAAATTTCCTTTCCTAAACTTTCGATCTATTTTGTGGTGAGTTTGGATGCTCCCACAAACCACAACTTACAATCTCAGTGTCGTGGTTGCTCTGCATGTTAGCACGCCTCATGCGCTTCACGTGTCAAAGGGAAGCCACAATTATTTATGAAGGACAACCCATTTTGCACAAAATTATGATTTTTTAAGAAGGAAAACAAAATTACCAAATAAGACGATTACAGAGCAGTTACAAAAGACCTTTTGAGAGATTGAAGAGGGAAGGTGAAAAATGGGATGGGATGTTGGCGGGATGTGTTCGATTTGTACATGCTTGACTACAATAATTATTTTTGGCTTTTCATTTGTGAATTCCCAAATTTATACAACATGTTTGCTTGTCTCGATTATGGTATTTTGATGTGGATATGAATAATGGTGTGGACACTTCGTTGAAGGTGAAAATGAGAAGCGCGACTTCCCCTTGACAGGAAGCCAATCCTGATAATGAAGGAATTTAAGTGATTATGCAATTTCAAAACTTTGGAGAGCACCCTTTTTGGAATTGCTCACCATAAATGAGGACACGTACTGAAAAAGAAGAAACGTGCTCTGAATTACTACTACTTTGCTCATGAAATTAATTCTGCTACATTTAATAATTAGAAGTTCAAAAACGAGTAAAAAACATTTTTAGACAACAAACAATATTGGGATGGCGTTCGCTACTTTGATACAGGATACTTGAGTGAAAGTGGAAGAATTCCTGAATTTTTTGCATGGGTACCGGCGGATAACTCACCTAGTTCTTCCCGAAAAAAACTCGGTGCGATCGTTAACGTCCACCAACTAATAATGCACAGACGGGATGCCCATTTAATATGTTCCATCCAAGGGAGGACGGCCACAATTTGAGATATCTCGTGCCCTGCTTGGCGTAACACCAGACGACAGTTTGTAGCTGAGTCGACATTCAGACGCAGGCTAGACAATTCCCTCAAAATATCTTTTTCGTCGGTATTATTATCAAGATGTGAATGCAAAACACTGCAGACTCAATTACTGGCAGACGTGGTGACCTCTTCATTCACACTTGTTTATTTTATGAGAATAAATAATTTGTACACAAAAGTTGATGGGGGGAAAAAACTTTCAAAAAGAACACACAACACATAAATTGAGAGACAACTTTCGTCAAGTGGTGGTACAGTTTTTAACCATGAGTGAAGCACCTTTTACTCGGTTGTTGGAGAGTTAGCAAAAGATGGCATGTTGGACCACATTCATGGAGTTAACAAAAGCTGATGAAATCAATGATGTCAACAAAATTACCACAGGAGCGGCTTTATGGAGGTGCCGTATACGAGTGACGGACTTGATTAAAACTAAAAAAAATTTAATTCGACGTTATGATTCGATTTTGGGGGGTGCCTCATCGTGAGTAACACTCACCCAAACCAAAAGCCCAAAATAAATCTGATGCCACGAAACCCCGGAGGTATAATCAGCAAAAGGCCTACAGGCCTGCATGCCTCGCGCTCACTCGGGAAAACTAAGGTGGGCGGACATATTATTTTGGCGGAGTGAACCATGCGTTGGGTGGCGTCAAGCGACAAAATTGTAGGGTGGGGTCCAGCAGCTGTCCGACCAATGGGTGCACATTTTTTCAAAAATCGAACCGCAAACAAAGGAACAGCAGCAGCAACAACAACAACCATGCGAGCTCTTGTATACCTGCGACACATCACAGGTAAAATGCCAAAACGAGAAGAACCAGAATATTATCCACTGCTCTCGATAAACCACAAAAAGCTTTTGATAGTGTTCCGGACAATTCATAAATGATTAAAATAGCATGCAATTGGTACAAGATCAACACCCAAATAATCAAACTGATTGATTGGAGAGCTCTGGAATACCACATTGATATTACAGCAACTCAGGAATGAAAGATTTGAAACCAGGAGGTGAAGATATGACGTTGGATCTGTACAGGAGAAAGCCTCACCCCTCCCGTTTTGCCTGGCACTTTATAGGACCAACTGAACAAACCTCATTATGAGCAAAAATCATGGATACACCCGAACATCAATAAGAAAAACATCCAAATAGACAGACAATGTGACACATCTACTGTGGCATGCATTTCAATCAAAAAACTCTTTGCTGTGAACGACAAAATATTGGTAGAACAACTGAAGTTAGTGAAAATGGTGTTCCGCGACATTGGAAAAACGCAATTTGGTTCCCCACGATAGTTTGCCAAGTGCACATTCGTACAAGGTAACACCAACAAAAACGCACAACATAAAAATCGACCGAGACACAACAATACAGAAACGGAATAAAAAAGGAAGCATCATACAAATACCTTGGAATTGAGAGGCGCCACCAAATATGTCACAAACGAGGTGTAAAAACAATTGCCAAATTACCCCACTGTGTAGAACGAGGCTGATCTTGAAAACATTACCTCTCCTCGAAAAAAACAAAATCAAAGCCATTAACCGAATAGCAGTACCAGTATTGCAGCACAGATGTGGAATAATAAACTTTTTTTTTTTTCTTGGCCACAATCAGAAATCAACAAACTAGATATTTCAAACAAGCAAACTCCTCACCATTACACAAAACCGTTTACAAAAATCACTGCCTCCCCAGAATGCACCTGCTGAGCCGAGGAGGAGGTAACGGTCCTGATGAAATTCAAACAAGTGCACAGGAATGCCAACTGTAGGGAATTGGCTGAGTATGTGAAAATGTTCAACTGACTACCGAAACCCAATATTGTTTTTTTACCACAAACATTGAAGACAGCAAGAAGAGAACGTATCCCTAACCCACCAAGCCAAAAAAATCCAGACAGGTGCGAATGGAAGATTGTCCGTACGTGAAACCAAAAAAGCAACTAATACAGCCTCAACAGCTTGCAAAAAAGACTTTGAATAAAAATATAAAGTGGAAATATCAACAGATATGCACCGGACAAACCCTGGAGAATGACAAAATAGCCAGGGAGTATTAAACAAAAAAAAAAGTCGATGGACTGGGCATACACAAAGAAGGCTCCATTTTGGAAATGGCTAAGTAGCTCAACCGGGATGGAGAAGAATGCAATCATAATGAATGTCCAAGGACAAAGGACACGACACAATGGGCTTTAAGAAGATAGCAGGGCCGAGTCAATCGCGACAGGTTGTAAGATATTGCAGTTAGAAACAGAAAGCCACGAGCCACTTTCCTACTGGGTGCTAAAGAAAAAATTCAATTCAAAAACAGCTGTACAAACAATGGTTTGAAACTAACTATGTGGAGTAATCCACTGGCACAATCTGTTTAAAAACTGTTCAATACCCCAGTCCCAGAAATCATGGAAATATGAACCAAAAAGCAAGAAGAAGTTTGGAAAAACAAGGAAGGACTTTGATTATCTACTGAGCGCAACAAAGAAAACAAAGCATTTGCGATCAGATACAGTACTTAGATACAAAAAATAGCATCGCCAATTGAGGGCTTCAGTAAACCAGTTGACTTGGGCCTAAATAACGCAGGAAATCAAGAAAAATGACAAAATACCAGAGCTCAAAAATGAAGTGAAAAGATATTGGAAGCTGAGGAGCAACTAAAATTGTACCAGTGTTAATTGGAGGCCAATGAGAGTGGATAAAGGAAGAACCTCACAAAGATCCTTACAAACCATCCCCTGGAATATTACTACAAACAAACTCCCAGTCGGGAAGCTGTTTTTGGGGCTCAGTGACGATTCCTTGAAAGAGCCCCTCAGGGAACAAAAATTTTTGAGAACAAGAAAACTACACAGCTTGGGTCCATGGAATGTGATCCCTTTACTGAAACAGAGGTTGATATTTTCGAGACCTGAGGACTCCTTACACTTCTTTACCCATATATGGAAGATAAAACCAAACCAACACACAAAATAATTTTTTTAAACAAAAAAAAAAAGTTATGAATTAAAATGTACGATGATAGTGGGAAAATAGAAGTATAACCACAGTATTTCGAGAGTATGAGCTGCGTGCGGCATATGTTAATCTGGAGTTTTAATCATTCTGTTTTGCATGTTGTCAAGAAGAGCTCAACATGGAGTCACTAATACAATGGTGCCAGTTTGCAATGATGTGATTATGGCCATTGAAACAATTGCTCAGTTGAGCATAGTAAGGGGATGGTAATGTTTACATTGAAAAAACAATTCAACATGTGTGAAGTTCAACAAACTTTACAGGACACATGATCATAAGCTTTTACAGATGCGCTCGGTCAAAAGTAAAGTTTGAAAAGCAATGCTCTCCAGAAAGAAAACTTACTCTCACTACTTACTACCTTTTGTTGAAAATTAATGCAGTACCATTAATCAATAGCAAGAAAATGTATTTCAGTATTATACATTGTTACATCGGTACATCACTCCATCACTGTCTGCTAGACATGTTACTGATAGAACTGAGAGACTGTGCGTTGGGGGGTAACAGTTTGGTGGCTAAAGGCACAAAGCAGTAAGGCAGAAAATATTACAATTTTGCCAAGGAACAAATACACAAAGGCCTACTTCATTTTGAACGAACACATGCTGTATTCTTGTTGCATGAAAGCCATGCAGCAATTTCATTTATGCCTGGTGTTGGCTTAATGGTTAGGGTTCGTGTGGCTGGGGTCCTAGGATTCTTGAGTTAAATCCCACCTGGCTGTTTGAATTTAATACCAGGTGGGGTTTGACTCGCCTGTCATTCCTTCCGAGGTCGGCAAATCAGTGCCAGCATGTTGTATACTGTGCGGAGTGGTGACTCATCCAGGATTGTGCCCAATAGCCAAGGAGATCTGCTTAAGCAGCACCAACGCTTCTGCCGGAGTATGGTCCCAATTGGAAAGATGGAATTTCATTTACAACTATGAAGTGCAATTAGAGCCAGATAATGATATGCTGTGGATTGATCAACTTCAATTTGTTGAGGAGGATAATGAACAAAGCATAGAACCTACAACAAGGACTGATTATAACAAAAGTGAAAACTTGAAATTGTACTGCACCACAATATAACTCACATGTTACAGTGACCATGCTTCCAGGCAAATTAAAAAATGGATATACAAAAAATAAACTCAACAGAATTTTAAAAATTCAACAAATCAAAGTGATCCTTCAGAGTAGCAAGGCATAAACTTATATAATGGAATTTTCACAAAACCTCAAATCGTATAATTAAAACCAAATAACACAGATTACACGACAGCGCAAAGTGGAAACGAGGTCCGCCGTAAGGGAATACGATGCGAGTGCAGATGTGATCATTGAGGAATCTTATCATGATGTCACTGTTATTGACCTTGCAATTTGCTTTTCTGCAGCAGTTGACCACTCTCCTTTGTTGAAATTCGTTCCAACATTGGACTACACATCCATGACAAGTTCCGACAGGAAGGTGCAGAAGTTGTTTGTATTTTATCTGTGAGCTGATTGTTTATACTCTGGCCCCAAGAATTGAACTCAAACTATTCAGATTATTCTTTGCACAAAGTGCACCACGGTCTCGGACAGACATTAATTTTTGGGGCCGCTTCTTGCTAATATTAAGTGATGGACGTTTAAACATTTTTTTTTCAAAAACTGTGTCTTTCATTGAAGAAATAAGCAATTCATTACCAGCATCCCTGGAACAAGTTCCAAGATTCTCGCCTCGATGGTACTTATTGAGAAAAGGCAATGGCAAATGATCAAGTGTGATCCTGTATTGAACTGCTGCAGTAAACAGTGAATCTGCCCAATGAGACGGACCAACTGCAAGGCAGACGGAGAAGAGAGGGAGGAGAGAGGGAAGAGAGAGGCGAGACGAGAGGAGAGAGAGAGAGAGGAAGAGGGCAGAGGCGAGAGGGGAGTGAGAGGAGGCGAGAGAGAGAGAGGGAGAGAGAGAGGCGAGAGAGAGAGGCGAAGAGAGAGGCGAGAGAGAAGGGAGAAGAGAGAGGGACGATAGAGAGAGAGGGAGAGGGAGAGGAGAGGCAGGCAGTAGGGAGGGAGAAGGGAGGAGAGGGAGGAGAGGGGAGGGAGAGGAGAGGGAGGGAGAGGTAGGGAGAGGGAGGGAGAGGGAGGAGAGGGAGAGAGAGTGAGGGAGAGGGAGGGAGAGGGGAGACGGAGAAGAGAGGAAGGGAGGGGAGAGGGGGGAGAGAGAGGGAGAGAGAGGGAGTGAGAGGAGAGAGAGAGAGAGAACAGGAGCGGAAGAGAAGAGAGAGAGGGGGAGGGAGAGGAGGGGAGGGAGGGAGGGGAGGGAGAGGGAGGGAAGAGGGGAGATGAGGGGAGAGGGATGGGAGAGGGAGAGAGAGGGGGAGACAGAGGGGAGAAGAGAGAGCGTTCCTTGACAAATGTTCAATAATTTGGCAAACTGTCTTCTGACTCCACACTTGAAAATTGTTGTGTCTCTGAATGTTTTTGTGCTGACAATGGGTACTAGTACTTACGTTCCTTGATGTTTTTTGGACATTGCACCGAATAGTCATTGAACTAGATATCTTGCATATCTCAAAGGATCACCAAGGGTAAGCTTCCCACGGGGAGGTTTTCTCTTGACGATCTTCATCGTGACTTACCCTTGGCCCGTGATCCAATGTGGCAAAAAAATAATTCGGACCACCAGATGAACTTGAACTTCAACCATTTTGTTAGATATATAATTAATAAAAAGTGCCCAATTTCTCAATGACTCCATAAAACTCAACCTCATGAAGTTAGAGGAACGTATTCAAAGTTATGACCAAGAGGCTGTTTTTTGTTCATTTGCGTCACCTCCGAAAAGTACGTCAAGGGAGAATCAATATATTTTCAAGGGTGCACACTGTTTGTGATGCAAGAACATCATGGACGTAAGTGTTTCTTTGAGATTCTGCACTTGGCAAATTAAGGCAATGATAAAAACGCATTTTTTTTCAATGTATCTGCCATTTTGACCTTGACCTTTAACTCAGAACGATGTAAATTAAGCATTAAATGTGTATTGCCTTCCGGCAATCTAGAGAGGGGCCAATTTAGTTTGATCGGCGAACCTTAGTCAGAGTTAGATTATAAAATGTTTAAATGTCGCGATTAAGTTCATGACCTTTAAAAATAGTCAGGGCTCAAATAATTTAGTCACCCCCGACTCATTACTTTCTTACAGATGATTTTTTTGCAATTTATTTCCAAATTCCCAGGCCCGCTCTGAGATTGCGCTTAAGAATGGAAATTTCGGGAATGAAGTGCGGAAGAAAAATAATCATGTGGTTTATGGTGTTACTGTTTAGTACTCTGAGGGGTCTAAGAAAATCTGGGGTCCATTAAAATATGTTGGGGCACCAAATTGCGAAACAGACAAATACAAAGAATAAGCTACCTTTCCTACAGGGGAGAGGCCTAAATATGTACATTTTAGGCCAAATACAATCCTTCAGAGGGGTTGGCAATTTTTTTGCAAGACGCTGCACTTAATGAAGAGATTATGATCAAATATACTGTTATTTTTGCCATGTAATAAGTTACAAAGCCCTCATGGAGGTATCCTAAGTTATTATTTTTTTTACAAATTATTTACCAATGTTGTGGAAAAGAAATTCGAAGAGAATTTGGAAATTTTACAGAGAAATAGTTTTTTTTAAAAAGACATTAAAATGTCATAGCCACCATTTGTTTTTCGTAATTTTGCTGAATATGGTGTTAAAAGGGCGTAGCCATATTTATGGTAAAACTCACATGGCCGCTCGTCTACCATCATCAATCTTTGTTCAGATCACATAAAGTGAGGGGCACGTGATGCCTCATTGCACTTGACGTTGCTTGTGCAAAGTTTGAACAAATCGGAACCATGCGTTGTCTGAGAATGTTTGGTGACACATTTAAGGTACTAAATTGCCACCAGTCGGCCATCTTGATTGGCTCTCGCGAAAAAAAAAATGCGTGCATATGTAAGCCATAATGCATTATCTGCTGTGCCAAGTTTAACACATTGGTTGTATGTTGTCCGAGAACATGAGTGGGAACGTGTTCAATCAGGTTGTTTTTTTTTTTACAACTAAAATTGGCCCACTCAGTCGGACATCTTGGATCTGATATTGAACCAAATGGCGTGCATACGTAAGCCATCTTTATTATCTGTATGCAAGTTTGACAACATCGTAGTGCATGTCCGGGAGAAATTGGTTTTGAGGACGTGTTCACATCGGGGTTTTTTTACATAAAATGTCATTCCAGCTTCGGCCATCTTGGATGCTGATTCTTGTGGGGGGGGGGGAACTTTCATATGTAAGCTATCATTTCTCAATCTGATGTGCTTAGTTTAATAACATCGGGTCTATGTATGTCCGAAGAAATGGTTCGAGACACTGTTCACATCGGGTTTTTACACCCAAAAGGGCAGCCGTTAGCCATATTTGGATTGATGGCGCAAAAAAAAATGGCTTGGCCTATGTTCCATATGTATTGTCCTTGCTGCCCAGGTTACAAATAAAATCGGTCCTTCAGACATGTACGAGATATGGTTGTGACACATGCCGCACCACGGAAAATCAAGACCATCATTTAAACCCCCGTTTTGGCCAAGCCAATGGGGCTAATTAACGATTCCCTTCTTTCTGGCTGGAATGAGGCTTTCAATCAAGTAGGATGCTCTACGAGGAACAAAACAGGCTTTGCTTTCGTGAACAGCTGGCAAAGCGACTTATTTGAGTCTGACTCATTGCTGAAAATTCTTCACTCTCCAAACGTAAATGCAAGCATGTCAACTTTGCTTCCAATATTTTTGGCAAACCACGTCTCATTGGATCTCACAATTATCGTTTTTGTCATTGGTTTGGACTTGTGAATAAGACCTTCTTGTTGCTGGTCAAACTGGCAAATTTTCACTTGCACGAGCTATAGCAGTAACGTAGGCTTCTTTGATATCAATTTTTGAAGTTTGCTCTTGGAATTAAGTGTTTTTATCATTATTTAAAACTAGCAAATACAACCGTCGCTTTCTTGATGGAAATTGAAGACGGGGGTGGGGTGGGAGGTGAGAGAGACGGATGGGAGGGGGAGCGGAGCGAGGAGGGAAGGGGAGCAAGAAGGGAGGGGGGGGTTGAGAAGGAGGGCGAGAGAATGGAGGGGGGCGAGATGATGGAGGGGGAAATGGAGGGGGCGAGAAATGCGAGGGGGCGAGATGTGGGGGGCGAGAATGGAGGAGGGCTGAGAAGGAGTGGAGCAGCAGAGGGAGGGGAGAGCGACGCCTACCACACTCGCTATCATTTGGAAAGGGGGTGCAGCGAGTGTGGATGAGGCGAAAGGGTTAGTGGGATGGGAAGGGCGTGTTCTGCAGTTGCTATGGAGGGACTTTCAGGGGCAAGGGGGGGGGGTTCTCAACTTTGCATTTTGCATTTTTTGGTAGGTGGACTGAGGGAAAGCAGGGGGGCGGCCCTTTGCTGCATCTTCTGCATGGAAGAAATTTGGTCGTCGGGAGCAGCTGGGGCAGCCGCGAGGGGGGGCCAAGGCAGAAACTGAGGAGCAGAAGCGGGGGGGCAAGGCCGCAAGAGGGAGGCAGCCGACGGTGGGGAAGGCAGGAAGAGGGGCAAGTGCAGCCGGGGAGGGGCACATGCACAGCGGAGGGAGGCGCAGGGGGAGGAAGCAGCGCGAGGGGCATCAGGGGAGGGCAGATGCAGAGGGAGGGCAAGGCAGCGCTGAGTGGGAGGGCAAGGCAGTGCGTGCGAGGAGGCAGAGTGTGAAGGCCAAGGAGCAAGAGAAGGGATGGTGTGAGGGGAGGGAAGCAGCTGAGAGGGATGGAAATGTGGAGGCAGCATTGAGGAGTGGAGAAGGGCAGCATTGAGAGTGAGGGAGTGGAGTTGAAGTGTAAGGCAGCTGAGGAGTTGTGAGAGAATGGAAGCAAGCAATGGGGGTGAGAGAAGGGAAAGGCAGCTTATGGGGGGTGGAGAGAAGGAGGCGAATGAGGAGAGGGAGCAGAATGAGGAGAGGGGACAGAATAAGAGAGGGGAGGCAGAATGAGGAGGCGAAGGCGATGAGGGGAGTGAAGGCAAAATTGAGCGGGAGGGGAGGCAAATGAGGGAGAGGGAAGGCAGAATTGAGAGGAGTCGAAAGGAAGGCAGTGGTGTGAGGGGCAGTCAAAGGGAAGGCAGTGTGTTGACGGGGAGACGACTGGGAAGGCAGTGTGTGAGCGGAGGAAGGCAGTGTGAGAGGGGAGCAGAGGCCAAGGATGGAGGGCGAAGAAAGCGGGAGGAGAAGCAGTGGGAGGGAGACAAGTGCGCGGAAGGAGGCTTTACGGGCGATAAAATTTGCCCAACAGACATTTTTTCTTTTTTAAACCCAGTTTGTTTATATAACCAGGTGGGAGACCATTTAAACCAATGAATAGTAACCCACCAAGGCCTTCCTGCATTTATGCCGCTCTAATACGCGACCTTTGCATCCCTCCAGTCGGCACATCCGAATTAGATTCGTACATCTTAATCTTTGAGGAAGCCGTTTTAAGTTCAAACTTAAAAACAGTCCTTCACAACCTCATACACATTCTCCACTCTCTTGTCAGTCCTGCTCCGTGCGGCCAGACACCGATTTATATCCTTTCCTCGCCGTGCATGGATTCCCCACACACGTTGATTGGCCGTCCCATGTTGGTTTTGGAAGCAGCAAGTCCACACTCTGCGTGGCTTTGGCGCCGCAGCACGTCTGCTCCGGCTTGCAGAAGCACATGGTTCACGAGACACCACACAGTAACTCCACCACAGAAAGGGTCCAGGTGCGAGCTGGGACCCGTGCCATCGAAAACCCGTGACCCACCACACATTCCAAGCATGCAGTACGTACACACCCACAGTGCATTTGTACCATGTCCGTGTTGTTACTGTCCGTCCCTTTTGGCTTTCGGAACTGCTGGCTATTGAATATTATCCTTTCGTCCATCCTTGGGACCATTCTCTGTGCAGAGCATTGGGTGTGCCAAGGCAGTTCTCCTTTTGGCTCAGTTGGACCAATCCTGGATTGGGTCGCCACTCTGACACAATATACAGCATGCTGGCAACATTTTGCCGACCTCGGAAGGATGACAGGGTTGGTCAACCCATGGATTAATTTCACAGCCGGTTGGGATTTGACTCAAGTTTAGGACTCCAAGCCCACACCCTTAACAATAAGCAACACCATGCATATGATGTGTTGCAGCAATATTAATATTTTTATTTTGCTATTTTTAATGAAAGGGCGATCACACACAGATTAACAGCACTGCATATGTAATTATGAAAAAGGACCACTTTGGACTGCATCACCATTGCTTTCAAAAACAGCTTGTGCAGGTTAATTATTTTATTGTGCTCATGAGGTTACACTTTTCATATTCTTAAATCTTTTCTTCATCATATAATGTCCTACAGTGGAAAGTTAGTTTAATGTTCACTTGTACTAAATATAGTTAGTTATAATGATCGCTTAATTTGTTTAAAATTTTCAGATTTCACCCAGATTTTGAAACTTATTCGAAGGAATTCCATTGTCCCGAATTCTTAATCATATCCGATTCCAGTTACCAGTCCATGAGATCCGAGATCCAATCCCCAGTCATTGAGATTGAGTCCGATCTCAATCTCCAATCTAACGAGATCCGAATCCGATTTCCAATCCCAATTGATCTCAATCAGATATAAATTTTGATTATATCTTTAACTTAGTCCGTGGGAATAGATCATGTCTGCAGGCATGGCATGTTTGAATTGGCCAATCACAAATGGCGGCTATTAAACTGGAGCGAAGTTGGGCTGATCAAAGATAATCCTTTCATGGAGGATAAGCATTAGTTACCTTCAAGCGGAGTGTTAAATTTACTTAACACCAGTTCAGGGGCAGATCTGAAATTTAAGACAGGGGCTGGGGGGGGGGGTTATGGGGAGGGAGTGAACCAGCATGTGTGCTGAGACCAGGGGTTTGAGGGTTTGGGGTTCATCCCCAGGATATAGATTGTCTGAAAGAAATTGTCAAAGCACATTCGTTTGCGTTCGTATTCTGCTGACCCACAGTTTCAGCAGTTGTGTGAATGACATGGGCCAAGTTAGCACAATTGCTTCAGCCGATTTTTTTTGTTTTTTTGTTACCTTGTCGGCGGTGTATGATGAGCTTAACAATAACGCACAGCAGGAGGGGGCATGAGATAGAGGGCGGGAGTGGAAAGGACGAAACAGTGCGGGAACAGAGTAACATTAGGAGACTGCTGTGGAAGGGGAGGGTCGGGTGGGGACATGGGGATACCAGATGGACATTCAGGGAATTTCAGGAGGAAAGTAGGGATTTGAAGGGGTGGGTTTTGGGGTGGATTAACGGGCGTTTGAAAAAAACGAGGTTTTGGGATAGGGGTAAGAGGTGGTGCGTGAACAGCTGTTTTTGAAGGCCTGAGGGAAGAATGAGTTGATGATGAGAGTGAGGGAGTTTTATTCCAAAGGCTGGGAAAAAAAGAGGAATGAAAAGGTGAAGGGTGAAGCAGTGATTCGTGATTTTGGTAGTAGTTTTGCAGAGGCGGTTGTTGGTGACCTTGAGGCCCTGTTGGAATATGGTGGGGACAAATCGCAGACAGAGCGGAGGGGCGGTAGGAAGGAGCGGGTTAGAGAACAAGCACGACCTGCCTGCCGGTGAGAGATTGAGAGGCCCAAAGACTCGCCTCATTCGCTGGGATTGCAATGATCCGAAATGCCTTGGTTTCACAGCATGAAGCTAGGAAGGTAGGAGAGGCAGGAGCACCAGCCCAGACGGGAGAGCAGTACTCCATCAGGCTGCGGACGAAAGCTCTGTATGTGGTCAGCAGCTCAGGTGGGCTGAGGAAGGACTTTGCACGATGGAGGATTCCCAGTCGGCGACTGGCTTTGGAGGCCAGGTTGGAAATGTGGCTTTCCCAGGAAAGATTCTTTGTTAAAAAAGAAAAAAAAAGACCTGTGAACAACCGTAATTGGAAATTGTGGCGTTGACGGATTATATGCTGGGCGAAGCCCGGCACCACCATGCGCAGAGGTTGCGAAGCTTAGGGCAGGTGGCTTGCCCCACATGAGAGATCAGATAGGACAGCAAATGTGAATTACTTTATTACTCGTAAATGATGCTATTTTGGAATAGACTGAGCTTGTGTTTCCGAATGAAAACGTCACATACATCATGTGGGGGGATATGGGAAAGTCATGGTTGTTTATGAGGGCCAGAGAATGGCCTCATGTCGTGCCTCATCTGTAGTTCTGGTATGTTCTGTCGCACTGACAGATGAAAAGAAGTCGGTAATCTTCCTCTT
>CM068952.1:100240668-100268002 GCA_035128595.1 Eptatretus atami
CTCTTAGAGATGTTTTGTGAGATGGAGCGTGAAAAGGTACAACAAAGAACCACCTGGAAAAAAAACTGAATAAAACTTGAACTTTCAATTGATGGTAAAAAAAATATTAATGATGATACATTAGAGAGCATAGTCAGTGTATCATTATTTATGTGCGGCCATTGTTGATTCTAATACTTAAAACATGTTCATATTTGATCAAATAATGATTAATGGAGCAAGCTTATATATATGACACACCGCTTCAGTGGTGAGGACTGTGTACACAACCACAGTTGTTAATTAGCGCTATGATGTTATTACAAATGGCAAGACACCATTGTTACAAGAGAGTTATGCACCATCCTGCCTTGAGCTGTCTTGCCTGGGTTTGATTTCCGACACAACATATCGAATTGCTTGATTGATCGCATCCCAGCCAGGGCGTTTGCACACAAAGCGGTGCCATCCCTTCGGAATGAACGTTTCCCTGCGGTGTACCATTTTGCTCTCATTAGTTGCTTGAAGTTCAACGTTCACAATACGTTCACAACGTGTCGTTGGAGGCATCGCGGCACCCTGAACAAACTACAAATTTCCTTTCCTAAACTTTCGATCTATTTTGTGGTGAGTTTGGATGCTCCCACAAACCACAACTTACAATCTCAGTGTCGTGGTTGCTCTGCATGTTAGCACGCCTCATGCGCTTCACGTGTCAAAGGGAAGCCACAATTATTTATGAAGGACAACCCATTTTGCACAAAATTATGATTTTTTAAGAAGGAAAACAAAATTACCAAATAAGACGATTACAGAGCAGTTACAAAAGACCTTTTGAGAGATTGAAGAGGGAAGGTGAAAAATGGGATGGGATGTTGGCGGGATGTGTTCGATTTGTACATGCTTGACTACAATAATTATTTTTGGCTTTTCATTTGTGAATTCCCAAATTTATACAACATGTTTGCTTGTCTCGATTATGGTATTTTGATGTGGATATGAATAATGGTGTGGACACTTCGTTGAAGGTGAAAATGAGAAGCGCGACTTCCCCTTGACAGGAAGCCAATCCTGATAATGAAGGAATTTAAGTGATTATGCAATTTCAAAACTTTGGAGAGCACCCTTTTTGGAATTGCTCACCATAAATGAGGACACGTACTGAAAAAGAAGAAACGTGCTCTGAATTACTACTACTTTGCTCATGAAATTAATTCTGCTACATTTAATAATTAGAAGTTCAAAAACGAGTAAAAAACATTTTTAGACAACAAACAATATTGGGATGGCGTTCGCTACTTTGATACAGGATACTTGAGTGAAAGTGGAAGAATTCCTGAATTTTTTGCATGGGTACCGGCGGATAACTCACCTAGTTCTTCCCGAAAAAAACTCGGTGCGATCGTTAACGTCCACCAACTAATAATGCACAGACGGGATGCCCATTTAATATGTTCCATCCAAGGGAGGACGGCCACAATTTGAGATATCTCGTGCCCTGCTTGGCGTAACACCAGACGACAGTTTGTAGCTGAGTCGACATTCAGACGCAGGCTAGACAATTCCCTCAAAATATCTTTTTCGTCGGTATTATTATCAAGATGTGAATGCAAAACACTGCAGACTCAATTACTGGCAGACGTGGTGACCTCTTCATTCACACTTGTTTATTTTATGAGAATAAATAATTTGTACACAAAAGTTGATGGGGGGAAAAAACTTTCAAAAAGAACACACAACACATAAATTGAGAGACAACTTTCGTCAAGTGGTGGTACAGTTTTTAACCATGAGTGAAGCACCTTTTACTCGGTTGTTGGAGAGTTAGCAAAAGATGGCATGTTGGACCACATTCATGGAGTTAACAAAAGCTGATGAAATCAATGATGTCAACAAAATTACCACAGGAGCGGCTTTATGGAGGTGCCGTATACGAGTGACGGACTTGATTAAAACTAAAAAAAATTTAATTCGACGTTATGATTCGATTTTGGGGGGTGCCTCATCGTGAGTAACACTCACCCAAACCAAAAGCCCAAAATAAATCTGATGCCACGAAACCCCGGAGGTATAATCAGCAAAAGGCCTACAGGCCTGCATGCCTCGCGCTCACTCGGGAAAACTAAGGTGGGCGGACATATTATTTTGGCGGAGTGAACCATGCGTTGGGTGGCGTCAAGCGACAAAATTGTAGGGTGGGGTCCAGCAGCTGTCCGACCAATGGGTGCACATTTTTTCAAAAATCGAACCGCAAACAAAGGAACAGCAGCAGCAACAACAACAACCATGCGAGCTCTTGTATACCTGCGACACATCACAGGTAAAATGCCAAAACGAGAAGAACCAGAATATTATCCACTGCTCTCGATAAACCACAAAAAGCTTTTGATAGTGTTCCGGACAATTCATAAATGATTAAAATAGCATGCAATTGGTACAAGATCAACACCCAAATAATCAAACTGATTGATTGGAGAGCTCTGGAATACCACATTGATATTACAGCAACTCAGGAATGAAAGATTTGAAACCAGGAGGTGAAGATATGACGTTGGATCTGTACAGGAGAAAGCCTCACCCCTCCCGTTTTGCCTGGCACTTTATAGGACCAACTGAACAAACCTCATTATGAGCAAAAATCATGGATACACCCGAACATCAATAAGAAAAACATCCAAATAGACAGACAATGTGACACATCTACTGTGGCATGCATTTCAATCAAAAAACTCTTTGCTGTGAACGACAAAATATTGGTAGAACAACTGAAGTTAGTGAAAATGGTGTTCCGCGACATTGGAAAAACGCAATTTGGTTCCCCACGATAGTTTGCCAAGTGCACATTCGTACAAGGTAACACCAACAAAAACGCACAACATAAAAATCGACCGAGACACAACAATACAGAAACGGAATAAAAAAGGAAGCATCATACAAATACCTTGGAATTGAGAGGCGCCACCAAATATGTCACAAACGAGGTGTAAAAACAATTGCCAAATTACCCCACTGTGTAGAACGAGGCTGATCTTGAAAACATTACCTCTCCTCGAAAAAAACAAAATCAAAGCCATTAACCGAATAGCAGTACCAGTATTGCAGCACAGATGTGGAATAATAAACTTTTTTTTTTTTCTTGGCCACAATCAGAAATCAACAAACTAGATATTTCAAACAAGCAAACTCCTCACCATTACACAAAACCGTTTACAAAAATCACTGCCTCCCCAGAATGCACCTGCTGAGCCGAGGAGGAGGTAACGGTCCTGATGAAATTCAAACAAGTGCACAGGAATGCCAACTGTAGGGAATTGGCTGAGTATGTGAAAATGTTCAACTGACTACCGAAACCCAATATTGTTTTTTTACCACAAACATTGAAGACAGCAAGAAGAGAACGTATCCCTAACCCACCAAGCCAAAAAAATCCAGACAGGTGCGAATGGAAGATTGTCCGTACGTGAAACCAAAAAAGCAACTAATACAGCCTCAACAGCTTGCAAAAAAGACTTTGAATAAAAATATAAAGTGGAAATATCAACAGATATGCACCGGACAAACCCTGGAGAATGACAAAATAGCCAGGGAGTATTAAACAAAAAAAAAAGTCGATGGACTGGGCATACACAAAGAAGGCTCCATTTTGGAAATGGCTAAGTAGCTCAACCGGGATGGAGAAGAATGCAATCATAATGAATGTCCAAGGACAAAGGACACGACACAATGGGCTTTAAGAAGATAGCAGGGCCGAGTCAATCGCGACAGGTTGTAAGATATTGCAGTTAGAAACAGAAAGCCACGAGCCACTTTCCTACTGGGTGCTAAAGAAAAAATTCAATTCAAAAACAGCTGTACAAACAATGGTTTGAAACTAACTATGTGGAGTAATCCACTGGCACAATCTGTTTAAAAACTGTTCAATACCCCAGTCCCAGAAATCATGGAAATATGAACCAAAAAGCAAGAAGAAGTTTGGAAAAACAAGGAAGGACTTTGATTATCTACTGAGCGCAACAAAGAAAACAAAGCATTTGCGATCAGATACAGTACTTAGATACAAAAAATAGCATCGCCAATTGAGGGCTTCAGTAAACCAGTTGACTTGGGCCTAAATAACGCAGGAAATCAAGAAAAATGACAAAATACCAGAGCTCAAAAATGAAGTGAAAAGATATTGGAAGCTGAGGAGCAACTAAAATTGTACCAGTGTTAATTGGAGGCCAATGAGAGTGGATAAAGGAAGAACCTCACAAAGATCCTTACAAACCATCCCCTGGAATATTACTACAAACAAACTCCCAGTCGGGAAGCTGTTTTTGGGGCTCAGTGACGATTCCTTGAAAGAGCCCCTCAGGGAACAAAAATTTTTGAGAACAAGAAAACTACACAGCTTGGGTCCATGGAATGTGATCCCTTTACTGAAACAGAGGTTGATATTTTCGAGACCTGAGGACTCCTTACACTTCTTTACCCATATATGGAAGATAAAACCAAACCAACACACAAAATAATTTTTTTAAACAAAAAAAAAAAGTTATGAATTAAAATGTACGATGATAGTGGGAAAATAGAAGTATAACCACAGTATTTCGAGAGTATGAGCTGCGTGCGGCATATGTTAATCTGGAGTTTTAATCATTCTGTTTTGCATGTTGTCAAGAAGAGCTCAACATGGAGTCACTAATACAATGGTGCCAGTTTGCAATGATGTGATTATGGCCATTGAAACAATTGCTCAGTTGAGCATAGTAAGGGGATGGTAATGTTTACATTGAAAAAACAATTCAACATGTGTGAAGTTCAACAAACTTTACAGGACACATGATCATAAGCTTTTACAGATGCGCTCGGTCAAAAGTAAAGTTTGAAAAGCAATGCTCTCCAGAAAGAAAACTTACTCTCACTACTTACTACCTTTTGTTGAAAATTAATGCAGTACCATTAATCAATAGCAAGAAAATGTATTTCAGTATTATACATTGTTACATCGGTACATCACTCCATCACTGTCTGCTAGACATGTTACTGATAGAACTGAGAGACTGTGCGTTGGGGGGTAACAGTTTGGTGGCTAAAGGCACAAAGCAGTAAGGCAGAAAATATTACAATTTTGCCAAGGAACAAATACACAAAGGCCTACTTCATTTTGAACGAACACATGCTGTATTCTTGTTGCATGAAAGCCATGCAGCAATTTCATTTATGCCTGGTGTTGGCTTAATGGTTAGGGTTCGTGTGGCTGGGGTCCTAGGATTCTTGAGTTAAATCCCACCTGGCTGTTTGAATTTAATACCAGGTGGGGTTTGACTCGCCTGTCATTCCTTCCGAGGTCGGCAAATCAGTGCCAGCATGTTGTATACTGTGCGGAGTGGTGACTCATCCAGGATTGTGCCCAATAGCCAAGGAGATCTGCTTAAGCAGCACCAACGCTTCTGCCGGAGTATGGTCCCAATTGGAAAGATGGAATTTCATTTACAACTATGAAGTGCAATTAGAGCCAGATAATGATATGCTGTGGATTGATCAACTTCAATTTGTTGAGGAGGATAATGAACAAAGCATAGAACCTACAACAAGGACTGATTATAACAAAAGTGAAAACTTGAAATTGTACTGCACCACAATATAACTCACATGTTACAGTGACCATGCTTCCAGGCAAATTAAAAAATGGATATACAAAAAATAAACTCAACAGAATTTTAAAAATTCAACAAATCAAAGTGATCCTTCAGAGTAGCAAGGCATAAACTTATATAATGGAATTTTCACAAAACCTCAAATCGTATAATTAAAACCAAATAACACAGATTACACGACAGCGCAAAGTGGAAACGAGGTCCGCCGTAAGGGAATACGATGCGAGTGCAGATGTGATCATTGAGGAATCTTATCATGATGTCACTGTTATTGACCTTGCAATTTGCTTTTCTGCAGCAGTTGACCACTCTCCTTTGTTGAAATTCGTTCCAACATTGGACTACACATCCATGACAAGTTCCGACAGGAAGGTGCAGAAGTTGTTTGTATTTTATCTGTGAGCTGATTGTTTATACTCTGGCCCCAAGAATTGAACTCAAACTATTCAGATTATTCTTTGCACAAAGTGCACCACGGTCTCGGACAGACATTAATTTTTGGGGCCGCTTCTTGCTAATATTAAGTGATGGACGTTTAAACATTTTTTTTTCAAAAACTGTGTCTTTCATTGAAGAAATAAGCAATTCATTACCAGCATCCCTGGAACAAGTTCCAAGATTCTCGCCTCGATGGTACTTATTGAGAAAAGGCAATGGCAAATGATCAAGTGTGATCCTGTATTGAACTGCTGCAGTAAACAGTGAATCTGCCCAATGAGACGGACCAACTGCAAGGCAGACGGAGAAGAGAGGGAGGAGAGAGGGAAGAGAGAGGCGAGACGAGAGGAGAGAGAGAGAGAGGAAGAGGGCAGAGGCGAGAGGGGAGTGAGAGGAGGCGAGAGAGAGAGAGGGAGAGAGAGAGGCGAGAGAGAGAGGCGAAGAGAGAGGCGAGAGAGAAGGGAGAAGAGAGAGGGACGATAGAGAGAGAGGGAGAGGGAGAGGAGAGGCAGGCAGTAGGGAGGGAGAAGGGAGGAGAGGGAGGAGAGGGGAGGGAGAGGAGAGGGAGGGAGAGGTAGGGAGAGGGAGGGAGAGGGAGGAGAGGGAGAGAGAGTGAGGGAGAGGGAGGGAGAGGGGAGGGAGAAGAGAAGGAAGGAGAGGGGAGAGGAGGGAGAGAGAGGGGGAGAGGGAGATGAGAGGAGAGATGAGAGAGAGGAACAGGGAGAGAAAGAGAAGAGAGGAGGGGGAGGGAGAGGGAGGGAGAGGGAGGGAGAGGGAGGGAGAGGGAGGGAGGGAGGGAGAGAGAGGGGAGGGGATGGGAGAGGAGAGAGAGGGGGAGCAGAGGGGAGAGAGAGAGCGTCCTTTGACAAATGTCTCAATATTTGGCAAACTGTTTTCTGACTCACCACACTTGAAAATTGTGTGTTCTCTGATGTTTTGTGCATGACAATGGGAATCTAGTAACTTACGTTCCTTTGATGTCTTTTTGGACATGCACCGAATAGTCATTGAACTAGATATCTGCATCCAAAGGATCACCAAGGGTAAGCTTCCCCCGGGGAGGTCTTCTCTTGACGATCTTCACGCTGACTTACCCTTGCCCGTGATCCAATTGATGGCACAAAAATAATTCGGACCACCAGATGACCTTGAACTTCAAACATTTATGTTATAGACTATAATTAATAAAAGTGCCCACATTCTCAATATCCATAAAAACTACCTCATCGAAGTTAGAGGACGATATTCAAGTTATGACCAAGAGGCTTGTTTTTGTTCATTTGGTCACCAATCCGAAAAGTACGTCAAGGAGAATCAATATATTTTTCAAGGTGCACACTGTTTGTGATGCAAGAAATCATGGAACGTAAGTGCTTCTTTGGATTTCTGCACTTGGCAAAATTAAGGCAATGATAAAAAGCATTTTTTTTTCAGATCTGCCATTTGCCTTGCCTTTAACTCGAACGATGTAAATTAAGCATTAAATTGTGTATTGCTTTCCGGCAATCTAGAGAGGCGGCCATTTAGTTTGATGCGCGCGAACTTAGTCAGAGTTAGATTATAAAATGTTTAATGTCTGCGATTAAGTTCATGACCTTAAAAATAGTCAGGGTCAAATAAATTACGTCAACCCCACCATTACTTTCTTCACATGACTGATTTTTTTGCAAAAATTTATTTCCGAAATTCCCAGCCCGCTCTGAGATGCAGCTTAGAAAATGGATACATTTTCGGAAATTGAGAGTGCAGGAAGAAAAAAAAATCATGGTGGTTTATGGTGCGTTTAGTACTCTGAGGGGTCTAAGAAACTCTGGGTCCATTAAAAATTTGGGCACAATTGCAGAAACAGACAATACAACAGCAATAAGCCTCCACCTATTCCTACAGGGGGAGGCCTAAATATGTACATTTTAGGCCAAATACAATCCATTTCAGAGGGGTGGCAATTTTTTTTGCAAGACGCTTGCACTTAATGAAGAGAATATGGATCAAAATACTGTTATTTTTGCCTATGTAATAAGTACAAAAGCCCCTCATGGAGTTATCCTAAAGTTTTTTTTTTTTACAAATATTTACCAATGTTGTGGAAAAAAGAAATTCGAAAGAATTTGAAATTTTACAGAGAAATAAGTTTTTTTAAAAAAAGACATAAAATGTCATAGCCACATTGTTTTCGTAATTTTGCTGAAATGGTGTTAAAGGGCTAGCCATATTTATTGTAAAACTACATGGCCGCTCGTCTACCAGTCATCCAATCTTTGATCAGATCACAAATAAAGTGAGGGGCACGTGATGCCATCATGCACTGACGTTGCTTGTGCAAAGTTTGAACAAAATCGGAACCATGCGTGTCTGAGAAATGTTTGGGGACACATTTAAGGTACTAAATGACCACCAGTCGGCCATCTTGATCTGGTCTCGGGAAAAAAAAAATGACGTGCATATGTAAGCCATAATGCATTATCTGTGTGCAAGTTTGAACAACATTGGTGTATGCTTGTCGAGAAATGGTTGGGACGTGTTCAACATCAGGTTGTTTTTTTTTTACAACTAAAATGGCCACCAGTCGGCCATCTTGGATCTGATATTGAAACAAAATGCGGTGCATACGTAAGCCATCATTTATTATCTGTATGCCAAGTTTGACAACATCGGTAAGTGCATGTCCGGAGAAAATGGTTGAGGACTGTTCAACATCGGGGTTTTTTACAAATAAAATTGCATTCAGTCGGCCATCTTGGATCTGATTCTTTGGGGGGGGGGGACTTTCATATGTAAGCCATCATTTCTCATCTGTGTGCTAGGTTTAAATAACATCGGTACATGTATGTCCGAGAAATGTTGAGACATGTTCACATCGGGTTTTTTACAACCAAAAGGGCCGCCAGTTGCCATATTGGATCTTGATGGCGAAAAAAAATGGCGTGCCTATGTTCCCATCATGTATTGTCCTTGTGCCAAGTACAAATAAAATCGGTCCAGACATGTCGAGATATGGTTGTGGACACATGCACGCACACGAAAATCAAGACCAAATCCATTAAACCCCCGTTTTGGACCAAGTCCAATGGGGGCTAAAAACGATTCCCTTCTCTGGCTGAAATGAGCTTTCAATCAGTAGGATGTCTACGAGGAACAAACACAGAGCTTTGCATTTTCGTTGAACAGCTGGCAAAGCGACTTATTCTGAGTCTGACTCATGCTGAAAATTCTTACATCTCAAACGTAAATGCCAAGCATGTCCAACACTTTGCTTCCAATAATTATTATGGCACAACCACGTCTCATTGCATCTCAACAATCTATCGTTTTTGTCATTGGTTTGACTTGTGAATAAGACCTTCTTGTTACTGTCAAACTGCAATTCACTTGCACGAGCATTAGAGTCAACAGTAGCATTCTTTTGATATCAATTTTATTGAAGCTTGCATCTTGGAATTAAGATGTTTTATCATTATTTAAAACTAGCAAATACAACCCGTCGCTTCATTGATGGAAATATGAAGACGGGGGTGGGGTGGGAGGTGAGAGAGACAGAGGAAGAGGGGGAGCAGGAGCGAGGAGGGAGGGGAGCAAGAAGGGAGGGGGGGGTGAGAAGGAGGGCGAGAAATGGAGGGGGCGAGAATGGAGGGGCGAGAATGGAGGGGCGAGAATGGAGGGGCGAGAATGGAGGGGGCGAGAATGGGAGGAGGGTGAGAAGGAGTGGAGCAAGAGAGGGAAGGGGAGAGCGACGCCTCACCACACTCGCTATACACTTCTGGAAAGGGGGGTGGCAGCGAGGTGGATGGAGGGCGAAAGGGTAGTAGGGAGGGAAGGGCGTGTTCTGCAGTTGCATTATGGAAGGGACTTCAGGGGACAAGGGGGGGGGGGGTTCTCAACTTTGCATTTTGCATTTTGGTGGGGACTGAGGGAAAGCACCGGGGGGCGGTCCCTTCTGCCTGCATCTTCTGCATGGAAGAAATTTGGATACTCGAGGGGAGGGCAAGCATGCGCGAGGGGGCAGAACGCGAGGGAGGGCAAGGCAAGGAAACGTGAGGGAGGACAGGCAACGCAGGGAGGGCAAGGCAACGCGAGGAGAGGGGAAGGCAGCGCAGGGGGGGGGAAGGACAGCCGAGAGGGGCAATGCAGCCGAGGGAGGGCAAGACAGACGAGGGAGGGCAAGGGCAGCGCGAGGGGACGGGCAGGGCAGTGCGATGGGAGGAACAAGGCAGCGTGATGGGAGGGCAAGGCAGTGTAAGGGGAAGGGAGGCAAAGGAGAAAAAGAAGGAAATGCAGTGTGAAGGGGAGGGAAAGCAGCATGAGGGGTGGAGAAGGGAAGGCAGCATTGAGGAGTGGAGAAGGGAAGCCAGAATGAGGGGTGGAGAAGGTAAGGCAGGCTAGGAGTGGAGAGAAGGAAGCAGCATGAGGGGGTGGAGAGAAGGGAAGGCAGCATGAGGGGTGGAGAGAAGGAGCAGAATGAGGAGAGGGAAGCAGAATGAGGAGAGGGAAGCAAATAAGGAGAGGGGAAGGCAGAATGAGGAGGCGAAGGCAGAATGAGGGGAGGGAAAGGCAAAATTGAGGGGAGGGGAGGCAAAATGAGGGGAGGGGAAGGCAGAATGAGAGGAGTCAAAGGAAGCAGTGTGTGAGAGGGAGTCAAAGGGAAGGCAGTGTGTTGAGGGGAGTCGAGGGAAGCAGTGTGTGAGAGGAGGAAGGCAGTGTGAGAGCGGGAGCAGAGGCAGGATGGGGAAGGGGAAGGAAAGGCAGTGGAGGGGAATGAAGCAGTGGGAGGGGAAAGCGAAGGCAGCTTACCGGGCGATAAAATGTGCCCAAACAGCAACATTTTCTTTTTAACACCACAGTTTTTTTATATATAAACCAGGTGGGAGCATTTAAAACCATGATAGATAACCCACCAAGGCCTTCCTGCATTTATGCCGCTCATAAATTACAGCGACCTTTGCATCCCTCCAGTCGGCACACTCCGAATCAGATTCGTACATCTTACACTCTTTGAGGAAGCCGTTTTAAGTTCAAAACTAAAAACAGTCCTTCACAACCTCATACACATTCCTCCAACCTCCTTGCAGTCCATGCTAACCGTGGGCAGCACACCAGCATTATACTCATCCTTTCACTCGCACGTGCATGGATTTCCCCACACCCACGTTGTATGGCACGTCCCATGTGGTTTTGGCACCACAGCAGTCCACACTCTGCGTGGCTTTGGCGCCGCAGCACGTCTGCTCCCCGCTTGCAGAAGCACATGCGTTCACGAGACACCACACAAGTAACCTCCACCACAGAAAGGGTCAGGTGCGGAGCTCGGGACCACGTGCCAAACGAAAACCCGTGCACCACACCACACATTACCAAGCATGCAGGTAGTACACACCCCCACCAGGTCATTTGTACCATGTTCCGTGTGTTACTGTCCACGTCCCTCTTTGTGCTTTTCGGCAACTGCTGGCTATGAACATATTCCATCCTTTCCACCATCCATTGGGACCATACTCTGTGCAGAGCATTGGTGCTGCCAAAGGCAGTTCTCCTTTGGCTATTGGACACAATCCTGGATGGGTCGCCACTCTGACACAATATACCAGCATGCTGGCACACATTTTGCCGACCTCGGAAGGATGACAGGTTGAGTCAACCCCACCTGGTATTAATTCAACAGCCGAGTGGGATTGAACTCAAGTCTAGGATCCAAGCCCACACCCTAACAAATAAGCCAACACCATGCATATGAATGTGTTGCAGCAACTATTAATATTTTTATTTTGCTATTTTGTAATGAAAGCAGATCACACAAAACAGATTTAACAGCAAACTGCATATGTAATTACTGAAAAGGACCCCTTGGACTGCATCACCATTGCTTTCAAAAACAGCTTGTAGCAGGTTATTATTTTCATTGTGCTCAATGAGGTTACACTTTCTCCATATTCCTTAATCTTTTCTTCACTCAATATAATCGTCCTACAGTGGAAAAAGTTAAGTTTAATGCTTCACTTTGAATAAAATATAGTTAGTTATAATGATCGCTAATTTGTTTAAAATTTTCAGATTTCACTCCAGATTTTGAAACTTATTCGAAGATCCAATGTCCGAATTCTTAATCATATCCGATCTCCAGTCTCCAGTCCATGAGATCCGAGATCCAATCCCAGTCCTGAGATCTTAGATCCGATCTCATTCTCCAATCTACGAGATCCGAATCCGATTCTCCAATCCACAAGATTGATTCTCCAATCAGAAATAAATTTTGATTATATATTTAATTAGTCCTGTGAGGAATAGATCATGTCTGCAAGGCATGGCATGTTTGAATTGGCCAATCAAAATGGCGGCTATTAAACCTGCGAGACGAAGTTGGGCTGACCAAAGATAATTCCTTTCATGGAGGTAAGCCATTAGTTACCTTCAAAAGGGGTGTTAAATTACTTAAACACCCAGTTCAGGGGCAGATCTAGAAATTTCAAGACGGGGCTGGGGGGGGGGGGTATATGGGGAGGGAGTGAACCAGCCATGTGTGTGAACGGGGTGTGGGGTTTGGGGTTCATCCCCAGGAAATTTTGAGAAGAAATTAGTCTAAACAACATCTTCTGCAGTTCGTGATTCTTTGCCTGACCCAACAGTTTCAGCAGATTGTGTGAATGACTGATGGGCCAAAGTTAGCAATCTTGCTCAGCCGATTTTTTTTTGTTTTTTGTATCCTTGTCGAGGGCTCGTATGAGAGCTAACACATTAACGCACAGCAAGGGGGGGCATGAGATAAGAGGGGCGGGAGTGGAAAGGACAAAACAGTGGGGAACAGAGACATTAGAGACTCTGTGGAAGGGAGAGGGATGGGTGTGGGAACATGGGAATACCAGATGGACATTACAGGGAATTTCAGGAAGGAAAGTAGGGAATTTGAAGGAGGTGGGTTTGGGGTGGATTAACGGGGTTTGAAAAAAAACGAGGTTTTGGATAGGGATAAGAGTGGATGTGTGAACAGCTGTTTTGAAGGCCTGGAGGGAAGATGAGATTGAATGATAGGAGTGAGGGAGTTTATTCCAAAGGCGGGAAAAAAAGAGGAATGAAAGAGTGAAGGGTGAGCAGTGATTCGTGATTTTGGTAGTTTTTACCAGAAGGGGGTTGTTGGTGGACCTTGAGCGCCCTTTGGAAATTATGGTGGGGACAAAATCGCAGAAGAGCAGGGGGGGCGAGCGGAAGGAGACGGTAGAAGACACAAAGACCACCACCTGCCTGCGGTGAGGAGAATTGAGAGGCCCAAAGACTCGCTCATTCGCTGGAGATTGCCAATGATCCGAAATGCCTTGGTTTCACAGCATGAAGCTAGGGGTAGGAGCAGGAGCACCAGCCAGACGCGGAGAGCAAGTACTCCATCAGGCTGCGACGAAAGCTCTGTATGTGGTCAGCAGCTCAGGTGGCGAGGAAGGACTTTGCACGATGGAGGATCCCAGTCGGCGACTGGCTTTGGAGGCAGGTTGGAAATGTGGCTTTCCCAGGAAAGAATTCTTTTGTTAAAAAAGAAAAAAAAAAAGACCTGTGAACAACCGTAATTGGAAAATGTGGCGTTGACGGATTATATGCTGGGCGAAGCCCGGCACCACATGCGCAGAGGTTGCGAAGCTTAGGGAGGTGGCTCGCCCCACTGAGAGATCAGATAGGACAGCAAATGTGAATTATCTTTATTACTCGTAAATGATGCTTATTTTGGAATAGACTTGAGCTTGTGTTTCCGGAATGAAAACGTCACATACATCATTGTGGGGATATGGAAAGTCATGGTTGTTTATGAGGCCCGAGAATGGCCTCATGTCGTGCCTCATCTGTAGTTCTGGTATGTTTCTGTCGCACATGACAGATGAAAGAAGTCGGTAATCTTCCCTCTTATCCAACCTTCCATGACATTGTTTTTGGCCGCTAGGTTTCTGGTTTGGATGTATTCTCTCTCTCTTCTCTCTCTCTCTTCCTCTCTCTCTCTCTCTCTCTCTACTCTCTCTCTCTTTCTCTCTCTCTCTCTCTCTCTCTCTCTCTCTCTCTCTCTCTCTCTCTCTCTCTCTCTTTCCCTTCCCTATCTCTCCTCTCTCTTTCCCTTCCCCTATCTCTCTCTCTCTTTTTCCCTCCCCCTATCTCCTCTCTCTCTACTCCTCTCTCTCTCTCTCTCTCTCTCTCTCTCTCATCTCTCTCTTCTCTCTCTCTCTCTTCTCCTCTCTCTCTCTCTCTCTCTCTTCGAAAATACTCAACATTTCGGCCTTTGATAGCTCCTGATTTAACAAAGTTAAAGAGATTAGTAGACTCCAAGAGATTTGTAGTGTCGTATCCGCGTCATTATCCGATAGTTCACAATGAATAGTTTTCAATATTTTGTTTCTAAACTTGCCTTAGTTTTTGGTTTTTACGGAGATAAGAACATTTTCCCGAGAAGTTAACAAAGAACAATAATTTCATGTTCTTGACAAAAATATAAACAAATCTTATTTTCCGTTATTTTTTTTTCAATTTTTTTTTCCAAGATCATAATTTAAAATTACGTACATTCAAATACTATATTTAGAATTTTTGCTCAATTCTTAGACATGCAATTGCAATTTTTGAAAATTCACAATAATAACCCTTCATGTATTATCTTTATCCTTATGCATCCCAGTGTTTAGAATTCCAAGACAAGTAAAATGTAAACTCAATTCAAGACTAGAATCTTGAGTCATGGACTCATCATCATCTGTCTGGCTGTCTGTCTTGTATGCACTCCTAACCAGTTGGACAGAATGAGTTGAGTTGTTGGTGGTGTTGATTGCTGCTGCTGTCTTGGTCCCTCACCAAAAAAACCGACAGAACTTAAATCCCCAGCATCAATCGGACGCTCCCAGAGAAGTGCAGAATATATATATATATATATATATATATATATATATATATATATATATATATATATATATATATATATACACATATATTGAAGAGATGTCTGTGTTGGACCAGGGAAGGGCAGCTAGTGGATAGACAGAGGGGACATGTTGGGTTTCGTGTGGCTTAGAGCCGACGTTGATATTGCATAAGAGAGGGGTGTCCGCACCGGAGTCTGACCAGACTGACTCTCATTTCAGTGTTGCTTCAGAAGAGTGAACTTCTGGGGAAGCGTGGTTGAGGATATTGTTTGAGGGACGATGACATTATATGGACAGTGATGATAGATAGGTATGAATGTGGCGGTGCATGGAGTGTTTTTTGGGGGGAAGGAGGTATAAAATTAAGGATATGAGAATGAGAGTAATGGTAACAGTTGTACGTTTCATGTCGTTGGGGTGGAGGATGGGTGGTCATGATGTGACATAATTGAGAAGGATGTTGAGTTGCAGAGGCAATGAATTGCGTGACTCATATTTAGGTGGATTGCAATTGGAAGTACAGTACGGCACTTTTGTTTCAGCATACAAGTGGACTATGTTGTATTTCTTGTACGATCTGTTGCTATCCTGAGAGCTTTGTTACCCGGCACACGCGAAAGAAAAGCAGGGTTAAGTAATTGATTCACTTTGTCTGTCTGACTGTCCACAAACATCAGTTTATGTTTGAGGAATAACTTCATTTCAATTGAATGTTGTATTGTGAACACGAATCAGAACATGAATCGGAAAACAAACTTGTATCTTAGCAGTTCTTTTGCTCTGAATTGGTTGCGACCATGCATGCGCAGGGAGTAGAGAGAATTATTTTAGTCTTTCTGCCTGTCTGGCAATCAAACAAACTTGAAAATCATTCCAAACATGAAGCCTACTGTTTCTAAGGACGTCATAAAGGTCACAAACAACAGGCACAAATAACTAATGTGGCGTGAAAAATAAGGTGGTGTAAAAGACGATGCAGCAATGGTGGTAAACTTCCGAAGTAAGTTTTTTATACGACCTTTAAAATCTATTTTATTTCAATTGAATTATATATTTCAACACGGTAGAACACAAATCACCTTTCTGACAATTTCAAAACCCTTCCATTGAGCAGTGCAGTACTTGGACAAAATATTACGGTATTTTACATCATCATGACTATTCAAATTTGCTGCTCACAGACACCACCCATGTTCTTGTTTCTCAAGTAAGGTGTTCTATGAACTCTCTCGTTTTGTATTTTTTTTTTGAAATTTTTGTATATTGTGGTTTGAAGGAGAGGCAACCCAGCCAGGTCTGCGATAATAAAGGACTTTCAAAATGACAATGCGCCCCAGAATGTTCGTTTGCTTGCACAGACACCCCTAGAAATGGCGATCTTCGGGCAAATTAACTGCAATCGTGCGTGCGTGTTAAGGATTGTTACCTAAAATCGTTCCCAAAGCTTCTAAAAGAAACCAAAAATACTTGGAAAAGTACTTGAAAGAAAGCTGGGGTGTGCGTCTGCACAACAAATTTATAATGATTCATTCTCCATCACAATTGAGTGGACCTCTTCTTAACCATTACAGTGATCCTTCTTTGTCTATTCCCAATCAGTCCAACTCTTATGCTTATCTTTTTTATCTTGCCAAAACGAAGTTTTTGCAAGATATGTTAGTCAGTCTGTATGTTTTTTTTTTTATTTTGTTTGTTTGTTTGTTTGTCTGTAATCACGAAAAAAAATTCTGCAGACCACAGTTTTCATTGGAAATTTTTGTAACTTCGCATATCAGAGGCTATGGAGGTCCCTTTCAGCGCATAAAATTTTGAAGGTCAAGGTCAAAGGTCAAGGTCACTGTCGCAAATCAGGGGAATCGACAAAACCCTTATTTTTTTGAGTAATTTTGATCGGATCGTCTTCAAACTTCATGGGAATATAGTTCATGCTCTGGCGCTCAGCTGATTAATTTTTGGTGGCGATTGGCCTTGACCTTCATGTGTTTTTTTTGTTGTTGTTTGTTTGTTTTTTTTATCTGTAATCACGTATAAATCACTCTGCAGTGCACAGTTATCATTGGAAATTTTTGTAACTTCGCATATCAGAGGCCTATAGAGGTCCCTTTCAGCACATAAAATTTTGAAGGTCAAGGTCAAAGGTCAAGGTCACTTTGTCGCAAATCAGGGGGTCGACGAAACCCTTATTTTTTGAGTAATTTTGATCGATCGTCTTCAAACTTCATGGGAATATAGTTCATGGTCTGGCGTTCAGCTGATTAATTTTTGGTGGCGATTGGCCTTGACCTTCATGTTAACGCCTAAGGTCAAACATATTTGACCCCAAGGTCAAATTTCAAGTTTTAGGAACCATATCGTGTAGTACCTCAATTGAACACCTCGATGAGTGCTTTCTAGATATATCAAGCTTGAGACATTATGACGTGATTTGGTGACGTTTTGAGGCAAACGCATATTTTTCATGGTTACTCTGTAGAACGATTCTCATCGGAATCTCTCGTAGGCAGATATTCCTCAAGGAGTCGCTCCTGGTGGATAGCAGCTCTGTTCACCTCAGTGTGACCTTAAAGAAGTCACACGTGGTCACCTTTTGCAAGATACGGATCACCCTACGGGTGACATTGGTTTATTTTAATATTATTTAATATTTCCCTGCTCTTTTGTCTCTCTCAATTGTCACTATATATCTGTTGGTATTTCGTCTTGTATTTTTCTTTTGTTTTTTTTGCAATTGTTGGGGCTATATTTGTTGCTGTTTCGGTTTGGTGTGTGACCGTTTATTTGCACCTGTTTCTGGAAGGTTTTTGCAATGCGAGTCAGAGATACCTTTTCTTCTGGCTGGCTGCGTTCATACTTGTGTACAAATTGCATTTGATAGTCTGTTGAACTTTTCACGTACTCTGCTAATGATACAGTCAGTGCTCTGTGCACTTGATCGAGTTCCATCAGGCCGCCACCTCATTCTTTCCTCGGCACATACATTCTCACGATGCATCGATTTTTGTAGAACATTTTGTGGAAAGTGAGGAGTTTCCTTGTTCTGATATCCAGTTTTCTGATTTGCGCTTGTGGCCAGTTTATTATTCTGCAGCTGTATTTGAACACTGGTACTGCTCGTTGGTTTATGGCTTGATTTTAATCCTTGGGGAGAGGTATGTTTTTGGGATCAGCCTTGTTCTATGCATGTATTCTTTGGTAATTGTTTTGCGCATTTTTTATGACACATTTGGTGGCCCTCTTCTACTCCAAGGTATTTATAAGATGCTTCGTTGTCTCGCTTCTGTCTTGTTGTATCGAGATAGATTTTTGTGTTGTCCGTTTTTGTTGGTCTACCTTGCATGGATGTGCACTTGGCACACTTATTATTATCTATACCAAATTCCATTTGGATGTCATCAGAGTACCGTTTACTCATTTCAGTTGTTCGGCCAATTTTTGTCGTTCGGTGCAAAGAGTTTTAAATCGTCCATGTAAAGTAGATGCGTCACCTTTCTTGTTTCTTTGGACATTATTATATTGGTTGTTAGGGTGTATGTGTCCTTACTTATTAATGAGGATACTTAGTGGATTCAGAGCCAGGAAAACAGGAGGGGGGAAAGGCTGTCCCCTTGGAAGATCCCCTGTCGTATCTTCACTCCTGGTATTTTGATCTTTCCTTCCGAATGCTGCAGGATTAGTGTGGTATTCATAATAGATTCATGGCTTTCTCAATCACATTGATTAATTATTTGTGGATTTTTCTTATACATTTGCATGCACTTTATCATCCATTAATTTGGCACACTGTCAAAAGATTTTTTATAGTGTATCCAGGCTGTGGCCAATTTGGCTCTTTTTGTATTGCTGTTTTCAAGTATGGCCTTGTTTAGTAGCAAGTGGTCAATTGTTCCTTAACACCCTCTCTTACATCCCTTCTGTTTTGCCTGTCTCCTTGTTGTATTAGGTGGTAGTACATCGTTTGTGACGATTCCTGTTAAAAGTTTGTATGTTGTTGGTAGACAGGTTATTCGCTGGTATTTGTGAGGTAGTAGGATTTCTTCAGATTTTGGGATGAGGAAGGTGTTACCTTCTGTGAGCCATTCGCTTCCAGGTTTCAGATCCACTCTGCCTCCTTATTGTGTTCTTTTCGAACATCATAAATTCCTTTGCAGAATAGATCCAAGTCATCTTTTTCAGGAGGGGATGACACATTCTGCTTCCATTTCCCTAGTTCACGGTAGACTCTTTTCAGGTTGTTTTCAAACATCTGGCCTCATTTTCTCCTGCTGTTAGCCTCGTCATAGTTTTTTATTTCCTTGCTATCATTTCTACTTTGACTTTGTTTTCAGCAACCATTACCTCAAGGTCTTTGTTGTGTGTGTGTGTGTGTGTGTGTGTGTGTGTGTGTGTGTGTGTGTGTGTGTGTGTGTGCGCCGCATCCGTGACTAATATACGCGGATACGTTGTAATGATGGTTAAGTAAGCAGCAGAGGAGGAGAGAAAATGGTGTTTACATTTGAAGGGAGAGCGTAGGGGTTGGGGGAGCTAAGGATTATGCTTGTGTGTAGGTGGTTGAATCTCTCAGGGATTGAGTAATGTGGTGCTCCACCCTGCTTCATCTCCCTTTGCTCTTGCAGTGACTGTGCATGGGATTTAGCAGTGACTGTGTCTGCTGCCGCTTGCATATAATTAACAGAAAAAGTAGGAACTCGACGCCTTGCATCCACGGATATTTCTCGTATTTTTCTATATATTTTCGTGAGTCTGATTTGCACACAGGAACACAACAATTATGGTGAATAATTTTGAAATTACCACTCTTTCGTTTAAATGCTGAAAATTATGTTCAAATGACTATTTCAATTGCAGATTACGCACTAGCATTGGCAAGTTAAAAGTGCTTGCACTAGCAGAAGTGGGTCACTTAAAACGCGCACGCCGCAGTCACTCAAAAGGCCTCATTAGCATTCATACATCATTTTGAAAGTCCCATATTGATGGTAGTCTGGATGAACTGATTGTAGATTGTCAGAAGTGATTCTTGGTGTTGTCGAAAGGTTGTATTAGTGAGTGCTTTTAGTGTGTTGTTTTTTTTCTGGTTGGTCTTGGCAGTGAGCTCGCCTGTGTGTTGTGTGAAAGTCATACGAGTGTCCTCAGTGATGCCCAGTAATGTTGCATATCTGTCAAGAGTAAGTTATTGATTGAAGAGAGTAATGCTTGGATGGCCATCAATTACATTAATGTGTGTCTGGGATGAACATGGTTTCAAAATATCTGGGTGGAGACTGATGAGTCATGCAATTCAGTAAGAGCCAGTTTCAGGATTGTAGAGATAGTGCTGAAAGGTGTTGATAGCCTGGACAAAATTGGAATGTTGTGATGTAATGGTAAGGTTAGATCATGTGAATATGGTGAAGGTAGTGAGTCTGCTTGAGGGGTCAGGAGGTCATGGAGGAAGAGATTGAAGAGTGAGGGAGATAGTACAGAGTCCTGTGGGACACCGTTAAGTAGTCATCTGAAAGAAGAGAGGGTGTGATAATTGTTTATTTGAGCTTGATGACCGGACAGAAAGTTTGCTAACCATTTCTTATTGTTGTTGGTGCAGAGGATTATTTATATAAGAATATGGTGGGGTACGGTGTCAAAAGCTTTATTCATGTTCATTACCAAGAGGACAGTTCTCAGTGGGGGTTATTTTTTGTTGAAGCCATCTGGATTTAAGTGTAATGTAAGGAATGGAGTGGTAGTTAAGCGTACTGAACGAAAGCCATGCTGTGATGGGGTTAAAGGAATAAAAGGGAAGATATTTATTTAGGATGAGCATTTCCAGTATTTACTTGGGGTGCAGAAGAGAGAAAAAGCCGATATGATGCTGTATTATTGTAAGGCTTATTAGGTTTCAGTACTGTTGGACCCCGCTACTCGCGGGGGATACGTTCCTGAAAAATTCCGCGAATGTCGAATTTGCAAATGTCGGAGCATTGTTTCAATGGAGGAAGGGGGGATATGTTCCCGGTGGTTCGTCATTTATGATGGAAAATCAAAAATCCATGAAAAACCGTGAAAACGCCTACAAAAAAAAAACATGAATATGCCTGAAAAAACTGTGAATACGCCTGCGAAAACGTGGGGGGGGACTACGAATACACAAAGCACAGGGCAGCGAATGTCAAAGCAGGTCACATTTTATAAACCACGAACGAATATGTGGGGTCTGCAAATAGCGGGTCCGCAAATGGCGGGGTCTGTCAGTATTTGTAAAATGATTGCTTTTTTCCACATACTGTGAACAGTAGAGTGAATTTTGTGTCCGAGTGGTTGTATATTTTTTTGCGGATTAATGGCTAAAGGGCCCAGGTGTTTCAGGTGGATATTTGAGATATTGTCTGGTTCTGCAGAATTGGACTTTTTGGCATTTTTTTCTTACTTAATCAATCTGTTACCGATTTAAAGGTGAACGGTAGTGGAGCTTTCTTGTCAAGATTCAATTTCTTCAGCCTTTTGATAATAATCAATCTGTTCCTGGGAATGGTGGGTTTGCGACTGATTGAAACATAATCGTCGATAAGATTGTCTGATTGCTGATTTTTGTTTGGGATTGTGTGGTCTTGATTGATTACTGATTTGTGTGATGGGGTGGGTTGTTATGCGAGTTGTGTATGTTTGATATAGACCACCAGAATTTTCTATTTGTTTTATGGTTAAGACTGCTGATGAATTTTTCCCAATTCTTCTGTTTTTGCTGTTGATAAGTGTGGTGATTGTATTGTTTCAGGTACTAATTTGCTGTTGGTTGGAAAGGTTCAGATTTGCCTTTTGTTTGAGAGCATTTCCTTGTTTAATTTATTATTATTATTATTTATGTTATGAAGATGGGATTGAAATTTACAATATGGCCTTTAGAGATAAATTTTTTGGATGCACCTGTTACTATATTGTTGTAAGGTTTTATTGTTGTATCTATTGAATTGAATGCAAAACTGTCTAAATTAATCAAAGCTTGTTCCATGTGTTGTGTGAAGTTGACTTTGTTAAAGTTTGTTTATGTTCTTCTGTGATCGTTAGGAATAGATTTAGGGTTGAATTGATGTGTGATGATAATGGAAAGGTGATCCGATGAAAGGTCGGAAGTAGTGTGCCAGGATGCGGTCGTCTTGAGTATGGGAGAGCATAGAGTTATATCTGGGGATGTGGGGGAGTCCTGAGGGCAAAGAGGGAATCTATTAGGTGGGTTGTGATCATCAATGCTATTTAAATGGTCTCGCTCTGGAGTTCATGTACTCCCTATGTCTTGGTTTTGTTAGTTTACCTGGAGGGGTCTTTTGTGTTGAGGTCCCCTCCGATTATGAAGTCAGGGACATTTTGTACATTGGCAAATTGGGTTTGGTATACTGGTGGGCACAAGTTTTTTAAGGGTATGTAAATGTTTAAAATGTTTGTGCCTTTTCTCAATTTTCATTTCTTACTTGCAAAGGTACCCAGAAAGATCAGGCATTCAATATGAGTGAAGAAAGTGAAAGGAAAAAAATTTGAGCGCTTCATTGTGCATAAACTGTTGCGGCCTGTTCCAAGTCAAGGCATATTTGAGCAGGCCAAAACTAAATGGCAGCTTAAAAACCCTGCAAGGTGAAAGTGGGCTGAGCAAGATGGCGTGCCGCCATCTTGCTCAGGCTTTTTTGGTTTTCAGGAATGAGCACCTGGTTAATTATCTTCAAAAGGGGTGTTTAAATTTCACGAAATGCTCAATTTTCACCCATGCACTTCCTTGGAGATCCCTTAGTACGTGCATGCAAAGTTTTGAGCCACGAGGTTTCATGGTTTGGGAGCTATGGAGGAGATACACACAAGCACACACACACACACACACACACACACTTATTTTTTTTATAGATAGAGGTGATTTCGGTGGTATTGTCATAAGGAAGCAGCTGTGGGGTGTTTTTAGTTCTGTTGTAAAATATTACGTTTATGTGGATGAGGATGAGGAGCTCTCCACCACCTTTAATGCCTGGTTGATCTTTTCTGATGAAAGAGTGTCTATTTTGTGTTTTTGATCAAATTTTGGAGTTCTGTTGTTTTGTTTTGAATGCCGTTTATGTTCAGATGAAATTTATTTGTTATGAAATTTTATGTAGGTCTACCTAATAATGCATAGCGTTTCAAAAAAATTAAATGTCCAATCTGCAACGATTACATTTAAGAAAATGCTTGAAGTGTTTGATTATGTTTCTGTTTTGACATGTACCAATATATTCTGCCAAAAATCAGGATCTGTTAGTTAGTAAACATTGTTGAAAAACATGAATATCAATTCGATATAATATTTTCGGTATAGTTTCTGTTACATATTGTCATTTTAATATTCCCAATTAAACAACATCAACAATAACAAGACGACTACAACAACAGCAGTGGAAGCGGAACCATGTTCATCAAAAAGGGAGAAAATTCAAAGGAGTTTTAACCGTTTTTTTTCTTCAAAAAAGACAGATTTAAAAGAGCATGATCTGCATGCAGAAAGAAGGTAATAAGTAGTTAAACTAAGCCTGGTGTTGGCTTAATGGTTAGGGTGGCTGGCTTGGGATCTTAGGGTCCTGAGTTTGAGTCCCGTTTTTCCACTGAATTAACACCAGGTGGGGTTGACTGAGCCTGTCATCCTTCTGAGGTCGGCAAAATGAGTATCAGTGTACTGGTGTAGGGGCACAGCATCAGTGGCATAGTTGTGCCCCAACAAAATGACAGCTACCCGGCAGCCAAACTGCCATACGCAAGAAGAAGAAGAATAGTTAAACTGGTATAATTTCATTTTGTAACTCCAATAACTGGTTGAGCCTTCTCAGTCTGTTGGACTTGTGGATTGATGCTTACGAGCAGGCCTATGGCCGTGTCATTGGTATCTTTTGTTGGTTTGGTCCTTTATCGTGATCGTGAACTATCCAGCATTGAAAAAAAAGAGAGCGGACTGTGTGTTGCCCCGTAATCTAAACATTTCTTAGTATACAAGAGATGCCGAATTCTTACCCATTCTGTGAACATCTGAAGAGTTGTGATAAGAATGCCACTGACACATCTAAAACATCTCAAAATGAACTCCTCCTCTGTATAAAGCAGTCCATCCAGGAAGAAATAGTGGCCGAAGTAAAGGATCAGGCTATTGGTCCGTACTATGGAATACAGTGCAATGAAGTAACTGATACTAGCAAATGGGAGAAACTCAGTCTGATGTTGCACTATGCATTGAAGAACCAAGCAGTACAGCACTTATTGGAGTTTGTTCCTTGTGACAGCACAACTGGTCAGGCCATTTGCAATAACATCATTGAATCCCTTGCAGATGCTAGGCTTGAAGCACAGCTTTGTCAATCCCAGACAATGTACGGTGCCAGATATATGTCAGGAAAATACAATGGTTGTTCAGCAAAGTCCACTGAACACTCCCCGAGAGCTATTTACCATTACTGTTGCAGTCATGATCTTAACCTTGTGCTCTGTAAAGGCTGCCAGTGCCAGGTCAATGGGATTCACATAATACATAATACTGTACTGGACACACTGAAGCAACTCGACATCTTCTTTAAATACTCCCCAAAAAGAAGCAGACAACTTGAGGAAGCTAGCAGAGATGTGAACTCTGAAAGGGATGAAACTGAACATATTGGGAAGTCTAAATTCAAAACGTTCTGTGAAACCAAGTGGATTGATAAGATCACCACATTACAGGTATTCAATGAAATGTACGAGCCCCTTCTCACTGGCCTTGAAGCCATCAGCTCCCGAGAATGTCGATGGGATGAGAAAGCTGTTGCTGAAGCATATGCATTGATGACATGAATCACAGACTCAAGATTCATTGCATCCTTCCAATCTGTTCTTCGTTTTTTTGGATAGATATATGATTGGATTGAGTAAGAAGCTCCAGGGTTCCTCGCTGGATATTATGGTGGGTGATTGGATGGTGGAACATGTTAAAGGAACCACATCAGCTGCAAGGGAAAAGGATCATGATTATAACTGTATACAGAAAGGCAATGCGAATGGCAGAGGTGGCAAACCTCACATCATTAGTTCCACCGAGGTGTTGTGGAAGGCAAACTCAAAGAAATAATACATCTGCAGACACACCAAAGGAGTACTTCAGAGGCCTGTCATTTTCCTTCCTTTCCTTGACTCGCTAATCCAGCGGTTTAGCATGTGGTTTGGTGGTTTGGCTAAGCAGGCAATAAAAGCCATGAGTTTGATTCCTTCACAGTTGAAATTGCTGGATCAGCAATCTTTGGACACCATCCTGAGTTAGTATAAGAATGACTTGCCGATGCCGTCCACATTCGAGCAAGAGTTGGTGTTATGGTGCCGTATGTGGGACGGTCAAGACAGCAAGCCTGATGACATCTCAACAACCCTCTAAGACACCAAAACGTGCTCACTGATGTACCCAAATATCACCATAATCCTAAATTTATTGCTCCTAACATCTGTGGTATCCAGTGGCATTGAAAGGGCAACTTCATCACTGAAATCCATAAAGAATACAACCAGGAGCACCATGGGGGAGGATCTATTCAATGCCTTGGTGTTATTATATGTGCACAAAGATATCAAGTTTGACATTGAACGGATTGTGGACATGTATGCAAGACAACATCCCCGAAAGATGTTATTCATGAATCCCCTGTCTAATTAAATAGGTTTCATCAGACAATCGCAGCGATGTCACACACCAACTTTGTCGGCCGAATGCTCATTATTATCGTTGCAGGTTATGGAGGAACAATTGATTTGTTATGATCATCATGCCATTTGGTTCATTATATAAAATGTTTAGTTTTCAGTCAGTTGGATTTTTATCTTGAGATGATAATTAAAATAAATGTTGAGTTTTGAGTAAAAGTTGGTTTTTTTTCACCAGAGTACTTATTTTCAAATGTATTAGAGCATTCTTTGTCTATATTTAGAATAGTCTTTAGAATTTATGACAAAAACAAAACACCCACAAAAAAATCCCCCCCCCCCCCTGCTCTGCTTGACATTTTCCCAGGTTGCCGGCGATAGTTCACCTACTCTTCGCAAAGGACACCATTGAATCCTTAACGTCCACAACTCATGATGGCAGATGGGCCGCCCAGTTTAACATCCACCCGACAGAAGGCGCGCACACACATTGATGAATCACCCTGTCTATGAAACACTGAGATGACAGTTTATAGCTGGGTTGGGATTCAAACCTTGGCTAGACAGCTTCGAGGTGAGTGTTCGCATCTCGAGGCCATCCGCCAGCCTGGTTGAAGGACGAAAGTGGGTGAAAAGATAAGGGGGGGGGCAAAGTAATAAAGTAATGGGTAAAGAGGGAAGTTGCAGAAGTGGAAGTCAGTGAAGGATAGAGGTGAGTGCGTGAAGAAGTTGAGGTAAGTGAGTGATTCAGTTGAGTGGAAGCATGTGAAGGTGTGAGGAAGACAGTGGGATAAGAATAAGTGGGAGTGGATGAAGGCTTTGACGGAAATGTGTAAAGACGAAGAGGGGGATGGGAGAATGGTTGCTGAGTAAATAGATTCAAGGGAGTACGTTTGCAGGCATGATCTGCAATGGGCTATCTCATGCTGAACATTCTTCAAAAAAATGTCAAAGTGTATCACACACGAGCAGCAAGGTCAGCATTGCCGTGACACATATGGGTCATAAAGGAAATGCAACTATCATTTACTACCATATTTGTATCCCCACAGCTAGGAGGTGCCTGCTTGTTAATGCAGACAAATAGCTTTCCCTTACAACAAGAGAACGTCCTCACATGAATATAATTAAAATATCACACGGGACGTGGATTGAACCGTATTGTGCAGAAATGAATATGTTTGCATAATTCATCATGGCCGAAAATGAAAGTGAAATGCCTCTCTTACTTGGATGTACATTGGAGGAATATCAAGACAGATAAATCTGCAGATTGTGGTTACGAATTGACACAAAATATCGTTAGAGTAATGAAAACATACATCGGTAATTCATCCACTTGCTAAATTAATTTGTTTTCGAGAAAACATTTCATTGCAATGCCTATAATCTTGTATGGGATAAATTTTCTGTTCATAATCTGTTGCAGTAGATTTTCAACATTGCATTTGGTCGATTCAGTTTGCAAACCACCTAGGAGGGATAAACAACATGGAATTATTGCAGGATAGGTTCATGAGTCAATATATTTAAAAGGTAAGCGCAGCAGGAACAGCACACTTGCTGGTTCGGTCACAATAAATGGGTACAATTTACTTCGCAAACTGGATTAGGAAAAGGGTTCTTGTTGATTCAAGCTCTAAGGCTGGTTGGTGTAAGTACGCTGGGTTCTCCGGTGAGATTATGCACATATAGTGGGGCAACTTAGCTAAATATAGCATAACAATTGTGCATTTTGTGAGGAAAGCACCAAAT
>CM068952.1:100278196-100288637 GCA_035128595.1 Eptatretus atami
CTCTTCTCCAATGGCTTGATTTCCGATCATCAATTTGGATTCAGAGTAGGTCACTCTACCCTGGACATGCTGCTTCTGCTTTCCCAACAATGGATGGAGGTCTTCATTGCCAGACATGAGATCAGAGCCATCTCAATCAACATATCGCGAGCTTTCAATATGGTCTGGCACCCCGCCCTGCACACCAAAACTCTCTTCTTATGGTATCCAAGGCAATCTATGCCTGTGTTGGCTTAATGGTTAGGGTGGTGGGCTTTGGATCCGAGGGTCCTGAGTTCAAATCCCACTCAGCAGTTGAATTAATACCAGGTGGGGTTAACTCGGCCTGTCATCCTTCCGAGGTCGGCAAAATGAGTGCCAGCATGCTGGTGTACTGTGTCGGAGTGGCGACCCTCCAGGATTATAGCCAAGGAGACTGCTTAAGCAGCACCAACGCTCTGCACAGAGTATGGTCCCAATCTTCTTCTCCTCCAAGGAAATCTCCACTCATGACTTGTGGACTTCCTCTCCAGTCGCAGTCAACGCATGACTCTAAATGGAACTCTCTCATCTCCTCTTCCTGTCGAGGCTGGAATTCCTCAAGGCAGTGTTCTGGGCCTTGTGCTGTTTCTGGTTTTCATTAATGATCTCTCCAACTCACTGGAAAATCCTCTCTATCTTTTTGCTGATGACTTCACCCTCTGCTGCACCATCTCTCATCCCTCAAATCGGCAGGCAGCAACCTATTCACTCTGCAGACCTGGATAAAATCACAAGCTGGTCCAACACTTGGAACAGGTCTTTCAATCCTGACAAATCTCGTACTCTCACTTTGTCTCTCTGAAAGGACCATCTAGAAAACACCCCACACCCAATGTACTTTCTCATCAATCCTCTTGAAGAAGTCCTTTCATTCAAGCTTTTGGGTCTCACTATCTGCCATGATCTTTCCAGGGAAAGCCACATTTCCAAGCTGGCCTCCAAAGCCAGTCAACAACTGGGATTCCTCCATCATGCAAAGTCCTTCCTTGGCACACCTGAGCTCCTAACCACTTGCAAAGCTTTCATATGCAGCCTGATGGAGTACTGTTCTCCTCTCTGGGCTGGTGCTCCTGCCCCACACCTAGCTCAGCTTCACACTGTGGAAACCAAGGCTTTTAGGATAATCGGTATCTCCCACAATGAAGCAATCTTTGAGTCTCTTACTCTCTCACCACAGGCAGGTCAATGGTCTCTCTGTCTTCTACTGACTCCTCTCCGGCCTTGTCCCCCCTTCTCTGTCTTTGCTCTGTCCCCCCCCCCCCCCCAATATTTCTGCAGGGCGCTCAAGGTCCACCAGCAACCCCCTTCTTGTAAAACTGCCAAAATCAAGAATTACTGCTCATCTTCACTCTTTTATTCCTTTTTTTCCCCAACTCTGGAACAAACTCCCACAGTCCCTTCAATCCCACTCTTCCCTCCAGGTCTTCAAAACAGCTGTTCACCACGATCTCAAATCTACCCCTATCCAAAACCATGATCTTTTCTACCCACAGTAATCCACCCCAAGCCTACCTCCTTGAAATTCCATGCTTTCCTTCCTGAAAGTCCCTGTAGTGTCCATCTAGTTTAATACGTGTACCACATCCCATCCCTCTCCCTTCCAGAGATCTCCTAATGTCTTGGTTTCCTACTGTTTTGCTTCCCTCTCCTGCCTCTCTTGTCTCCTTCTCCCTTTGTTATATGTTCTGTGTGTTAGCTCTTATATGAGCTTCAACAAAGTATACAAAAAAAAACTCACTTAGAAAACTCACAAAAAATAAAAATAAATAAATAAACTCACAAATTAGAAGTGTGGTGGGTAAGTGACCAGTCATTTGATGTGGTCTGGTGTGATAGTTGAGCAAAACACGAGCTAGATGAGATTGAATTGAGCCCTCTAACACAGTTTAGGCTGTTCTTTCGGACCTGAACAGCACATTTGGCCTGGCTATTGCTGTTGGTTTCCTCAGCGGCAGATGTGCAGTGCCTAACACCATTCATTTTACAAAAACTTTGAACTCGTAAATGACGAGCCGTTACCTGATACAATGGAGTTCAGAACACCATGTTGCATGAACATGGTATGCCGAACTTCAATAATTGTAACAGGAAAAGACGAGGATGGTACAACAGCAGCTTCAATCCATTTGGAATGGCATCAGCTAAAACAAGAGTGAGAATTTCTTTGCAATAAATGTCCCCTACCGATCGCAATGAATGTTCTGGAGATAAAAACTTGTTTCCTCATTCGAGCTGATTCCGGAAGCAAAATGAAGAAGAAGAAACTCTCCAACCCACTGTGTTGGGGTCTACTTGGCAAAATAAAAGGAAAAGCAATTTTCATTCACCAATATATTTCGTACACTAGAAACCAATAAAGAAAACTAGGATAACAAACCGGCGGAGAAAAAAAAATTGTTTGCTTTAAAGCACGCTTGAGCCGATACAGGAACCAAAATGAAGAAGAAGAAACCGTGTTTCGTTTGTTTCTAGGCTTCGCCTATTTCACATTAAAAATAACCTATGTCTACACATGAAGCAAAAACATGTATGTGGCATATGTGCATATTATAATACATCATGGTTAAATACCTGGGATCATTCCAATTGCACTGGACCATGCAATGGACTAATACCCAGGCCTAAGGCCTGTGGTCTGCGGATCTGTGCTGCTTCATGTGATGGTGGCGCATTATTTTATTGGGGTGTAGTCAGGCCAGCTGTCCAGCCAATATGTGTAAAGCAGTGGGGTGGAGTCAGGGCAGCTGAACACTGACCCATGTATAATACGTGATATTTTATGTCTAAAAAGACATAACTGTGAGAAATTGACAACACGCCCTGAAACTCGAACTTCTTCTGTATCTTATCCAAATAAAGCCATGTTTCAAGTTTCAGTTGAATATGTTAAAGGGTATGGGAAAGAAAAGAAAAAAACCACGTTACTGCCTCTTATTCAACTTGGGCACAGCAACGTTCAGTTTCAGACGGGGGTTGGGATGTAAATGAAACAGGTTGCAGATTAGCAGTTTCATTGCCCTGAAACATACAGTATGCAACAGTATCGTATTTTTTGTGGAGTAATGTGATGCACGTGTCCCAAAGACAGCAGTGCAGGGAGTCAATACCAAAGTTAATCCTACCTTATGGTTCTGGTTGTGATATATTTGTGAGTGCACTGGCTTTCTTAAATATGTCAGAACTTTTTGTTTGTTATTTCATGTCACTGTATTACCCTCGCCAGAGGAGAGGGTATTGCATTTGGGTACATTTGTTTGTCTGTTTATCCACACAGAACGTGAGTACAGTTTTTCTCTGCAACTGCTTGTCGGATTTACATGACATTTTCACCATAGGAGTAACTACTCATGTAGAATTGTTTTAATGATAATTATAACAGCATAGGTCATGTGGTATGGCAGCCATGTTTGAAAAAAGTTTTTTTTAAACTTTGGACTTCTGTAGCGCCAAAACCGCTCCATGGAAAAAAATTGAAACTTTGCACGTGTCAAGTACTCTGCATGGGGAATAAGTGTGATTTTTTTTTAATGACGTCATAGGTGCCTTCGTTACGATGTCAAAATTGCATATGGACAACGCTACATCCGATCAGTATGAAAATTTTGGAGGGTAATCGAAGGATAAATTGGTTGACAGAAAAAAAATTGATGATGTCATCACTCATGTGGTTCGGCAGCCATGTTTAAAAATATATATATTCAAAAATCTTCTCTGAAACGGTTGAACAAATCGAGGCAAAAAAAAAAAACTTTGCAGGTATGACCGCCTATCCATGAGGAACAAAAAGTTTCCACCCTATGATGTCAGAGGTCACATGGTTTGGCAGCCACATTGGATTTATGCTAAAACCTTTAAAAAACCTCCAGAATGGCTGGACAGATCAAGGGGAACTTCACAAACATGTTCCCCAAGCCTTGGGGATAGAAGGGTCTCTACGAATAATTGATAAGTCACATGGTCTGGCAGCCATATTGCATTGAACAAAAATCTTTTTAAAGTTCTTTCTCTTGAACCGCTTCATTGATTGATGTGAAACTTTACAATTATGATCTAGTAGTGATGGGGAATATATGTTTTAAATTTCAACCTGATCGGACGCATGTTTGGGCAGGCAAATTTATTTATTTATTTTTATCTGGGTTCGTTTTTATTCTTATTTTTTGAATAATTCTCACTTGGCCGTGCCTCGATTGGTTTGAGGGTAGAGGAGTAGCAGCTGAAATGCGAATCCTATCCAGGTTCCTCCTGATGACTCCATCTTCGCTTTTTGCTTGTTAGGGTTCCTTCCGATTACTCCAATGCAGGACTGTACATATTTGGTCTTCCATTTGATTTGAATTAAATTTATTTGAATCCCATTCTGAATTCAATTGAATAATCATAAACGTCAAGGGTCAGGGTCAAGTGTCCGATCAAAGTGGGGTTGCATCAAAGAGGGACGTCTTGGTACCCGGTCATCACTGTCAGCAGTTATAAAGTGGCAGTTCTAATGAGGTCTCTTATTAATTACATAACACACCAGTACCAAACACCACACAAAATATACGACACAAAACTACACAAAACAAGTCCTGACAAGGGTCTGCAATCTCTGATTGCTCTTTTTCTTGTTTAACTTGTCATGAATAGTCCTGTATGGGATTCCCAAAGCTTGCCCTACCACGAGAGTTGTTTCTTAATTGAAGGTGGTTGCTGATAGAGGGGGGAGGGGGGGTATTTTGGTTGTATGTGTAATGCTCAAACAGTGAGCCAGTGGGTGCTTTCAAAATGAAGGAAAAAAAGTCAGGATTCTTCACATGGTACTGTTTGTTACTTGTGTACATGTTGTTGTGTCAAAATGGGTGTTGAATTTTGTCATTAATCAATACTCCTTACCTTGTTCCTTTTATGTTTCAGCACTGTAAACAGTCCTGAGATCTTTGTAACATCTTCGAAAATGTTTTGTTCATGTAATATGTCAGGCTATTTATTTATTCTGCATTGTCAAAATGAGAAGCAACGGAATAAAAATGAGAAGCAACAGAACAAAAAAAAAAATACACCCGAGCGGGTTTGACGGTCAGCTCAGATACAAAGCTTGATGCAACCGAGTGTTAATCAACCTTAGTGACTATGAAAAGTGAAAACAGAATTTAAATTGAACTTAAAATAACCGCGTGAAGCCGTGGTGAAGTCAGCGGACCTCGTGTTGCCCAATAAACAGGGCCAGACGACAGAAGTAACGAGAAAATAGTTGGTCAAATTAAATCTTCTTAATAATCCCTACGAAACCCATTATGCATTGTAGCCGTCCGAAGCTTCCTTATAGGCCATTCTGCACTTAATGACACTGTAACCTTGACCCCGAGGTGAAAATGTGAAAAAGGGCTCAGACGATCTATAGAGAGCAACTCGTATTATCATCGTGTCAAGTTAGAACTCAATCGGCCGAGACGTCGAGGAGGAGATAGAAAAATAGAAATTGTTGACAGACAGACAGATGGATCTGAGGACATCGAATGGTGATATTGTTACGGATTTGAAAACCTTGTGCGCACAAACAGCCAGAGTCCCTAAGCTTAGTTATTTCGATAAGTATGTGTTTACAGTTAGAATCCCCCCTTTGTCTAATGGGAATTACATGTGTACGCTACGAGTTATTTTTTTAGCTAGGTTTTTCCTCATCAACAACAACGACAACTACTACTACATCCACTACAACAACGCCACCGTCCCGCACTCGACCGGTCGCCATTGCACACGTGTTTTCGGCTGAAGGCGTGGGCGGAGCCTCCAATGCCTCAGATTGAGGCTCCGTCCCAAGGAAGTGCATGGACCGTTTGCCCCAGCCAATCGGGAGGTGACCACGAATCATCTGACAATCCCTTGTCCAATCAGAAGGAGAGTGGGAGGAGAAGAGACCCCTCCCACCTCAGAAGAGTAGAGTGGTTGTCTGGACCGGTGTTGGGCAGACAAGGGTGCGTTCTGCAGGATCGTGGCGATTGCGTTCTGCAGGATCGTGGCGATTGCGGTCTGCGGTCTTGGTGGCGAGTGTGGCTTGGTCCCGTTCGTGGGCCGTGGACTTCGGGTCGTGGGTTCGAGTCGGTGAAACCGCACGAGGTGGGGAGGTACCCGGCTCAACCGAAAATAGACCCATGAGGTCCATTTCTTGTGTGTGTGTGTGTGTGTGTGTATGTGTATGTGTATGTGTGTGTGTGTGTGTGTGTGTGTGTGTGTGTGTGTGTGTGTGTGTGTGTGTGTGTGTGTGTGTGTCACCATCATGCAAGTAGAATTGTTAAGTGCTTTTTCCTTGCTCATTGTACATTGCCTGCCTTTTATTCGTGATAACTCTGCTCTGTGTGCTCCCCTCCCCGATTATTATTGTAAAATAAACCCCCCGTGTTAAATGTTCCATCTCATTTTCTGTGCTTTCCTCCATTGGCCTAACATGGTGCGTGTTGCGAATTGGTAGGGCCGTTTGTGCCGTGGATTGTTCATTTGGACGGCGCGGCTCTGGTAACTCCGCTCGGTTACGCCGGATCCGAGTCGGTACCTGCGACTCGGTCCGGACAGAATCGGCCGAGGGTGTGATTTTCCCCGGTAGTTGGACGATGTGGGTACTTGGGTATATTGAAATTAGGCAATTAACCCTACCCCACGCTGTCGAAGTATTGGCGACCACGGTCCGCTAAGGGACCCGTGACCTTCGGACTTATCCGAGATTCACGATCTAAATTCCGGGTGTTCAGTGGGAGACGACTCCACTGCTCCATCTAGTGGTCGTTTATCGCCACCGAACCCCGGCCCACAACAATATTAGGTCAGCGAGCTGACCTAAAAATTCACTCCAAACTAATCTCAATCTGCCTGAATTTCCTTCTTCCTGTGTTTCCTGTGCTGACACCCTTTTGGAGGCGAATAAATATTAACATATTTAAAATAATGAAATCATGGATACATGTAAGGCGACTCAAAACTTCACCCATTATGTTTCGGATTTGACTCAAGCCTTTATGCGATTACTCCAGCTTTTAAAATGCCATACATATTGTAACTATATCATCTCTTCATTGCCAGAAGTCAGAGATAATTTAACACGTTTTCTGCCTCACCCATTGATGTTTTCTCGTGTCATTTTAACTCCTCCATTTATAAGCTTCTTCACAAGGTATCACAAGGCAATTAAAGATCAGGTAAATCCCATTTTGACCCATTTTTTATGTGCTGTATCCACATCCCAGCACTCCTATGTCAATTGTAAGTTGTGCTCATGAAACGACGAATGGCAAGCAGGAATTTTAGCATGATTTTGTATCTTCGTTCACAGGTAATGGGGTGAGTGAAATTCAAGTAACAGCATAAACTATTTACAAAGACTTATGATCTCATGCCTTGTATGTACAATGAAATACACAGGGAGGATTTTTTGAAATGTTACACTGAACCACAGTGACATTCTCTTTGAATATGCAAGGCCAATCTATATTTTTTGCCGGTGAGCATTATCATACTAAAATACACAATTTGGTGTCTGTCAGTCTATCTATCTGTCTGACTATGATGGATTCAGTCATTACTTATCTAATCTCAACCAAACTTTCCAGGAGGGCGAAGAAACATACAATTAAGATTGTAGTGACTTCATTTGCCAACCCCCCCCAACTCCCGAGGTGCCTTTTCTGCCATAGACAAATGCTATGTGTAGGTGTAGAGAAAGATTATCAGAGTTTCTCGGGACACACCGACTGGAAGTAAAAATTATTATAACCACAAACTATTCAATCAATTCTGTCCAACGTATAATTACCTTTTTAAAGTCACTAACATTGTTTAACACTAGACTGAAAGAAATATGGAGGAAACTTGATGTGATTGAAGAATTCTATGCTTATCACATCCCCCACAGACCAACGGAGCAAAGCCACCTCGATTAGCTAGGCCTCCAGGTAGTCTGCTAGCTAGGACACAATGATCTTTAGCTCATAAAGGTGCTTAAATGAGTCTTTATGCATGAAATGATGCATCCCGTTGTCTGTACAATTTTTGTAACCATCAGATTATATGCGGACTGCATATGGATTGTTTATAACTTGTATATTGGGGCCTCATATGTGATTTATCCTGGACCTCGCTTCAAAAGTGACATGTGCTGTTACCCGACACCCTTACGGCCCAATTGGAACCTTTATTTGATGCATAACCCCATTCCTAGTAGTCGCTAGCATTGTTTAACACTTGCCTGAAGGAAATTTGCACAAAATTGGACGTATACATGTATACCTAGACACGGGCAATGCATAGGCGAAGAATCTCTGGTCTGAACACCTAGCAGACATAAAATGTATTATAACCCAAAATTAATCAGTCAATTCTGTGCAATGATAATGGCAAAAATAATAACATCAATAAAAATAGTATTAACATGCCGCCATCCATACGTCATTTGAAGAAGAAGCAGGACATCAAGCATTTCACCTTCGGAAGATATTTTTCCATTCAAAATGGTATGTCATCAATAATGATAATAGCATAATAATAATGTTATTAATAATAATAATAATGATAACAAGTACAGGAACAAAGTACACTGCCCCATTGCCAAATAAATAAAAAACAAATCCTCCAGCACATGACATTGCCAGGACGCCTTCGGCGGGCGCCTGGCGATGCTGCCCACCGTGCAGCACATGGAGAGGGAATTGGGAGGGAGTGGTGTACAATAATTTGATAAATTTTGATAAATTCATCAAATGTATAATTAAAATAAATAAATAATAATCGTAAAAGAATTAATTGCTTCATCAATTGGCTAATAGAAAACTAAAACCACCACCATTTCATCCGAATCTGTAACTTTTTGAAAATTAAGTCATCGAAAAATGAATAAGTAATCGATTGTTTAATCAATAAATCAAAAATACCTTTTATAGCCAAATCACTTGCTCTCTGTCATGTCAAAATATCAAGTTCCTATCTCAAAATGTGCCTGAGATAATGCCCAGATGAGAAAGAAAATAAATAATGAATAAATCAATAATAATTAAGTAATTAATCAATTAATTAATCAAAAAATAACAAAATACTGTTTTTTCCAAAGCATATCTTCACTTTTGTTCCCAAATTTCAGCTTCCTAGCTCAAAGGATGGCCGAGATATCGCCCAAACAAACAAGAAAACAAGCAGTCATAGACTGGTACTTACAAAATCGTCAACTTGACCTCTGACCTTGTCTAATAAAAGCTGTCTCGAGAGAAGGTAGCGACGCAAACCAGAAGTTTCTACGATGATTCTGTACCAAACCATCAAAAATCGAATGCTTGACCTCACTGTGACCTTGACCTTTGACCGATTTTGACCAAAATCTAATCAGCGCGAGCCATCACCCTCCTGAATCACGTGGTGTAATTTGACATCGGTAGCTTCTTCCGTTCTCGAGTTATCGTGCCTACAAACACACAAACGCACAAACACACAAACAGAGGACGGAAGTCATCAATATACTTACGAAATCTAAAGATTTCGTAAGTAACAAACCGAGTACTCCCTTCCTTCGGTTCCGGGCGATGACGTCATGAGTTGCCTGGATACGGCATTGGGAAGGAGTGGTGTACAATAACATGGCCGAGGAAAGCATCAGAGGTTGAGTGAGAAAATGTGTAATTCAGGCAACAAGGACTATGAATACAAATGTAACTCAAACAAGTCTGAAGACGACGATGGTTCACGAGCGGTATTTGACGATGTAGATTGTTTCAGAAGTCAAGGATGAGACAATGTGATAATTTTTGACCAAGTTATAAAAATGATCAACACGATGTCGTACGGGTGACGGGTTATTAGCTGCAAAATGTCAAAAACCGGTTTCGTTCAACAACTTTCAAAATTCGACCTTTGTGGCCTTTAAAGGTCAAAGGTCAAGGATTATGACCTTTGGTGCAAAACTTCCTCTGAACATCCAGGCAGCAATATAACGTCATATAGGCTATATGGCATTTCGCACTCCTCGGATTATCCATACTTTGATGAAATCAGCGACAAATCCATACTTTGATGAAATCAGCGATCAGCGAAACTTGAAGGGGGCGCCACGGCAAGGTGTTCGAGATAGAGCAAAATGGTTTCAAGACTTTAGGTGGGGAATGACCTCAAGATTATGCATAAAAAATATTGTCATCCTAGCTCTCAAAGTTTGGGCGGTCATATAATTTTTATGTCAAAATCGCAATTTTCTAAGTTTTTGACCTTGTGACCTTGACCTTGGGATGAAAATGAAAAATCGGACAACGCAAGTTTTAGATAATTCATTTTGCTATTCAAATACCAAAGAACCCATTCCATTCAGTCAATTCCCTCAGAGAAGAGAGATTATTAATCCAACTACCCCCTAAAAATGGCTATTTTTTTGGGCGTGGCTCCGCCCACAATGGGCGTAGCACGCCCT
>CM068952.1:100294313-100313470 GCA_035128595.1 Eptatretus atami
GTACCAGCCTACTGGAAACTGGGACATTGCATCAGTGCACAGCAAACACACTCCCAGCAATGCACCCAAACCAAATGGCTGTCAGAGTGCATCCCAAAATATAATAATAAACTTATAAAGTTCGAGTATCCAATCCATATCCAGGTCTTCACTTAAAATCTAATCAATTAAGTCCTTGTCACACACCAACCTGTCCACCAAACGTCATCTAACTGGTCCACAAACCTCTGAAAAAGGTGCTTCCACAAGTATCAACTCAGAGGGGGGACATTTATCCAACCAAGAGATTCTAATTTGTATTTTTAAAAATTTTTCTGAAATTTGCGTTCATTTGGAAGTTTAGGTTACAAGTTGTGTAAATAAATGCTGGAAAAAGTCTGATTTCATTGCAATTTTATTTCCAGTTATCAGGCGCAAAAGGTGATAAAATTTTCAAAGTGGGTGTACACTTCTATAGACACTTATAAAATATATATACAATATACATACATGACATAGCATACATACATAACACACACGTAGCGGGCTGCTTTACATATTAACCGTTGCTTCCCCATTGTCTCGGGTCACTCTTCACCGACATGTACATTTTTCATTATTTGATATTTTCATTTTCGGTGCTTGCTTCCTGATGGTTCTGGATTTTCCTGGTGTATCGGCTTCCGATTCCATCAGCACGCAAAATTTCAGCTTTCACGTCACCGGAAGGTACCGATTGTTAATATCAATGAGTCAGTCAGTGGTTAGAAAGACCTTCATATTAATATACTAGCAAATTAACCCGTTACTTCGCTGACATGGACAATAAAGGGGGGGTGAGAAAGAGAGGGTAGAGGGAGAGAAAGAGAAAGAGAAAGAGAAGGCCAGTATAGGGTAGAGAGGGGGAGGGAGCAGAGGGATGAAGAAGGCGAGAGGTGAAAGCCAGAAAAAGGAGGGATGGGGAGAGCGACACCTCACCATAATGTTCCATTCACTGGGGGAGGAAGTGGTGGTGTGGTGGTGTTGTGGGGGTGTGTTGTGTGTGTGCTGAGGTAGTAGTGGAGAGAGAGAGCAACACACAACCACACACAGGCAGAGACAGCGTAGAAGTGCAACACGAGAGAGTTGCTTTCAAGGTAGGTGAGAGTTAGATGCGTGATTTTTTCGAAGAAGGCGGATGGAGGAGGAGTGATTCTGAGCGTGGAAAGAAGGCGTGGGGGCGGGGGAGGAAAAAAAAAGACAGGTGAGGGTGTGAGTTGGGGTTTGCAAAGAGAATGACATGGATGCTTAATGACTGAGCACAAAAAACAACAAAAATACATGTCAGACAGCTGCTACACACAATCGACACAACAGTTTGTAAAGAGTAATCCGTTGCGCACATCTCGCAAAAACTTTTGATATTCCCAATCCAGTAAAATGTGTGGACATGGAACCAAACCAATCACTGAAAAATTTGAAGTACCGCTCACTAACAACCTAATGATCCCATCGGGCCTGTGAACAATGAAAACAAAGCGTTACAACCAGATGTAATACTGTAGGTTACAAAAAAAAAAAAAAAAAAACAGGACGACATTACTAATTGAGGTGTTGTGAATACTGTGATTTGGACAACAATGCCAGAAATCAAGAAAATGACCAAATACCTAGACCTCAAGAATGAAGTGAAAAATCCTGAAGACAACCGAAGGAATGCCAAAGTTGTTACCAATGATGACGAACAAATCATGGGAATGATGATGTAAGAATCTCACAAGAGATATTAAAAACCATCCCTGGGAAAACACTACAAACTAACCACAGTTGGAAGCCTCCTGGGTTCAGTAACAATCCTGAAGAGAGCCATCACACAAAACTTTGAAAACAGAAAACTTCATAGCTTGGTTCCATGAATCGTGATCCCAATGAAATAAAGGTGGATACTTGAGCCCACCCTGGAGGACTCAACTCCACATTCTGAAACCCGAATATGGAGATAAAAACAACACAACACACACACACACACAGCACACACACACACACACACACACAATGTTCCATTATGGTTAATACAGTATATATACATACCCACGCGCATAAAATACATAAAAAACGACAAACACAAGAGATTTACCTTGAAACAAGTTCTTTGAAAGAGGAATTCAAGAGGGAAATTAGCAAAATTCAACTAAAAAAATATATAAGGCTCAGAAACAAAATGTCAATTTATGCTATACTAGTCAACCCCCGCTTCATCCGGTCAGCCTATCGCGCCCCCGGTTCCATCGCGGTTTTCCCTTGGAACGTAGACAATTTTTATGCGGATTCCCCCGGTACATCGCAGCGGTGGGTAATAATGTATAAAATATAAATATTTTAAGCCAATAAATTATAAGCGTGTGCTCGACCAGTCAACCAACGCACGAAACAAATTTCGCTGTGTTGAACTTAGAAATTTTCTACGTTTTTTCTCCAAGCCCCACGATGGCGCCCAAACGCCCTGCACCTTCGAAGGTTTCTGGCAAGGAACCGAAGCGCCAGAGGAAGGTCCTGGGACGCTCCAGGAGAAGGTTAAGGTAAGGTGCCGATATATGCTTCGGAAGGAAAAAGGTTTCCGCCGTGGACGAGCATTGCTCGATACCCAGCACCTCAAAACCGACCAGACCAGACTAGATGTCTCCGGCACCTCAAACCCAATCACGCCAAACCGACCAGACCAGACTAGTCGGATCTCCGGCACCTCAAACCCAATCATGCCAAACCGACCAGAACAGACCAGTCGATCTCCGCACCTCAAACCCAATCACTGCCAAACCGATCAGACCAGTCGAATCGAATTTTTGGGGAGGCGTCATTCAATCGCGGATTTTCACTTAGCGCGGGGAGTTGTGGAACGTAACCCCCGCGAGGAGAACGGGGATTACTGTATATACCTTCACAACCAGATCACGGCAAACACCTGGTCGGATGGACCTTATTATTTTTTTATAGGTATCGATGTCAAAGTGAGGGGTGGATTATATTAGGGGACCGCACAAAAAGTTATACAAAACGATATCCTGTAAAAATAAAATTGCACATTTTCAGTGGATGAGACGCCTCCCGAGGAACCAACCGCACGACAACGCAGGGCCCAACACAGCGGAAAGATACGTCTGTCTAATAGATGTTCCATTGAGACCACGGGCACTTTTCCCAAAATCAACAACCAAGCTGCTTGGAGAGCGCTCACCAAGTGACTTAAGCACTCAAACGAAATGGTTGATAAACAGCTCGTTTGGCACGTGATTAGCAACACATTAAACATACAACTCCTGGAGATGCCTGAAAGGTCACATATGGCCAAATTGGACAAACATTTTTCTAGGAGTCGGAACTGCTTGGAAGTTCGATCCTGGAGCTTAAATTTTGTAATCCTCCTAATTTAAGAAACTAGAACCACCCGCTCCCGACGGGAGCTGTCAAGGGGGTCATGTTTTGCCTATTTTACTCCAAATGGTCCCAGGATTACACACCCAAAAATGGTTGCGATTGGTTCAGCCGTTTTTGCGGTACTTGGGAACAGACAGACGGCCGGACAGATGGACATTTGGTGAATTATAGTAAGATGCTCATGGTGATCGCATGTGCAGAAATTAAACAAAGCCACAAACGCTGCCATCTCTGGGTGTTTATAAGCATTGCAATGTACCCAGCGATTCATAGCTATGATGAACAGGCATTCGATAATATGTGTGAGGAAAGTAAAAACAACAACTTTATCATGAAGAAATCCTTGCAACCTGTTCCAAGGTCGAAGCATGGTTGAGCAGGCAGGAAACATTGCAGCTTCAGACCCTGGCGAGGTTACCCGGAAACACCTTAAAACAGAGAGCGAGATGGCCGAGGATCACCTGATGAAGGATATAATTAAATAAGGCCATTAATTATCTTCAAAAGGGGTGTTTTAATTAACCTAAACACCCAATTTTCACTCTTGCACTTCCTTTCCTTGGAATTATTTTAGTACGCATGCAAAGTTTCAGGCTGCTCGTTTTATGGTTTTGGAGTTACGGAGGACACGCGCGCACGCACTTTTATTAGTGTAGATAAGAAGATAGATATACCAGCAAATACAACCCGTCCTTCGTTGACGGAAATATTAAGGGGGGTGGGTGGGAAGAAAAGAGGGAGAGAGGGAGGAGAGAGGAGGGAGAGAGGAGGGAGAGAGGAGGGAGAGAGGAGGGAGGAGAGGAGAGAGAGGAGGGAGAGAGGAGGGAGAGAGGAGGGAGAGAGGAGGGAGGGAAGGAAGAGGAGGAGGAGAGGGAAGGGAGGGAAGGAGGAGGATGTCGGCGATGTGGAGAGGGAGAGAGGACAGAGGGGGGATGGGGGAGAGGGAGGGCAGGGAGGAGAAAGGGGAGGGTGGAGATTAGGAGGGAGGGAGAGGAGGGAGAGAGAGGGGGCATTCCGGCAGATGTGACATCCAATTTAATGTCCATCCGAGAGACGGCATACACATTGATGAACCACATTGCCTGTGAAACACCGAGATGGCAGTTTACAGCTGAGTCGGGATTCAATGCAGGCGAGGGGGGGGAGGCAGGCGAGGGATAGGGGGGGGCTTAGGAATAGTAAGGCAGAAGTTAGGGGGGAGATGGGGAGCAGCGGGAGAGAGAGGGAGGGAGGGAGAGCAGGCGGAGGGGAGGGAGAGCAGCGCGAGGGGAGGGAGAGCAGCGCGAGGGGAGGGAGAGGCAGCGCGAGGGGGAGAGGAAGCGCAGGGGAGGGAGAGGCAGCACGAGGGGAGGGAGAGGCAGCGCCAGGGGAGGGAGAGGCAGGCCGGGGAGAGGAGGTAGCGCCAGGGGAGAGGAGGTAGCGCCAGGGGGGGGGGGGTGGGAGAGGCAGCGCGGTGGGAGGGAAGGCAGCGCGAGGGTGGAAAGGCAGCGCGAGGTGAAGGAAAGGCAGCGCGAGGAAGATGTTCACAAACATTAATCTTTATAAACAGCTACGTGTGACGTGTGGGGAAAAAAATTGGCTCGGTAATTCAGAAAATACGTTAATATGGCAAACAGCTCAGAAATCGGGTGTTATCAAATATATTCTGCTTTGAAACTCACAAAGGGAAACATATAACCTTTGTAAAGCAAATCCGATAACCAAATGCTTCAGAAACAGGCGCGAGGACAAAGCAAAACCTGATAGAACCTCCACTACTGCACCCGTAACAGGCGTGGCATGTCCACACACCCACGGAGAGTCCCTACAGATCCAAATCTACCCATATGTACCATGTTCGTGCGTGCTGTATATGTATCTCTTCCTTGCAGTAACTGTCGACTGTACATCCCGATCGGGACAAGAACTGTACCGCTGTCAACTGACAAACTGTACAGCTCGGTAAGTGGCTTTAAAAGCACTCAAGAAAGCACTCAAATGGATCACCTGGCTTGGCAAGTGATTACAAATTGCCGTCGATACAACTACGCACCCGGAAACACCCAAGCAATGTCCGAATTGGACAAATCAACACTATATTTTTTAGGAGTCGGAACTGCTGACACTTTCAATTCTGTAGCTTACATTTTGTAATTCTGCTAAAGAGATTCTCTTGGTTATTCATATGGACAATTGAAATAAAGCCACGAACGCTGGTGTCTCCATGCGTTTATAAGCACTGCAATATACCCATCGTTTCGTTGCTATGATGAATTGGCAGTCGATAACATGGGTGAGGAAAGTGGAAAAAAAAAAAAAACTTTATCGTAAAGAAATCTTTGCGACCTGTTCAAAGTCAAGGCATGGTTGAGCATGCTAAAAAACATGGCGGCTTCAGACCCCAGCGATGTTACCCAGGAAACGCATTAAGACCGCAGACAGCGAGGTGGCTGAGGATCACCTGATGAAGGATATAATTAAATAAGGCCGTTAATTATCTTCAAAAGGGTGTTTTAATTAACCTAAATGCACAATTTTCACTCTTGCACTTCCTTGGAGTTTTCTTCGTACGCATGCAAAGTTTCAGGCTGCTAGGTTTTATACTTTTGGAGTTATGGAGCAGACACAACACACACACACACACTTATTAGTGGGAATAATATACTGAGCGGGGTCGGCATGGGGGTGGGGGGAGATCTGAGGGGTGGAAGCAGCATGAGGCAAAGGGGAGGGTATGATAAGGCAGTGTGAGGGGAGGGTTAGGCAGTGCCTAGTTTGGGGATTTGGCCCAGTGTACGATTGTGAGTCTAGTGGTGGAAAGAGCACAGGCAATGGACTAACGAGCAGTGTAAGTATCCGACCTGTGCTTCCCCATTGTCTCGGGTCACTAACCTGCGTTCAATTTTTCATTTATTTATTTTAATTTGTTGTTTTTTTCATTCATTTATATTTTCATTTACGGATGCTTTCCGACAGTTCTGTGATTTTTCCTGGTGTATCACCTTTGAATCAATGATATCACCTTTGATATCCGTCGGCACACAAAATTATTGTGCTTTCCCCATTGTTTTGAGTCTCTCACCTACATTTTATTTTGTTCATTTTTGTTTTTAATGATATATATTTTCATTTGTGGATGTTATCCAATGATTCAGTGATTTTTCCTGGTGTACTGGCTTCGATATCCATCGACTCGCAAAATTTCAACTTTCGACGTCACCCAGATCTTCGAGATTTGTCACGTGGGACAATGCTTCTCAAACACACACGCGGTACAAAGGAACATTTGTGTGAGGGCACTCCCTCAATGATGGGTGCCCAAGGGGCGGAGCGGGGGCTTGCGTCGTCGTCTTAACATCACGATGTTTGCATTTCCAAAAGCCCGATCGCTGCACCCGCCCCGGTCGAACACGCACCAATGAGGAAGATGCTCGCATGATGTTTGCTCCCTCGAAGCCACGCCCACCTTGATAACTTATAAAAGGCCAGGCTCGGCTCTGTTCAACGCTGTTGTCGATGTCCGGGGGATGTTTGTTGATGTACCAGAGGTGCAAGTACAGCTCAGACTGCTTGTTCAGGAGATAGTCTGCTGGAATGCAGGTCACACTGAACCCTGCTGCACTGAGATACAAGGAGACAGGTGTGAGTCATGCTCGGGCTGGAGGTGAGCGGCCCATGAGCCAAGGGCGCAGTGCAGTCTCTGGGGTGTCACACAGCTTCATATACACTAACACCACACACTTTTAACACAACACCAGCACTCCACCACCCAACTTATCATCCCCCTAACCCCTCTCTCCCAATATTTGGCCCAACACAACCCAACGTGGTTGCATGAGGTAAGAGAGGAGTCGTCCCCACACTCCGCTCTGCTTCTTTCTCCTCATTCCATTGGAGAAGAGTCATCCTCACACTCCGCTCTGCTTCTTTCTCCTCATATCTTCTTGTCTCCTTCTTCCCGGAATGAATGATGTTGCCATGTCTGTCATCTAAGTGCGTGTGTACAAGAGGGAAATACGTATTTGGGGTATTTTCTTTTTATCTTTCACCTTTCGCTTCGATTGCTTGTTTATTGCCTGCCTGTGTAAATAAGGATGGCTGTTGCTTGTTGTAAATATGTGTTTCATGATGTGTGCGTGTGCGTGTGCATGTGCGTGTGCGTGTGTAAATAGTTGTTACATTTTCAGACCTGCTCGTTTGCCCTTTCTTTCATTTATCCAACATCACATGTTCATAAATCAATAGACGGGAAGTTTTTGCTCCTCTGTTGGGCTCCGCAGGTTAGCCAGCGCTGCACTCTCTGTTCCACTCGGGAGTGATATGAGTGCACGCTCAAGGCACGGTGCCTAGCTGAAATAATTAACTTAATAAAATAAGGCAACTGTAAATTGAATGTGAGGACCCTGTTTTGATTTAATTCGTTCTGCTGGCATCACCGCTTGCTTGGCCATTGGGCCGAGGAGTTATCCGTGGCCGGTGGCCTCAGTATTAGAGGGCAAGCGGTGTGTCCAGAGACCACCTCGTGGACGTTGTCTGTGCTCGAATCCCAACCCATAACAATATATATATATATATATATATATATATATATATATATATATATATATATATATATATATATATATATATATATATAATGGTGCACCTCTACCTGTGATTGCTGAGGATGCCAGATTGTATCTAGAACCAAGTGGAATCTGCACCTCAACACATCGTCTTTCACCACACTAATCACAACTAGGAGGCATCACCATTGTTTAAGCTGTTGGGAATTCCACGAACATGATTTTTGAAGTTCTCAGACCTGACCAAAAGGTGTGATTATACCATCACGACGACATCATGACTGCAAACCCAGAAAGGCCTCAAGTCTTGAAAAGATGTCAAGGTGAAATGCTGTGTCCAAGCAGTTGAAAAACGAAGCTACCGACTAGTTTTGCCCTCATATGGGCTCGTCATGGCAACACATCGCTGTTCCATCCCCTTAGTGACTTTTAAGCCTTTCAGCTATTCACGATGTATGTGCTGAGCACTTTGTGAACTTCCTGCACTTACATTGGAGATTTCTGCATTTATGACAGCTCATGTCAAGATGAGAAGGGACAAATGTTCCACGAATGTTCGTGTGTAAGCAGAGTGAGCATTGGATCCATTTCATCTCTCCTAATTTGATTCAGCAATACTGCCAAAATCAAAGTACAGTTCTGTATTTGTTTTTCTGATTTCATGTGTTCGGAAAAAGCCAAAAAAATATCCAAGGTGAAACGACATTATTGATTTGAATGTGACACTATGCACCCTGCTGAATTTGTTGAAATTGCGATGTCATTCAATTTGCAGTCGCAGGGGAGCATCTTACTCAGTGAGGGCGAAAAACACCAGGAGCACATCAAGTGTGTGCACTGATCGGGGGCATGCTGTAGCCATTCCAAGGTCAGGTTGCAGGTGGATGCAAGCAGGCTCGTGGCAAGGTCGGCGTCTCATCCCGGGTGCAAAAGTTACGTGACTTTCCAAACAAGGAAATAGATATTGCCACTATGGCCATTTTTTCTGGTATATCATTGTGTTTAAAGTGTATGTTTAAGGAGTTTTGCACTCCGGATGGACATCATGGAAAACTGGTAGCAGAACTCCAACATAAGTTAGTTATGACTTATGGCCAATCGTATTCTGGGCTATTTTTTTTTTCTCTCGGTGGCTGGCAGACATGGCTATCAACTCCACATGTACAACAGATGTTGTTTAAGGTCACTGCTTTGTGTGCAAGAGGAAATTATGCCATATACTATGATAACAAAAACAATGTGATGACTCGGGATGGCTAACGCTCCAGTATACAGAAGGCTAAATGTGGTAGTTTGGCCAAGTGCTGGGACACTATGGCCTGCTATTTTTGAAAGACATCATGAGATATTTTTGTTGTTTGTCATTGAATACGAGTATACAGAATGAACTTCACCCTCCTTCTGAAAAGTCAGTGTACTTTATGATGCAACACCCTGAACATGACATCCTCTCTGACACTGATGTAACCAAATAAAAAGAAAAAAAATTGGAAAAATCTGCACAGGACATCATCATGAACCACGACTCAAAAAGGCTATTGTACAATGGTGAGAGTAAGCAGACTTGGAAGAGAAGTTAGATGCTGAGAGAATGGCTTTCCTTTCCCGATCTCCCTCCGATCCAAAAATTGAGCCAATTTCAAAAATGGAGCTCAGCAACATGATACCATAAGCAGTGACTACAGTGCTTCAGATAATTGTTTGCCTTTGATTAGTCAAACTAGTTTGCTTCCACAGAGAGACAAATTAAAGTCTGTAACATTAATTAGCCACGACTTGAGGTCTCATATTAAACCCTGATGAAGGTGACATTCACATTCTCCAAATTCCAAATGAAAGTAATTGCAAGAGAACGATATCTTGTTAAGTTCCTGATGTTGGGGTGTAATGGTGTAAACTGTACATGGTGATCACCGTGCATGCCACTTTTGGGTAGTAATCCGTGATATTTCCTTGTGGAGATCTCTTCCTGCATTGATTATTATTCATTTTCGTTCAGATTCTCTCACATCCAAATTCACATCTCCCCTGTGAGTGGTGAATCCACTCGCAACAACAAAACATATTCATTATCAAATCTTGTTAAAATACACTGCAAGTGAAGGCGTAAGAGAAAAACATATGCTTTGGTTAGAGGCATTACTCATAAAAGGAGGTTCAATTGAGGCAAAGCATCAGAATTAGATCAAGATAACAGCAAAGTCCTACTGCCATGTGTCGAGCACTGCAATGTCGACATCTATAAAGTACTGAATATTGTAAGCAAAGCTGACAGTAAACTTGTCATTTTATATGGAAGAATAATATACATACTCTGGTGTGCTTTGGCTTGACTAGACACATATGTGCAACTAAGTTAGAACAATTGAATCTCCATGTCCACAATCTCATCTCAGTTTTACTTTTCTTTTCTTTTTTTAAATCATGGATTGCATAAATCTGGTGCAAAAGCTCATCCCCTTAAATACACAGCTATTAGCTTACTTTCAAGGTCATGGAATCAATCATCGCAGTTGGCATCAAATCCTTCCTTTTCTCCAACGGTATAATCTCAAACCATCAGTTTTGATTCAGACTTGGTCACTCTACCTTGGAAATGCAGATTCTGCTCTCCCAACAATGGATGGTGGCCCTCAATGTCAAACATGAGATTTGGACCGTCTCTCACTTTTCCGATGAACCCACCCTCTGCTGCAACATCTCTCATCATTCAGATAGGCCTGCAGCAGCCACTTCCCTCTCTGCAGAAATTGATAGAACTGTGATCTTGTCAAACACTTGGAATATATCTTTCAATCCTGAGAAATCTCACACTCTCACTCTGTCTCTCCAAAAATACCACTCGGTGAACCCTCCCACCACCTTCCTTTAGCAATAAAAATACCAAGAGTGACCAAACTCTTGAAGAAGTTTGGTCACTCAAACTTTTGCTCCTCACTACCAGCCAGGATCTTTCTTGGGCAAATCACAGAAATAAGTTGGCCTCCAAAGCCAGTCGTCAACTGGGCATCCTCCGTCATGCAGAGTCTTTTCTTGGCACATCTGATCTTTTATCTACCTCCAAAGCCTTCATTCCACATTTTTATGGAGTCCTGCTCTCCACTCGAGGCTGACCCCCAACTCACATTTTGCTCAGCTTGATGCCATGGAAACCAAGTCCTTCAAAATAATTGGAATCTCCTGTGATAAAGCTGAGTCTATGGGCCTTTCACCTTCACATCGCAGAGAGGTCGGTGATCTCTCCATCTTCCACCGCCTCCTTTCTGGTCTTGCACCCTCTGACCTTCTCAGGTTTCTGCAGGGTGCATGTGGTTTGCCAGTCTCGTCCTTCTGGTGAAACCACCAAGATCCAAGCTCACTGTTCACCTCCACTCATTCGTTCCTTTTATCCAAACTGTGGAACCAACTTCCTCAGTCTCTTCAATCTCATTCTTCCCTCCAGGGCTTCAAGACAACTGTTCACCATCATCTCAGGTCATCCCCCATCCACGATCATAATCTTTCCTACCCATATTTGCACTCCCCCACCCCAAGCCTACCTCTTTCCGTTTTTTTCAATTTTCCTTCCACTTCTGCGATTGAGATTTTGAGATTGTATCCATCTTGTTCACCCCCGGTACCCTCCCAATTTCTCTCATTCTTTCCCACATCCCCTCGTTTTCCAAATCTCTCTCTATTTTATCTCACAAACCTGTTGTTTGTGTGCCCTCTCTCTTTCTACTGTCGCTACCGAAGGTGAAGGAGGTGATGTTTTCACCGCTTTCTGTCTGTTTCTTTGTCTGTGTGCAGGATATCTCAAAAAGTTGTTTACAGATCCGGATGAAATTTGGTGGGCAGGTTGGGTGTGTGACAAGGACGAAATGATTAGATTTTGGTGAAGATCTGGATCCTGATCCGACTTCGAGAATTCGTCAAGTGATTCCTTACCATTGAGAAATAGGGCCAAAAATGATATAGAGCACGATATCTCAAAAAGTTATGGACAGATTCGGACAAAACTTGGTGGACACGTTGGGTGTTTGACAAGGAAGAATTGGTTCCATTTCGGTGAAGATCCGGATCTGGATCTGGATACGAGAATTATTTAATTTTTAAAGTGATTCTTTACCATTGAGAGACAGGGCCAAAAATGAGATAGTACTGTATAGCATGATATTGAAAAAATGTATTGCGCCCGATATGTTCTCGTGGATCAGGCATTACGTGGCGGAGGTATGTGCTCTACCGAGTACCATTCTAGTTTTCATTCTGTTACGTCCTGGTGCATTCTGTGTTCTGGCACCTCCATGAGCCTTGACACTATATCTCCCAAAAAAGGAATTCATCAAGCATTTCTCATATTGTCATGTGGAAGGCACACCCCTCAAATGTGTGTAGTCACAACCTAAGCAGTTATTGACCCCACCAGAGCGAATGCTCCAAGGATTAAACCAAGTACCGTAGTCACTTGCACTCATGTACTTTTGGCAAGTGGTGACATTGGTCCATGCTTCGGTACAGTCTGGCATCATACTGGTTATTAATCAGGATTACTTTGATTTCAATCCTCCAAAAAAATGAAATGAACCCAAATGTCAGCATGGTAACACGAGGCGTACACACTCTCTTAATAAATTAATAAATAACATGTGCACACCAGTCAGTTTACAAAATCCCAGACAAAAATATAGACAGAAACCATACAGAAAAGCTACCACCATCTATATCTTCTTCTTCTTCTTCTTCGTCATCTTCGTAAGTCAGCTCTACGGCTGAAGTTCCAGCTGAAGGTCCACACAAACTACAATCATGCACACAAAAATCGAGCAGGAAAAATTAATTTGGCATGGGATGAATAGGCCGACACACACAACAACCATGTGGCAGGACTCAGGTTTGCCCCAATGGCTTCACGTTTAAGTCCCTGAACAAGACGCTGGCAGATGAGCATGTGCAGCTTTCTGGGTGTTGAAGGAACAACAGGAGCACAGAGAGTTCCCAGTGAAGGGACAAACAGGTCAGCAGTAGGTCAGAATTTTGGTGGCAAGTCATCCTTCCACTGGCGTAAGCTCCTTTTCAGCAAGGGATGCGCGTTTTATCTCTGCCTACCCATCCCTGTCATTATATCAAACTAGCAAGTACCTGCTCCGTGGGTGATCTTGTTCCAAGCATGCAACATGTTCTTCTGATACATACCTCTATTTAGGCAGTGTATAGGCAACTGGCAGCTGTCTCAATTGCTCCGGAAATTTATAAAAAACATGACCCTGGTTACGTGCATGAAGCATAAACATACCTACCGCTTACAATTCAAAACACCTCACAGCACTGGAAAACGTGGGGACAGGAATACTGCACTGTAAATGGTGGAGACTTGTCATACCCTCCCCATCTGGAGGCGGCACGACACGATACACATTTACATAAAGAATTTGTGTCCCCTCAACCCACCCCACGCACCCCCACACTCCCCAAGACCACCGGCAAAGATAAAAACACCCTTTTACACTAATTGGGGTCATGTTGATCCTCTGCAGCAAGTCTGGATGTAAATCGGCTCACAACTGTAGGAGGAGTAGCGCGACAAACAAACACAGGACCATGAATTATCGGAAAGATAAGGTTTGGTCTGTGAAGGAGGGAGGATCAATCACCTTCCTGTGTACTGTTACTGAGTACCCACAACATATGTGGACAAACCCTGCATGCCCAAGCAGGTGGCCGAGGTAGAGGTGAATCACCACCCCCTCTACCCCACCCCCCACCAACCCCCAGCATTATAGGAATCACGCCGTCTAGTACCTTCTCTACCAACCGCCATGGCTGATTCAACAAAAGGGGAACACATGAACAAGAGATCTTAGCCGATATAGTCTAAATTAGACAGGCTTGTTCCCTTGGTTTTTGCTTCTCATGTACCATACTCTGATACAGAGCGTCGGTGCTACTGAAGAAATTTCGGGCAAGATAAGCCACCACGACCAGGAAAACAGAAATGGACGCAGATATTTTCTGATGACCTTATTGAGGTCCTCTTGCAACTCAGACCCACACATGGACTGTGTTGGGCATGATCTCTTAGTTTGGTGAAGTTAATCAAGTCTCCAATAAACTCACTTCCCCAAGCCAGACAGAATGTGACTCAACCCCAATTCAATAGTGTACATGCTTATATCACAAGCGGCAAGTCAGTATTAACAGCAAACTATTACAAAGCGAATAAAAATTCTGAAATTTAAGGTTGAAGAACTTGCATTGTACACTTGATGATGCTCTTTCTCTCGAGCTCACAACAGGAGGAGGTCATTTGTTGATCCAACCATCCATCCATACATTGGGACCATACTCTGTACAGAGTGTTGGTGCTGCCAAAGCAGTCTCCTGGGCTATTGGGCACAATCCTGGACGGGTCCCCACTCCAACACAGGATACTCGAATGGCTTAATCATCCCAGCAAGCTGGTACTCATTTTGCCAACCTCAGAAGGATGACAGGCTGAATTAACCCCACTTAGTATAAATTCAACGGCAAAGCAAGATTTGAACTCAAGACCCAAGGATCCCAAGGCCACCCACCACTCTAAACATCAAGACAACACCAGGCATATTTATTGATTATATGACTTGTAATACAAGTGTTTTGATCAACAAACATATCATATTACCCATTTGTTGATCATACCCCCACCTTGAGTGACGCTATCCGATACACATTTACGTCAAGAAAATTGGGTCCCCTACCACCCCCCACCCCGCTAAACCCCCATGTTCATGAATTTACCGTATATACCGCCTCAAAACTTCCTGTGCACCTTAAGTACAACCACCAGTTTTCAAATCTATCCAGTGGTTCAGAAGTGCATGGAAGTCAAACAAACATCGAAACACAAACAAACGAGAACGGCACTCAGAAGAGCACATACCTCCGCCAGGCTGAGCAGTTTACGTTTTGTATCCAACTGATAGGCTGGATCTACATCCGGAGCATTCTTCCTTGTCACACACCAAAATCGATTAGGCTTGTTCTTGTCACCAACCCAACTCATCCACCAAGTTTCATCCGAATCTGTCCATAACTTTGAGATATTGTGCTGACATTTACACTGTACGTCTCGTTTTTGGCCCTATCTCTCAATGGTATGAGCTAACTATCTCTCAAAAGTTAGCTCTGTAGTTGCATCACTCGACGCCGCCATTCTTGTCTGAATCTCGACGTAACTCCACCCTCAAGGCACACGGCAAATTTGATTGGTCGAGATGCCGTAAACATTTTTACCCAAGTACTGCTAAACTGCTGGTTCCTGGAAATGCAAACAAGGTGATTTGTGTTCACCAGTCTTCAAGTGTATAACTCAATGACATAAAACTAGAAGGGCACTCGGTAGAGCACATACCTCCGCCCCGCAATGCCTGATCCACTCGAACATATCGGGCTCAATATATTTTTGAAATATCATGTTATACATGATCTCTCAATGGTGGAGAATCACTTAACAAATTCTAGTAGCCGGATCCGGATTCGGATCTTCAGCAAAACCGAATCAGTTCGTCCTTGTCACACACCCAACGTGTCCACCAAGTTTCATCAGAATCCGTCCACAACTTTTTGAGATATCCTGCACGCAAACAAACGAACAAACAAACAGAGAGATAGGTGAAAACATAACCTCCTTCACCTTCGTTGGCGGAGGTAATAAAAGTTTTAAAGGCTGCAGAAAAAAAAAATATATATATCAAAATAAACCATGGAATAAGAAGTTTACTGCCAATGATGCAACCTGTTTTACACCACCTTACCATGACACATTAAATTAGTTATTCTTACCTGTTGTTTGTATCCTTTAAATGACATCCCCAAAAAACGGTACTCTTCCTGTTTGGAATGATTTTCAATTTTGTTTCATTGCCAGGCTGAGAGACAGACTGAAACAATTGCTTTACCACGAATGTGTGTGCGTGCTAGGGATGAGACGCCGTACAATTCGTCAAATTCAGTGACAAAGTACTGCTAAATAGCAGGTTTATATTCCGATAAGTAATTTTATACAGTGTTCAAAATGTGAAATTCAATTGAAATCAAGTAGTTCTTCGATCATAGACCGACACGTATCAGGCAGACAGAGTGTACCAATTGCTGAACCCTGCTTTGTACTATGTGTGCAGGGTAATCATATATAGTATGATGCTACTCCATGAGCCTTTAAATCGAGAAGAAAAATAGCAATCGTCTGATGTTGAGGTTTAATCATGACAATGCAAAAAGCACCAAAGAGGCGTGCAAACAAAAACGATTCCAAGAAAGCAGATAACTTACAAAAACATTGGCTTAAACTACTTGAAAGTCATGAGATTGGTTCAGCATTTCCAAATTTATTAGCAGGGCAAATGATCAATGTTGAATGAATGGGCAGCAACTGACAAGTGTATTGGATTCATGGGTTTATAAAATCGAGTGAATTACGTGCATTAAGAGAGAGGAACTTATCTCCCTCTAACACACACACACACAGACACAGACGCAGACGCAGACGCAGACACAGACACAGACACAGACACACACGTCACTGAGCTGCTCGTGTAGATTCACACCATGTTCGAAGAATATCAGATTATGGAAGGAAGTTTTACTTGGTTTGTAATTATAAGTAAAAATGAAATGTTTTCACGACCAGAGTCAAAGGCGTTATATTTAATTAATGGTGTAAACTTCATGTAGCGTCACCGAGGCAACGGCGATGACAACACAACCACATATAACTTTGCAAATTGAATAGTGAAGAAGGCAGTGGCATGGATGGATGGAAGTACGGTGAAGGAATAAAACAAGAAAGACGTCGTGCAGATCATTGTGTACTGGTGAAATCCAAATTAACAACATGCTTCGAGGTTTTGATTGGTGAGCCAATTCAGTGACCCAATATGCAAATTATGCTCCACATTGTAGATTAGCAGGCCTCCCTGTGGGTGGAGATTGTGTATTACTTGCTGAAAAAAGTGGAGCCTGTATATTACAAGAAGACTATAGATGTTTATGTGGTGTACATCTAAAGGGGTGAAACAGGTTTACAGGTCTAAAGGGTGTAAGTGGTCCAAAAGGTATATATATATATATATATATATATATGGGATCCAAAATGGTATATTATGCTTTTAAGGGGTCGAAAGATCGAAAGGGTTTTTTTCAATAGTAGTTAGGGTATAAAGGGGTATAATGGGTCGAAGGGTCAAGGTGTCTAAGTGGTCTAAAGGGTATAAATGTCTTTAGGAGTCGAAGGGGTCTTAAGGGATCTAAAGTGTCAAAATAGGTTTAAAGGGTCAAGGAGTCTAAGCGGTCAAAAGGTCCAACGTACCTAAACTGGTCTAAAATGTCTAAAGGGTATGTTCCAACAGTGGTGAATAGTCTAAAGGGTCGAATGGGGTCGATAGGTTATTGGGATCTTAAGGGTTGAAGGGGAAGGTCTAAGGGTTCTAAATGGCCTAACATGGTCGATAGGGCCTTGGTGTTCTTATGGGTCTAATTGGGCCTTAGGGTTATAAAGGGTATAATGGGGTTCATGGGGTCTTAGCGTTCTAATGGGTGTACACTGTACAGGGTCTCCAGGGTCTTAAGGGTCTTAAGGGTTCTAACGGGGTCTATAGGGTGTACACGGTGTAAAGGGTCTTATGGTTCTAAAGGGTCAAATGTGATCTCAGGGTTATAAAGAGTCTAAAGGGTCTCTGCAATTGGGTCTGTAGGGTCTCTACAGGGTCTTCAGTTCTTTAGGGTCAAAGGGTTCTCACAAGGTCTTAGGGGGTCTTAAGCTTCTTCAGGGTCTAAGAGTCTTATGGTCAAAGGGTCTACCGGGGTCGATAGGGTCTGAGGAGATCTTGAATGTCTTTGGGGATCTTAAGGGTCTGAGAGTTCTAAAGGGTCTAACAGAGTTCTAAAGGTTTTAGCAATCTCAGGTTCTAACAGGGTCGATAGGGTCTATGAGGTCTACAAGGTGTTAGGGGCCTTAAGTGTTGAAGGGTTATAAAGGGTCTTGGTGGATCTTGGTAGTCTTAAAGGGTCTAAAGGGTCAAGCGGTCTTAAAGCAGTCCATAAGGTCAATGGATCGAAGTGGTTCAAGAGGGTCGAAAGGGTTTTAAATGTCTAAAGGGTGCGTTTCAACAGTAGTTACAGGTCCATTGGGTGTAAAGAGTCTATAGAGTATAAAGGGGTCTAAAGGGTCCAAACAAGGTCAAATGTGTCAATGTCTAAAAGGTCGAAAAGTCAAGGGGTCTAAAGGGTGTAAAGTATCTAAATAAGGGCAATGGGTCGAAAGGGTCGAGTCGTCGAAAGGGTGCAAAGGTCAAAAGGGTCTAAGGGGGGTGGGTATGAAGGGTCTTAAAGGTCCAAATGGTCTAAAGGGGTCTAAAAGGTATAATGGATCTAAATGTCTAAAACGTATGTTCCAATAGTCGATAATTAATAAATGTAATTAATAGAAATACTCACGGTTCAACTGACATTCAAACAGTACATACTGTAATTAATTGGCATGCTCACATATGGGTCGACCATGGCTTCACCTCGATGAGGGTTCACCATCCACCCATGTTTTTCGGTTATATATTGTCGCATCCTGGGCGGTTAGGTTAATTCCCCCGACCCAATTGTGGTGGACGGGCGGTTAACACCGACCGGGCCGGATAGTCAAACAATTTCCCTTGGAGAAGAACAGCCGAGTACCTTGGAGATTATAGTGCACGCAGGATGGGGCGGCAAGGACGCGCAACAGATGGAAGCACAGCACAGGGGGGTTTATACTCGAACCGACGACAAATAGACAACACAATCAATATAAATAAATACGGGGGTTTAAAGAAAATTAATCAAATATTTACAATGGTAATAATTCAAAGTGTAACTAGAAGGGCATTCAGTAGAGCGCATACCTGCGCCACGTAATGCCTGATCCACAAGAGCATAGCGGGCGCAATAAATTTTTGAAATATCATGCTATGCAGGACGATGTCGTTTTTGGTCCGATCTCTCAATGGTGAAGAATCACTTAAAAATTAAATAATCCTTGGAACCAGATCCAGATTCGGATCTTCACCAAAATCGAATCTATTCGTCCTTGCCACACACCCAACATGTCCACCAAGTTTTGTCCGAAAAAAAAAGAAGAGAGAAAGGTGAGGTATGGAGGTGGGGTTAGTAAAGAGAATGATATGTTCTGCTTAATGTCCAAACACACACACACACACACAAACACAC
>CM068952.1:100313484-100331621 GCA_035128595.1 Eptatretus atami
ACACACACACACACACCAGAACAGCTGTACACACAACTACACAACAGAGTTTGTAAAGTAATCCGCTGGCACATCTGCAAAAGCTTTGATATTCCAGTTCCAGGGAATTTGTGGGAACATGAACCAAAAGCAATCACTGAAAACATGGAAGCACCGCTCATGTCCAACATAATGATCCCATTGAGCGTGAACATCGAAAAAAAAATGTTACGACCAGACATCATACATAGGTACAAAAAAAAGAGAGAAGGCATTGCTAAGTGAGGTGTTAATAGCAGTGATTTTGGACTAAATAATGCAGAAATCAAGAAAATGACCGAATACCAAGACCTCAAGAATGGAGTGAGAAGATCCTGGAAGCTGAAGAATGCCAAAGTTGTTGCAGTGATGACAAAGAACCTCACAGAGATATTGAAAACCATCCCTGGGAATATTACGACAAACTAACTACAGTTGGAAGCTGTCCGGGGCTCAGTGACGATCCTCAAAAGAGCCGTCAAAATAAAACTTCACACCTTGGTCCATGATTCATGACCGCTCTTACCGAAATGGATGTGGATACTTTGAGACCGGGAAGGTCTCCGTTTCACCTCCTGAAACCCATCACTCGGCGATCTTCAGAAGAAGCAAAATCTCCGACGCGATGGGTGACGTTCATCAACCCCGTAGATGCGACAAAATACATGGTCAAATGACAAATTCATAGCAAAAAGTAAGTAGCTGGCAATCATTTTCTCTCTTGAATCGTCATATATTTCTCAAAGCCTTGCTATGAATCAGTTAACGACTAAATGTGTACTATCAAAAGGATCAGAATATTTTTGGTACGGTGAGGTCATACTTCATAAAAAAATAAGATAGTTCAGTTGTATTCGGCCTTTTCTACAGGCTAGAAGGTTCGATGAGGATCTGAAACACAAATGAAGCACACATGTGCAGACAAATCCACGAGACAACACCGGACTTGACTTTAGACAAACACATCGCCGAGCTTGGGGAAAGTGACAACTTCCCAGCACACTCTGGGTAACAGCTCTGCCATATCTTATGCCATCGCTTTTCTGTCCGCACTCAGCAGGGGAGTTAAGGACAAATTTCCTTCTCCCTGTAGATGCCAAACGATGGCACTTCTCCATACTGTAACCTTTATATAATGTTGAGTGTCAAGCAAGAATGCATGCAGCATGTACCATGTTTTAAAGTCTTTGGAATAACTCGGCCAAGATCAAAATCAAATCTCTGACCTTCCAGACAGAGCAGACACTACAAACAATTATGAAATTAAGCTGCACATTGCAGACAGGTCAGTGGTCTCTGTCTTCCACCGCCTCCTTTCTGGTCTTGCATCCTCTGCTCTTTTCCCGTTTCCCCCTTCCCCCTTCCCCCTCCCCCTTGGTGTCTCCAGGGTGCATGCGGTGCACCATCAACCCCCTTCTGGTGAACCTCCCAAAATCCAGAATCTCCGATTTCTTCCACTCATTCGGTCCTCTTTTTTTCTCCCCCACCTGTGGTACCAACTTCCACATCCTCTCCAATCTCATTCTTCCCTTCAGGTCATCAAGACAGCTGTTTACCACCATTTCAGATCATCCCCCATCCAAAACCATAATCTTTCCTACCCCATTAACCCTCCCCAAGCACACTTCTTTCCAAATTTCCAGTCTTTAATTCCAGCGAGTTTGCTCGTTTCCATTTTGTCGACAACTTGCTTCCTCCCCAACCCCTCATTATTCCCCACACCCCCCAAACCCCTCATCCACAAGCTTTGGCTTTGTATACAAAAAAGCATCGAAAAATTATGCTAATTTCCATTGTCAAATTCTTGGTTTAATCCCCAATGAGTGGACGTTTTTGGGGAATATTTTTTTTCAATGGAAATTTATTGTGACAGGAGGAAGCTAGGGCGGCACTCGGTAGAGCGCATACCTCCGCCAGGCTGAACAGTTTACGTTTTGTAACACACCGATAGGCCGGATCTGGATCTGCACCTGAATTAAAATCAAATTGGCTCGTTCTTGTGACCTAACCAACTCCTATATCTAGTTTTGGCATCACTCGTCCACAAATTTTTGAGATATCGTGCTCCACACACATATATAGTGTTACGGCTGTGGAAATTCGCATTACACCATTCAGGTCCAGTAGGTGAGATATATTTCTTAAGTATATGTGTAGTTAGCCCAAACCCATTGTTTAGAGGGAATTAATGTGATTCATTCGGGCTGCGATCCTTCGAGATAGCCGTTTTTCTGTCCTTTCTTTAATTTGAACAACCACCACCAACCACAACTCCCTTCTCACAAACCGCGCCACCCCCCACCATCCACGCAGCCACATCTTCGCCCCCTCGCCGTTCAACAGGCTCCGTGCGGCTACGATCTCCGCAGCGCTAGCAGGAGGATGCGCACGTCTTACGGCCTTTTTCCCGTCTGGCTTCTCCGCGCTTGGAGGAGAGAAGCGAGGGGAGGGCAGCTCGCCGCCGATTGGCGGATGGACAGTGTGAGGCGGTCGGGGTGAGGGAACGCCCTGTTCCAGAACCCTCTCGAAGGAGGGTGGAGCCACGAACGGGGCGGGGCAGCGGGGCGGGCGCCGGGGTATAAGAGTCAGAGGCGCAGGAGGTTCTCTCTCTCTGGTTCGGCGTTCTTTGGTTCTCTCCGGCGCGTGCTGTCTTTGGTTCTCTCTGGTTCGGTTCTGGTTCTCTCCGGCGCGTGCTGTTCTCTGGTTCTCTCTGGCGCGTGCTGTTCTCTGGTTCTCTCTGGTTCGGCGTGTGCTCTCTGGTTCTCTCTGGCGCGTGCTGTCTCTGGTTCTCTCTGGGTTCGGCGTGCTCTCTCTCTGTTCGTCGGTGCTCGGTCCGTGGCGTCGAGGGGCCAGCACGGGCAGGCAGAAGCACGCCGGAGGATCTCGCGTCGAGTGGAGCGAGAGAGCTCGCGGACCACGGCAGAGGACGGTCGCAAGGACGTGAACGCAGGGAAGTCGTGACTTCCATTTTCTTTTGGGGTTTTGTGCAAATGTGTGTGTGTGGCGCCAGTCCGGCAAGTAGTATTGTATAAGTGGTCCGTGTGTCGCGTAATCGGGTTTTAACTCTTTCGCTTTTGTCGTTCCTTCTTTTATTTGATATATGTGCATTCTGTGCTATACGTGTGCTTTGTGTCCGTCTGTGTAAATAAAATGCTTGCTTGTTGAATTGTTCCCCCGTTTCGCTGCGTCCTTCCTTCGTTGGGTCTCCATCTTGTTTTACGTAAAGGGTACGTAGTGGGCGCGGGACGCCCGATATTAATCAGGAACCGTCGAGGCCGACGATAACACCGCTCGGTTATCCCGATAGCACGGAACGGATCGCTTAAGCGGCCCGTGTCCGAAGTCGACCTGCGGTCGCCCGGTTTACCATCCGCGTGGGTACTTAGGTAGGTCGAGTTTGGCGAACAACCCTATCCCACGCGGGTGGCCGATTGGCACGATCGTGGTGAGGCCGAAAGGCCCACCCGTGACTGGATCCCGGCGTTAGTCCGAGAGGGTCACGACAGAATTGTCCGTCCGGTGGGCGAGGCAGTCGCGATTCGAGTCACGTGGCCGATCGCACGCCAGCGGGCGCGAATTCGCAACACTGGTGTCAGGAGTGGGATTCGAATCCCTCTTGTCTCCAAGCTAAATTCACAGGGAATCGGTTCAGGGGTGAGAGAAGCGACCCCCGATTCCCTCTAAATTACGAGCGGATAAAATTAACCCCTTACGTGGAATAAGATGGTGTCTCAAGGCGAGCGGGTGCCGGGGGTAGAAATAGATATGTGTAGAAATGTGGGATCCATGGCTCAGGACGAGATCACCGTGCAAGAGAACCCCGTACCAGAAGGTTGGGAAAGGCATCGATGCGTTCATCTGGTCGTTTTTTTTATTATAACTCCACCACTAAATGTAGTCAGTGGGATGGCCAGGGCAGGTGACAATGCGGCATTTTATGGAACTTGTGCAAAGCATAACAAACGAAATAAAAGGAATGAACGAAAAAATGGATACAAATACGCAACAAATGATGGACAAAATGGATGCGCGCACACAGGCATTCGTAAGCGATATGCGAACCCTGCGGGGTGAAACGCAGCAAATGGGCCGAAGCCTGCAGGCGGGCATGAAGGCTACAACAGCGAAGTGCGTAATGGCGACGCCACGTGTGGGAGCGAACGAGCTGGGAGGGGTGCAACGGTTGTCAGGCCGCGGTGAAGGCGGGTGAGGAAAAAATAATTCGGGAGACGTGTTGGGCGAGAAGTGTGGAGGTGACGGAAAAAGTGACGGTAACCGAGAGGGAAAAATTAATTGGGTGACGGAGACGTGACGAAGGAAATAAAAATAGTGGAGTGTGAAAAAAGACTTCAAGACATGAATAAGAGAGTTGATAAGCTGGGACGGGAGGTAAAAACGGAGACAGAGGAACTGGGAAGACGGATAGACAAACACAAGGGCAAGCTGGAAGAACAGTTAGAAGCCAAAGCAAGGTCGGAGTGTGCGGAGATGAGAAAGGAATTGGAAAAGAAAACTGGTTACAGAACACCAAAACAAAGAGACGGAACTACAAAACGAACTGAGAGTGTTAAAAGAGGAACAAGAAAGAGTACTGGGAGAACAAGGAATGAGACAGGAGAAAGAAATCTGTCAACTGAAGGAAATGACGAGATTGCAGAACGAGGAACAAGAAGGACAGTGGAATAAAAAACTGAAAGTATGAATTTGAAATTGAACGACAAAACGAAAAAAATAGGTTGGAATACGAGAAGTTGAAGGAGCAAGGAATGAAGCAGGAAGGAGAAATCAGGAGATTGAAGGACACAACGAGATTGGAGAGGGAAGAGCGAGAGGAACAATGGATAGAAAACAAAAGGAACATGAAGCCGAGGTTGACCAATTGAAAGAAAAGGCGAGGCTGGAGTGCGAGGAGATAGACAAAGAACAGCGAATGAAACACAAAAGGGAAATTAACCACATGAAGAAAACCATGAAACTGCGGAAGGAAAGACAGGAGAGGAACAAGGAAGAGTAATGAGACAGCAGCAACTGAAAACAAGAAGGAGATTAACCAAATGAAGCAAACCATGAAACTGGAGAAGGAAGGACAGGAGAGGAAACGAGGAAGGGTAATGAGAGAACAGCGAATGAAACACAGGAAGGAAATGGCCAATTGAAAGAAACGATGAAATTGGAAAATAGAAAGCATGAGGAAGAGTGGAGAGAAAACAAAAACTATACGAGTTTGAAATTAATGAACTGAAGGAGAGAGTAAAATTGAAATCCAGAGAGATGGAAAAACTCCAGAAAGAAACAGAAACTAATAAATGTATAGAGACCGGGAGACAGAAAAAATAGAGGAGAGACTGCATGATAATGACGGGGTTAAAGGAACAGAGACACACACACAGAGGTAGTGGAGGATAAGGGGGTGAGCTCGCGGACTGGGTAGAGACCCGGTGTGAGCAGCTGGATGGCCGCCTCCAGGAACGAGGGGAGGGAGTATGCCCCCTTGAGGCGAATCACGACCAGGTGGGTCCGGTCGTGCTTCGCGGAGTTGAAGGGACGAGTGCTGTGGATAGGTGCACTGCAGCTGTGGGGGTATAGAGGCCCCGGGAACCCTTGTGGGGACACGAATCCCCAGTGTGGTTGTGCAGGGGTGTGTGTTTGCGAGTGTGCGGAGATGCTGCTTTCCGGCACGCATGGTGTGAGTGAGACCCCCTGTGCAGGTGAAAGGTTGGGTGTGAGTGAGAGGGTCCGTGTGAGAGAGACCGTGTGTGTGAGGTCTCTGTATGTGAGGGAGATGACGGTCGGCATGCGGAGCATGCAGCCGCGTCTCCCGGGGTGAGTGTGTTGGAGTGGAGTCTGGGCGTCGTAACACGCAGGTGTGCGTGGAGGGAATGGCGACGGAGACGGCGACAGAGGGACAAAAGCCGGGTACGGCTGTAGCTGTTGTGGGGACCTGCCGGGTTCACCCAGCAGCGAGCGCGAGGTCGTGCTGTGCAGCGTACGAGACCCCCACGTGCTCGCTTGCGGGAGTGAAGCCCGGTCCGGAAACGCACGCGGTGGAGTTGCCGATCCCGCGGACGGACAAAGTCTAGGCAGGATACGGATTTGGACCGGATGGGTTCTCCACGCGAGCTTGTGTTAAGCTCCAACGGGCAGAGCACATGTGTTCGCGTGGGGAGCCCCTCGGAGTGCGAGGTTTGCTTTTGGGGTGCGCAGGTGACGTCATGGCTGCACGTGGGGTTGGAATCCGGCAGGAGGGTGAATCCCTGCCGGATGGTACTGTCAAGAGGGACGAGGTACGCGTGCAGCTGCATGACGTCACGGGCAAGTGCAAAGTGCGCGAGCTGTGAGTTGCCGCGCTGGTGCTGCGCAGAATTTGAAAGAAAAAAAAATTTAACAAAAGCAAGCCTCGCTTTCGGGTGAACAGGATCCCTGGGCAAGGTGTGAAAGACCCCTTACCAGGGCACAGGATGGAACTAGCTAGGGGGAAGGGTTAGCTTAGCTAGACCGGCTCCATGGGGCAGGGGTAAGTCCTCATGGGGCCCGTGGAATGGATTAGTTAGAGGGCTTGTAGTCAGATTTAGGAAGGGAGATGGGAAAAGAGATTTGGAGACAGAGACAGACTTTGGATGTGTAGTGGGACGTAGCTTAGCCACGTAGTGTTAAAAGGATGTGCTACTAGTGTAAGGGACGACGTGGAGCACGAGGTAGTTAGGGAGGTAGTTAGGAGAATGGCAGGATTCAGCGATGAGTGTGTTGGAGAGTTGGAGAGTGTAATGGAAACGTGTTGAGTGAGTGAGGCCAGCGGGTCTGTGTGAATGGAGCGAATGGGGAATGCATGGTGCGATGAGTGATTGGGGGGAGGAGTGACTCCGCCCAAGGGACCCCGGGGTCAGTGTAGAGTGAGTTAGCTGGGTTAGTCAAATTGAAAAAATGGAAGTCGTTTTGCTGTTGGTGGGGAAGTAGGCTCGAAACCCATTGGGGGGTGCAGGAGCCCTGTTGACGGGCTGGGAGCGTGGCTGCGAAAGGTGAGTATCGCTGAGTGGGTACCGGGGACCGCGGCTAGTCGGCCGTGGTAGGCCAAGGGTCCATGGGGGCCGCGGATAGCGTAGTGGGCACGGGTGCGCCCGCTTGGTGGGGGCCCGGAGCGCCGTTAGCCGCGTGGGCAGTGTCGTGGGCACGGGTGACCCTCGGAAAGGGGCCCGGGGCGCCAGCCTGCCACGTGTGCGTTTCAGGGGGGTTGCCATGGGGGCACTCCCCGGTTTTAGGGAGCTGGTAGGCTCGGAGGCAGTGTAGTGCCCGGGGTGCCATTGTTAGAGAATCGGCAGAGGGTCGTGCCTGCCAAGGGGAGCCACGCGTCCCAGCCACGAAACCGTGCAAGGGCACGAGGGAAAATTGGAGGGCGAGGCCCGAAATTTGAGAGGACACCAACACAGGCGACGGGAATCTGGGTTTTTAGAACCAATAGATTAAGCGAGAGGCGCTTGTTGAAAGCCCGGGGTAGTTTAAAGGTTAATGGTTAGGATAGATTAGAAATGCACCCCTCCCACCATCCATCCCTTCGCTCTCGTTGTGGGCCGCTGGACCCACTTTGGGTTAGATCGCTGAGATCTGGGGAGGCCATCCTGAGGCTTCATTGGCCTCGGCACAGGACGCTAGCTCTCCCTTATTCCCCTCCGGGAAGGGAACGTAGGGGTTGGGAGTAGGCTAGGTGACGATAGGTTAGCCGAACAAGGACGATAAAGGGGGTTAGGGGACGATTTATAGTTGGGAAGGGATGAAATAAAAACAAACAAAAAAATAAGTTGGGGCTAAATTGGGTTTTTACAAATTAAAGGGAGATGGTATGAACAGTGACAGCAAAGGCAATAGGTGGGAGGGAGACCGTAGGGTAGGTCCGAGCCCGCCTTCTGCGAGTGGCCAGCACCACCGTACTCTCCTCCACCAACCTGCACTGCACGGCAAGAGGCCGGCCAACTTCATCGGCAGCTGTTGTTTTGCTGCAAGGCCTGTGCCGGCCGGATCGTCCGACGGCTGTTTTTTTTACTGCAAGGCCTGTGCCGGCCAGTTCGTCTGCCGGCTGTGTTCGCCTGCAGCGGCCTTGTTCTGCAGGCTATGTTTGCCTGCTACCTTTGCCATGCCATGCCCACTGCCCCGGTTCACCAGCCCCGTTCTGTCCAATTTTGCTTTGCCCCCCTTGTTCATTGCCATGTGCGCCAGGATCGTCGTTACAACAGTTTGCAAGCTGCAGGAACTGTCCTGTTGGCAGCTGCAACACGGGCCTGCAGTGGCGGCCCGTGCACCGGTTTTCTTTTGACTCTTTTTCTTTTTCCTGCAGAGTTCATTGATCCTGGGCCATGGAGTAGTGTAAATTATAAGGTTAAGTTGTATTGTACTGTAAATATGAGTGCGCCCCGGCATGTATGTCCTAGCGCCGGCAATTTTATTTAAGTCGTCCGTGTGAGTGGGTTGTTTAGTTAGTTACTCAGCCCTCAGGTTATTTATTTTGGGACACGAATACCATGAATGTCGCACTCAGGGATCCGAAGGTAAAACGTACTAGGGAGAACTACACATGATGGCACACGATAATTTGACGACTCGACGAGTCTGTAAAAAGGGGAGGGGGTAGTGTTACGGCTGTAGAAATTCGCATTACACCATTCAGGTCCCGTAGGTGAGATATATTTCTTAAGTAATGTGTAGTTGCCCAAACCCATTGTTTAGAGGGAATTAATGTGATTCATTCGGGCTGCGATCCTTCGAGATAGCCGTTTTTCTGTGCTTTCTTAATTTGAACAACCACCACCAACCACAACGCCGCTTCTCAACAACCGCGCCACCCCCACATCCACGCAGCCACATCTTCGCCCCTCGCCGTTCAACAGGCTCCGTGCGGCTACGATCTCCGCAGCGCTAGCAGGAGGATGCGCACGTCTTACGGCCTGTTTTTCCCGTCTGGCTTCTCCGCGCTTGGAGGAGAGAAGCGAGGGGGGCAGCTCGCCGCCGATTGGCGGATGGACAGTGTGAGGCGGTCGGGGTGAGGGACGCCCCTGTTCAGAACCTCCTCGAAGGAGAGGTGGAGCCACGAACAGGGCGGGCAGCGGGCGGGGCACCGGGGTATAAGAGTCAGAGGCGCAGGAGGTTCTCTCTCTCTGGTTCGGCGTTCTTTGGTTTCTCCGCGCGCGTGCTGTTCTTGTTCTCTCTGGTTCGGCGTTCTTTGGTTCTCTCCGGCGCGTGCTGTTCTCTGGTTCTCTCCGGCCGCGTGCTGTCTTCTGGTTCTCTCTGGCGCGTGCTGTCTCTTGGTTCTCTCTGGGTTCGGCGTGTGCTCTCTCTCTGTTCGTCGGTGCTCGGTCCGTGGCGTAGGGGCCAGCATGGGCAGGCACGAAGCACGCCGGGATCTCGCGTCGAGTGGAGCGGAGAGAGCTCGCAGACCCGGCAGAGGACGTCGCCAAGGGACGTGACGGACGACAGTGAAGTCGCGACTTCCATTTCTTTTGGGGTTTTGGGAATGTGTGTGTGTGGCGCCAGTCCGGCAAGTAGTATTGTATAAGTGGTCCGTGTGTCGCGTAATCGGGTTTTAACTCTTTCGCTTTTGTCGTTCCTTCTTTTATTTGATATATGTGCATTCTGTGCTATACGTGTGCTTTGTGTCCGTCTGTGTAAATAAAATGCTTGCTTGTTGAATTGTTCCCCCGTTTCGCTGCGTCCTTCCTTCGTTGGGTCTCCATCTTGTTTTACGTAAAGGTACGTAGTGGGCGCGGGACGCCCGATAATTAATCAGGAACCGTCGAGGCCGACGTAACACCGCTCGGTTATCCCGATAGCACGGAACGGATCGCTTAAGCGGCCCGTGTCCGAAGTCGACCTGCGGCGAGGTGCGATCGCCCGGTTTACCATCCGCGTGGGTACTTAGGTAGGTCGAGTTTGGCGAACAACCCTATCCCACGCGGGTGGCCGATTGGCACGATCGTGGTGAGGCCGAAAGGCCCACCCGTGACTGGATCCCGGCGTTAGTCGAGAGGGTCACGACAGAATTGTCCGTCCGGTGGGCGAGGCGGTCGCGATTCGAGTCACGTGGCCATCGCACGCCGGCGGGCGCGAATTCGCAACATAATAATATATATATAATATATATATATAAAATAATTAATTTAATATTATATATATTAAATAATATATATATATAAATGTATATACGACTTTCACCCCATCTGTCAAAGGTGAAGAATCACTTCAAAAATTGTCGGATCCGGATTCAGAATCGGATGTTTACCAAAATCTAATCAGTTCATCCTTGTCACACACCCAACATTTGATAGTTTTTGGCCCATTCTTTCAATTGTGAAGAATCACTTAAACATTCTCATATCTGGATACAGATCGGCATGAAAATTAAATCGATTCATCCTCCTCACACACCCAACCCAGACACCAAATTTCGTCCAAATCCATCCACAACTTTTGGAGATATCCTGCACACAAACAAACAAACAGATAAACAAACAGACAGAGGTGAAAGAAAACATCACCTCAGTCCACCTTCAGTGGTGGAGGTAATAATGGAGGACAATACACGATACATGTAAGGGAGGGTTGAGGAGTTGTGGAATTGGGAGGGGAGCGGTTAGACAATATTGAAAGTGTTTTGAAGGCAAAGGAAAGAAAAGAAAGAAAATCTATGAGGCATGAATGCCGAATGAGGTCAAAATTTGGGGATCCAAAATGTACATTCTGTTTTCGTAAATGGCCTCTTACCTTAACCGTGAAAGGCACCAGTCAAATCCCTGCCCATTATTGATTTATGTATTATCTTATAATGTCCTTGTTCTTCCTGAAAACAATTTAAATGCTTCAGTATGATCACTGCTAAATAAATAAATCCTTCTTCTACCCAGCCCCCCCCCCCCCCAACCACCCCCGCTATCCCTTTCTTATCCTTGATATATTCACCAGTTCACAATAATGTGTTGTTACTGTGGTAACAGTGCAAGTTACCATGACAACTGTTGGAGAGTTGGCTGAGCCATTAAGGAAAGAGCAATAATATGACATGTCAGACATTTGTCTTCGAAAACTGCTTCTTGTGTAATGCACAAGAACACAAGCAGGTGGTTATCTTTAGGGTGGCTTATTATATTAATGGTTACAGTACACAGGTATAATTCCTGTCTTGCATCAGTGGAATATGGGGGTCCACTGGATGTTCTGCATAATCAGTCTCCATAGGATGTCGTGCGTCAAAGCCCCTAAAGTTCCTCTTTTAGAGAGAATATACAGATGTAAACAAACTGACATTGCTGCATGATTATTCACACAGTGTATACAAAGCTTCGTTCCCAAAGCGTTTTCGTGAAGGACGTGAATATTCCACCACCATATTCCAATCAGATATGACAAGAATAAAAGGACATGCTTTCACAAATGCTGTGATTGAATAGAATGTTCTGCTGTTCAGCCGACAGGAGGTGCAGCGGAATATTTGGCAGCCCAAATCAACACGCGTAGACCAGATTTCAGAAGCTGAGCAGAGTCGAGTCCAGGTAAGTACTTGAATGGGAGACATCCAGGGGAATCTGCGTTTTGTTGGACATACTTTAGCACAAAAATATAAAAGCAAGACCAACAACATCAATACGTGAAACAAAACGATTCAAGATAAACTCAATTCACGGTCTAATGCTTGCAGAACAGGGACAACGAGGTTCATCCTATCCCACCCCTCCAACAAAGATCAAATTCTCTCGATCCCCTCTGAACAAGGTCGAAGGGAGATACCACCACCACACCTCCCACCCCACCACCCCAATTAATTTATAACACCTTAATGTACAAGTTAAAGTGGCCGGATTTCTCTGTCCGTCAATCCCTCTGTTTGCCACGCTCTTTTCACTGGGATGTCATTACGGCGTTACGTCGAGCGCTCGGCTAGGTCTCGACGGACATGGACATCATCCCAGCGTCCAGCACTAAACCCATCCCCTCGCTTCGCTGACAGCAATTGAAATGCATAACCCATATATCTGACGTCCGTCGGCGACAGAGTGAATGCAAGACGCTCGGGATCGGGATGACGGATTTCGTAAGATGGCAGTACAGCAAGACAGCGTTGCGTCCGAGATGTCATTATGGCATTATGTCTAGCACTAGGTTAGGCCTTTATGGCAATTATTAATAACTAAATGAAAATTAAATTTTGCAACTTGGAAAAAAAATAACAGAAACGACGTGACGTCTGATCCCTGGGAACATAAAACGAATTAAAAATGTTTATTGGAGAATAAGTATGCGTATTACTAAAATTAACGCTGGGTTGTTTGCAGTGAACAAAATGTTTCTGGAATAAATAAATTAAAAAATGCACATACTTACTGTCAATAAACTGCATGACTGTACTGCAACCTATAGAAGTTATGTTGTTCAACTCGTCAGCGAAGCGACGGGTTCAATGCTAGTCTCCTTATAAAAGCAAAAGGTCCTAACGGACTACATCTGTCCAAATCCTTAAATCAAAACTGGCACTTCATACTTGGTTCTGTTAACCTAAAGGTTTATTGCCTTCCCAAAGGAAGACAAAACTTGATCCACTGCCTGAAAGGAGAAGTCATCCCCAAAAAAGCCATTCATGCACACAACAATTTAGCTGGTGGCCCACCACAGCCGGTGACGTCAAAACATTTAACCGACAGAAACACTGCCCATTTCCTGGCAGCTCTCCTCACAAGCCACATCAATTGTGACAACCCAGTCCGACCATCCATAAAGGGAAGGAAATCAATGAGGCATTGCTAGTAACTCCCTGATGCTGCCTAAAAGCTCCTTCCTCACCATAGGGTGCTGAAGATGGACACATTGCAGCACCAGAGTCCCCGACCAATGAAGCCATAATTTGTGGGACGCAGAAGGCCTCAACACAAGCATGGTCAGAAAATGAGTTAAAGAGCAAGGACAAACTCCAGAACAAAAGATAGTGGTTGGAAAATACAATCTAAATACATTTTAACCCAACATGACAAACAAACCAAGTACACCACTCGATTACACAAGGTTTAGCATCTGAATCCACAGACGAGCAGTCACAAAAAACTGTTTCAGGGCCATGCTGACCTATCTGGATAAGGTCACCATTGGAATCACCAACTGACAGTTCCACACCGTTTATATAAACCCACTATCAAATTCTGTTTCAATAACCAAATCCTGCAGACACACTCTTAGGAGGGCAGACACATTAATCATGCATCCTTAACTGTCAGAAAACAAATAGTCACACGTACACACATGCCGAGGTTAAATGCCTGTCATCTGCTGAATCTTGAAGCTCCTCACGGAAGAACAGTACAACCCATAATTCTGATGACATCCACCAAAAGCACACTTCTGCAATCTCTAGACTGGTCCACTGCTCATGCAAGGCACACTCTTCCAGGAGAAAAACATTGGTCATTCTGTTTGCCAAAAAATTTGGGCGAGGAGAGGAAAGGAAGACAAATATGGGAGTGCTAGTTGCAGTTATGCTTGATTGTCATTGTTCAGACATCATTCCTCCATGTTAAGGTAAATGATTAACTCCTTCCTAAAGTTCAAATTATTCCTTTTCCTGTATGAAATTTTGTTAACCAAGGTTTTTAACATGCAACAAGTATTAACATGCAACCAATACCATGATAAGAAAAGTCATATATATATATGACTAACCCTAACAGCTATATCACAATATCACAAAAACTTGAGCCCACTAGGTTTCATGGGGAGCACAACTGAAGTCAATGGCATGGTTCTTATGTTGCATGAAGAGTTTGATCTGCATCTGGCCATCAGTTTCTGAGATTTTTCAATAAATTACCTGAATTTAAGGCGAAGCACCCCTTTTCAGCCACTTAAAGGGAGCGGATCCAAATGGGGAGCAGAACCCCATGAAACCTTCCTGTTCTGATATATCGTACCAAATTTTGTCCCTAATCGGTCATGTAGTTTGTGAGGAAAATATGTGTTATTGAATATGAAGGATTAGGGGAAGGAGGCCAAGGGCCCCTTTCCAGGGGCGATACGGCCAAGGGGAGCACAACTTAAGGTTAGGGAATGATCACGATGCCGCATGGCCAGTTTGGTCTGGATCCGGTTGTCGGTTTCTGAGAAGAAGACTTTGAATGAAATTCCAATATTGGGGCAAAACTCCCCTCCTTTTCAATGGGAAGATCCAGATGGGGAGCACAACCCCATGAAACCTTACTGTCGATGCATTGCACCAAATTTGGGCAGTATGGCTCAGGTAGTTGATTAGATGATGTTTGTGAAAATGAGGGATTCAGGAGGAGGCTGGTGGCACCTTTTGAGGGAGATATGGCCACAACTTAAGGTTAGGGCACGGTGAGTTTTGTCTGGATCCGATGGTGGTTTCTGAGAAGATTTTTGGAAAAAAAATACCAACACTTGGCAACCGCCCCCCCCCCACCCCTTTTACCTGCTTTATAGGGGGCGTATCTGGATGTGGAGTACAACCCCATGAGACCTTGCTGTCCTGATGCATCATACCAAATTTGATCCATATCGGTAAGGTAGTTTGTGAGGAGAACATGTTTTTGTCAAATGTTACGGACAGACTCTGGACGGACGGACGGACACCGGGACCCACTCAATGAGCATATTACATAGAAATGATTTAATAATAATTCTTAGTTGGTGTGTGTATGTGTGTGTGTGTGTGTGTGTGTGTGTGTGTGTGTGTGTGTGTGTGTGTGTGTGTGTGGGGTGTGTGTGTGTGTGTGTGTGTGTGTGTGTGTGTGTGTGTGTGGGCGCGCTGTGTGTGCGCGTATGTGTGTGTGCAAACACGCACGTAGTACAGAGAAGCCATATCACACCATGTATGTATTATACAACATATATGGAAATAGGTGTTTCTGAGATAAGGGATATCACTTGTTGATTACTTAATGGTGCATGCATTGAAAAACAGTGTCCCAGACATCATTAGTGTATGAAATGACTTCATGTACATGTGCAGTTACATTGTAACCGTATCATTGCAGCACTGGCTATTCCATGCATATCATTTAATAGATGTTTCTGCTGGTTTTTTTTTGGGGGGGGGGGGGTTGAGGATAGTTTACAGCCTGGTGTAACATCTGGGTGATACCACTGTCCTCTGTAGATTACTAAACTTTTTGACACTGCATTGGCTAGGTAAACTTGTTGTTAAACACTAGATTGTGCTGGTTAAGTTGAAACTGCGTTATTTTGTGACTATAACCGGAATAGCACAGAGTGTAGTGCACAAGCAGCTGTAAGTGTAATAAAACGTCTCTTTAAGTAGAGAGCACACACGTAACTTGGTGACCTTGGCAATTGTTATAATGGGTGGTTTACCATTGCCTTCCCGGCATTGTTTGTCTGTGCTCTATCCTTTTAAATGCTGAGCATCAATCAAGGAAGCAAGCAGCACATTCAATTATTTATTTATTAATTTTTTTAGTTTTTGGTTGGACTCGGCCAGGGTTTTAACCACGACCTCCCAGACTTAGAGCGGACGCTCTAACCATTACGTCACCAAATCTGGTGTAGTACGGTATACCGTATACATTTACTTCTTAATCAGGAAAATATATAAATGTATATATATATATATATATATATATATATTTATATATGCCTCATTTATGATTTTTTGAATGTCTTAAATGATTATAAGTACCTCGTTCCAAAAACCATTCAATCGTACCACCTATGAAACAAATTCTGTACAACAGATTGTAGCTTCAGGTGTAAATCTACTCGATAAAATATTTTACACTCTGACGGATGGTATTGGTGATAAAGTACTACTGTATTACATTTCATTACAATAGCTTGTAAATAAAAGACTTTTTGGTGATTTGTGAAAAATTAAAGAAAGTGTCACCCATTCAATACCTGAAGCCATTACAAGAATCGATATCCTTATACATCATGTTGGCAGAGAACAAGTAAAAACACTAATAAACATTAAAATATCATGGCACTTAAGGTGAACTTTCAAACGGCAAAATGTAGACACTGCAAAAATTGGCTTTCAATGGACATCACTGGACAAAAGTTTTTGGTTTCATTGTTTCTGCTATGATATTAAACTCCAAGGTCAGCTCAAGAAAGGAGTTTGAAAACCACATAATTGGGTAACACAAGAATGAGTACTCAAATCATCTTTGCACATTTCTCAATTGGACAGAATTAATATTCTATTAACATGCAACCGAGTGAAAGAAGCACTGAAAAAAAATCACATCGTCGTAGGTAGATAGGTGAAGGATATAGAATTCCTCTCCAAGAAGGTTGACATTGTTATGAATTATTCATGATAAGAAAAGGCTTGCATGTAATGGATTGCTTCAAACCCCATCAGACTGTAATAATGTCAAACACTTTCCATGAGATGTGTTTGTCATTTATGGAGGCTGATCAATAAATATGTGGCCAAGGATTTAAGGACAATGATGAGAGAAACACAACTGGTCTCTCGGCCAAAGTCAATCCTGTATTGTTGTAATTAGGCAGAGCAGGAAAGTAAAAATGTTGTTGAATGTCAATGATCGATTTTTTTTTTTCCATCAGGCCATAAATTCTGGAGAAAATTTCATGAAAGACAACATTAAGGAGACACCAACATACATTTACATTCATCACAAGGTTATCAGTACACAATAGAGCTGACAGGATGGTCTCGTGGTATACACACTTCCCTCGAAGCTGTCTAGCCTTGGTTCGAATCCCGACAGCTATAAACTGTCATCCCCACGTTTCACAGGCAGGGTGATTCATCCACGTGAGTGCCGTCCCTCCGAAGAACGTTAAACGGGCGTTCAATCTGCCGGCATTAGTTGGTGGATGTTAAAGATCCCACGGTGTCCTTCATAAAGAGTAGGCGAGCGATTGCCGGCACCGTGAACAAATTCCAAATTCCTGCCCTGACCAGCAGAGGGCATTGCATCAGTGGTACTGCCATGCTCTCGGCCAATGATGCTACCCTTCAGTCTTGTGCTACATACGAACGAATAAGAAGTACACAAAATAGAAATCAATGCTGTTTATGGATTAAAACTTGTATTGGAATCCAAGGAATGCTAAGGAATGTGTTAAGATGAGAAAAATAAACAAAGGTTACAAAAGAAAAACCCAACTAAGCTAATGCATAATGTCTCCAAAGTGAGACCAATATTATTAGCCCCCGTTGAACTTAGTCCGAAACGGGTGCTGATGGATTTGGTCTCAATTTTTTGTGTGTGTGTGCGTCCACAACCATATCTCTGACGTGTATGGACCAATTTTATTCATACTTGACATAAAGACAACACATTATGGTATACATATACACATTTTGTTTCGAATCAAAGATGGCCGACGAGCGGCCATTTTAGTTGAAAAAAAAACAACAACCTGATGTTGAACACTTCCTCAACCATTTCTCAGACATGCATGGTCTGAATTTGTTCACACGTGCCACAAGCACAGTACACAATGGCATGCACTTGCACCTAACTTTATTTTGAGATCGGATCAAAGATGGTCGACTGGTAAACAGGCGGCCATTTTAGTTGTACAGAAATATGGGCTAGCCTTTAACTCAGTACAGTAAAATTGTGAAAACAACAGGGGCGATGACATTTTATATCTTTTTTACTTGTTCAATTATGGAGCAATTTATCCTTGAATATTTTCTCAAACTAACAAGCAATACATTTCAATGATTCAATATATAACTTGAGATCATCCAACAAAAGCTAATAAATGCATATATCAATAGTTTACAAAAAAAAAGAAAGAAACTCATAGAACTCATCATGAGATGTGATAGAAATCTGATGAGGGATGCCAGCCCAGCAGATCTCAAGTTTTTGGAAGGGGTAAAGTTACATTTTCACTTACTGTTAAGAACAGAGCTCTCCAAATCGCATCCAATAGCTCATACCATGTGTAAGATGGGCGTTTAATAAATTATACACAAAATCTCAACTCATGAAAGAGTAAGAATTTTCTCATAATGTCTTAAATCATTCTTCGCTTAAACCACACACAATTCAAGGCTTCTTGATCAAATTAAAATTCCATTCAACTTGAAATTCTCATACAATCTATATCGGGAGTTTTGATAATGTAAA
>CM068952.1:100332235-100345648 GCA_035128595.1 Eptatretus atami
CACACACACACACACACACACACACACACACACACACCTGAAGACCTTGCTCCATTGTCACATGTGAATTTATGGAGATATAATGTGATGCATCTTTCAGGAAATTATCAGCTATATCACAATGAGCCAACAATCCCACTCTTTAACACACAAAATTAATATACTTATCTTGTAAACATTGTTAACTGTCTGACTCGTACTTCATAAAACAATATTGATGTTTTATACTTCTCACACGGCAGTGTAGTCTGGTGGCTTAACACAACGATGGGATCGTTACACAATGGACAAAAGCACCATTTTTACACCAAACCAGCACATGGGGTTACAGATTGTTTTTTAAGTCATGCAACAAAACATTCAATAACCGAAAGGGTCTTCTTGTATGGACATGCGTTTCATAGTGCGAAACTGAGGGAAAGCGGGGGAGGAGGGGGGATGGTCCCCTAATGCCAGCATTAGTACAGGATTGAACGAAATTGTGAACGTTAAAACAGCACATTCAAACGGGTCGTACTAAACAATGTCCAGACACCGCCCAGACACGTCTGTGGAGCGTGGAGGGGCTTTGGGAGGAGTGAAGCATGAGGGAAGGGGAAGGGAAGGTTAGGGCATTTTCCTTCAATCACTGTAAAAGCCACGCAAGTGTTCGTGTATTTATTTAATTTCCACACATATGATAAGCTCTGGAATCTCTTAACCTGAGATGAATTGTAGAATTGATCAGAGCAGCGGTTCCAACTGCTAAAATAAATAAATAAATAAATAAATAAAACAGCTTTCATTTGTCCAATTCACACATTTTTGACACCCTTTCCTTTCCGCGACCTCTGTAGAGTTGTACGGTGGTGGAGGGGGTTTGGGATGAGGGCAGCAATAGGGGAGGAAAGGGGAGGCAGCGCGAGAGGGAAAGCAGCGTGAGGGGAAGGCAGGATGAGGGGGTGGGGAGGCAGCATTTGGGGGTGGGGAGGCTGCGTGAGGGCGAGGGGAAGGCAGCGCGAGGGCGAGGGAAGGCAGCGCGAGAGGGAAAGGCAGCGTGAGGGGGTGGGGAGGCAGCATTTGGGGGTGGGGGAGCTGCGTGAGGGCGAGGGGAAGGCAGCGCGAGGGTGAGGGGAAGGCAGCGCGAGGGCGAGGGGAAGGCAGCGCGAGGGCGAGGGAAGGCAGCGCCGAGGGAGGGAAGGCAGCGCGAGGCGGAGGGAAGGCAGCACGAGGGGAGGGGAGGGGAATGCAGCGTGAGGGAGAGGGGAAGGCAGCGGGAGGAGGAGAAAGGCAGCGGGGGGAGGAGAAGGCAGCGTGAGGAGAGGGCAGGAGAAGGCAGCGTGAGGAGAGGGCAGGAGAAGGCAGCGTGAGAAGAGGGCAGGAGAAGCAGCGTGAGAGGGGCAGGAGAAGGCAGCGTGAGGAGGGGGAGGAGAAGGCAGCATGAGGGGGAAGAGAAGGCAGTGTAAGGAGAGGGGAGGGGAAGCAGCATGAGGGGGGGAAAGGCAGCGTGAGGGAGGGGAAGGCAGCATGAGGAAGGGGAGGGGAAAGCAGCATGAGGGGAGGGGAAGGCAGCATGAGGGGAGGGGAAGGCAGCATGAGGGGAGGGAAAGGCAGCATGAGGGGAGGGGGAGCAGCATGAGGGGAGGGGAAGACAGCATGTGGAGAGGGGAGGGAAGGCAGCATGGGAGGGGAGGGGAAAGCAGCATGAGGGGAGGGGAAGCACATGAGGGGAGGGAAGGCAGCATGAGGGGAGGAAAGCAGCATGAGGGAGGGGAGCAGCATGAGGGGAGGGGAAGACAGCATGTGGAGAGGGAGGGGAAGGCAGCATGAGGGGAGGGGAGGGAAGGCAGCATGAGGGGAGGGGAGGGAAAGGCAGCATGTGGAGAGGGGGGGAAGGCAGCATGAGGGGAGGGGAAGGCAGTATGAGGGAAGGGGGAAGGAAGCGTAAGGGGAGGGGAAGGAAACGTGAGGGGAGGGGAAGAGAAACGTGAGGGGAGGGGAAGGAAACGTGAGGGGAGGGGAAAAGAAACGTGAGGGGAGGGGAAGGAAACATGAGAGAGGGGAAGGAAGCGTGAGGGGAGGGGAAGGAAACATGAGAGAGGGGAAGGAAGCGTGAGGGGAGGGTATAGGAAGCGTACGAAATCGATTTAAAGCATCACAAAGTCGGGCATTGTACTTGCACCAAAGGTGAGAAAAGGATATGATAAAGCAGCTGATATTACAATAATTTTTTTGCACAATTTTTAAAGGGTGAAAGTTAATTGTTATTCCGTTTTTTGTTTTTTTACAATTACGCCAAGATTGGTATTCCCATCAGTGAAGTGAAAGGTCTTACTTCTGGTGGCTTTGAAAGGAACAACCAAGCAGCTTGGTGTGCACTTGCCAAGTGGCTCAAGCACTCTACACGCACTTTCAAAATTTTCACATTTTGTTGCCTTCCAGCCTGGAATTAAATTGGATTAAATCAGACTTTTTGCACCTTTTTATCCACATTGTAACCCATAACTTCCAAGTAAAAATAAATTCTACAAATTTCAGAAAATTAATGAAAAATACAAAAACTAGAATATCTTGGTTGGATAAGTGTCCACCCCCTTATAATAGGAATTGTAAATTAGCTCAGGTGTAACCAATCACCTTCAAAATCACAAACTAAGTTAATTGCCCTCCACCTGTGTTAAATTGTCGTGATTCGGATTATTTCAGAATAAAATCAGCTGTTCCTGTAGGTCTCCTCTGCTGGGTGGTGAATTTCACAGCAAAGACTCAACCATGAGCTTCCAAAAGACCTCCGGGATAAAGTTGTGGAAAGGCACAGATCAGAGGATGGGTATAAAAATATTTTGAAGACCTTGACTATTCCTTGGAGCAAAGTCAAGACAATCATTAAGTAGTGGAAGGCGTATGGTATCACAAAAACCCTGCATAAGTCAAGACACCCCTCCAAACTGGATGACCAAGCAAAGAGGAGACTGAACAGAGAGGCCACCAAGAGGCCAATGGCAACTTTGAAAGAGCTCCAGTCCTTTATGGCAAACACTGATCACTGTGTGCATGTGACAACAACATTCTAAGCACTCCACACGTCTGGCATGTACGGTCAGGTGGCAAGAAGGAAGCCAGTACTAAAAAAGCCCACCTTGAATCTCGTTTGAGGCATGCAAAAAAAAAAACAATCAAGATATTCTGAAATGATGCGGCAAAACGTTTTGTGATCAGACGAAACCAGGATGGAACTTTTTGGCGTAAATGCAAAACATTATGTTTGGCACAAATCCAACACAACACATCACCCAAAGAACACCATCCCTACTGTGAAGCATGGTGGTGGCAGTATCATGTTATGGGGATGTTTCTCATCTGCAGGGACTGGGGCACTTGTCAGGACAGAAGGGAAAATGGATGGAGCAAAACACAGAAAAATCCAAGGGGAAAACCTCCTGTGTTCTGCAAGAAAGCTGAAATTGGGATGTAATTTCACCTTTCAGCACGACAATGACCCAAGGCACACAGCCAAAGCTACACTGGAGTGGCTAAGGAACAAAAAATATAAATGTCCTTGAATGGCACAGTCAGAGCCCTGACCTAAATCCAATCAAAAATATGTGGCATGATTTGAACATTGCTGTCCATCAATGCTCCCCACACAACTTGACTGAGCTTGTACAGTTTTGTGCAGAAGAATGGGTAAATATTGCCCAATCAAGTTGTGCAAAGTTGGTGGAGACCTATCCCAACAGACTCACAGCTGTAATTGCTGTCAAAGGTGCTTCCACCAAGTATTAACTCAGGAGGGTGGACACTAATCCAACCAAGATATTCTCGTTTTGTATTTTTAATTTATTTTCTGAAATTTGTAGAATTTGTTTTTCACTTGGAAGTTGTGGGTTACGATGCGTCAATAAAGGTGGAAAAAGTCTGATTTATGGCAATTTAATTCCAGGCTATAAGGCAACAAAAGGTGAACATTTTGAAAAGGGGGTATAGACTTTCTCGAGGCACTGTGAGGAAAGTGATTTAACAAAATAAATAAAAATTAAAACTTCATCTTTAACAAATCGTTGCAGCCTGTATCAAGCCAAGGCATTGTTGAGAAGGCCAAAAAAGGGCAGCTTAAGACTCTTGCGAGCTGACAGAGGCTGACCAAGATGGCGTGTCACCAATATTTTGGTTTTTCGTGATGAGCACCCCCTAAATTATCTTCAAAAGGTTTGTTTAAATTAACCTAAACATCCAATTTCATTCATGCACCACCCTGGAGTTTCCTGAGTGTGCATGCAAAGTTTGGGGCCCACTCGGTTTCATGGTTTTGGAGTTATGGTGGAGATGGACGGAATGACGGATTGACTGACACACACTGACATTTATTATGATAGATGGCATCATGACATAATAACACCTATTATTATTTGAGTTCAATGAAATGAAGTGACAGCATTGTTAAAATGCTTGGCCACAAAAACATAGAGACAATTAAATACAATCATGCCATTTTTTTTATTTTTATAAGACAATTTAAGAGATCCATCCACCCATTGGGACCATACTCTGTGCAGTGCGTTGGTGCTGCCTAAGCAGTCACCTTGGCTGTTGGGCACAATCCTGGATGGGTCACCACTCCGATGCAGGATACCAGCAAGCTGGCACTCATTTTGCCGACATCGGAAGGATGACAGGCAGAGTCAACCCCACCTGGTAGTAATTCAACATCTGAGCAGGATTTGAACTCAAGACCCTAGGATCTTCAGCCCACCACCCTAACCATCAAGCCAATACCAGGCATAATTTAAGAGACGATGATGTCACAATGACATGATATCGCCTAATAGATCAGTTTAAAAGAAATGATATAATTGAATTCCTTGACCTCAAAAACAAACTTAGCAATGAAAAATCTCTACTTTTTTTTTCTTTCATAATGTCCCAGTAATTAAAAGATAATGACGTCATACAGACCATGCCGGTTATCCCATTTTTTGGAGCATGACATTTTTTTTCAATCCTTTAGCCCAAATGGTGCTTTGTTTGCATTTGTCCACCATGTAACAATCCTTGTGATTTTTATCTTCAAGTCACCTTACTGATGTTTCTTCGTTCTCACTTTCAGCCTGGTGTTATGCGCCAATTGAATGAGCAAATAAAACGCCATTTAATCCACATTATCGCCACCCTGTAGCATAAAACCCCAAGGACCAACGCAGTGAAATAGGCAAACAGATTCAAAAACAACCCTTGGTGGTTAAAAATCTCCACTAAAAGCTAAATTACAATTTGAACTCTGCTTTTGAACTGAAGGGAAAAAAGCATTTCAACTGCTCGGTGTAGGCAGGCTAACAGTAAAGAACATAAAGTTGTTTGTTTATTGAAAATAAATGCAAGTCCATGGAGTTAGAATGAAAATTATATGAATTTAATGTTTTATCACAAGTCTCAAGGGGAAAATGGCAAGGGGAAATGGTATGTTAGCAGTTCTTTGTTCAACACTGTCTTGCTTCCCTTGAACTCCATGGAGACTTGAGAAGTGCAGATAGAAATCGCAACATGATTGCACACTGTACATACTTTGCTCAACGCAATGGATCACCATTCCATAAGATTATGCTCTTGTAGAAATGAACACTTCATAACAGACGACAAACTTATTTGTATTTCAAGCATGTCTCAATCATAAACACAATAACAACAGCATAGCAATTTCAATGCATTCCATGAAGTCATCTCTCTGCACAATCTAAAGTACCTTAAGGAGAAGAAAGGTTTTGCAACCACCATTGCAACCATCACTTCTCAGATAAGTGTTGGACATCTGAACTTTAATTGTAAACAGCAAATATCTCCTCCTCCTCCTCCTCCTCCTGCTCCTCCTCCATATGCAGCACAAGGCTGCGGGTAACATCATTGACTGAGGGTGTGGCTGTGCTGCTGATGCAATGACCCCATTACCAGTACACTGGTACTCATTTCGCCGATCTCAGAAGGATGACAGGCTGAGTCAACCCCACATGGTGTTAATTCAACGACCAACAGGGGCTCAAACTCATGACCCGAAGATCCCAAGCCAGCCACCCTCACCGCTAAGCCAACACCAGGCATTAACAAATAGCTGTGCCTGTAGATATAGACAGTTAGTGGAAGAATGGCTCTCGAGTTAACATTGGTCATCCTCCCATGAGAACTGCATTTTCAAACTTACTTCTCAAATGTCTTGTCACTGCACATATGTCATTGCATTGTCTGGGTAACACGGGTCTTGGTAGTAACGCCTATATGTACCTCGTGACCCCACTAAAGCCGCAAGCAGAAGTTTAGGACAGGAACTTGGAATTTGATCAAGGTGCCGGCATAGACACCATAGGTAAGACCTTTATAACATCCACCAGCTCATACAAGCATACGGGTCCACTGCTTAACAATCTAAATTAGTGGTGTATGGCTGGAGCATCCTCTCCGAGTCTGGGAGGTCAGCGGTTCGAGCCCAACCCTGGCTGAGTCATACCAAAGCCTTTTAAAATGGTACATGCTGCTTCATGCCTGGTGTTGGCTTAATGGTTGGAGTGGTGGGCTTGGGATCCTAGGATCCTGAGTTCAAATCCCCCTTTTCAGTTGAATTAATACCAGGTGGGGTTGACTCTGCCTGTCATCCTTCCGAGGTCGGCAAAATGAGTGCCAGCTTGCTGGTGTCCTGTGTCGGAGTGGCGACCCGTCCAGGATTGTGTCCAATAGCCAAGGAGACTGCTTAAGCAGCACCAATGCTCTGCACAGAGTATGGTCCCAATGGATGGATGGATGGATGGATGCTACTTCCTTTCTTGACACCAAGCATTTATAAACGATAGAGCACAAACAAACAACCATAGGTTGGTAACCATTGTGCAAGCTTGATGAACTGTTGGAATGTGTTGAAGTTCTTGTAAGGTATAGGGAAAGACAGGATTATTATCCATTCGAGAGACGGCACACTCACCGATTCAACACCCTACCTACGAAGCACTAGTGTGACGGTTTAACGCCGGTTCAGTTGGCGAAACAGGGATAGATCAAAGGATGAGCTTCCTCTTAGCTGCCCTGTCACCCCAAACAACAAATAAAATCACCAGATAAGGCATTGCAGCTGAACCCCCCAGTTTGTTTGGATTTGCCATACGAAATCTCCAACATTTGTCCAATGTGCAGTTATACTGTTGAGCACTATATAATGCACATTACATGAAGGAGATGGGGCCAGAATGACTAAACAAGTTGTACAAGAGATTTTGCCCTTGGGGTAATAGTATCTTTAGACGAGTGCTCAAACTGCAACTCCAAACAAAAAAAGCCACAAATTTGTCACGGAAGTGATTTCAGGATTATTCTCTGTATATGTATTTTTGAGTGAAATCAAGCAACCTGAATGGGGAAAAAATAAAATAAACCGACATCCATATTTTCATTGCTGGGAGCTGCCAAAAGTGTGCTCACATCCTGTGCGAAAGTTGCCTGAAAATAAGGTTTCATCTGCTCGACATCATCGCATAAACATCATTCCCATACGTCATCCCAGAAACTCTGTCTCCCTCGATTTTGTGCATTTTTACTCGGAGAATAGTCATTCTTCATGAAGCGCTGCCCTGCGGTGGTTTTTAACATAGACCGCTTTCGACTCAAGTTTCATGAATCGTCTGATTATTTATGAAGCAGCATTTGCAGCACGTGACTCATCTTGACCATGTCATGACCTGGAATTTGCTACTACACAAATCCGGAGTACCCGTAACCATTTACCTACTGGAGGCTCCTCGGTTTTAGAGACGTGTTAAACGTGTCACAGAAAAACTGCCTTGATGTCACTTCGAGCAAAGCAACCCAAGGAGAGGATACAATTGATGAGCTTTGTCTCCAGAGTGTAGTTCCAAGATATCGCTCACTTATCTCACAGTCGCTGTACTTGAAGACAGCTTACAGATGTATTCCAGTGAAACATCCCATCTTTAGCAATACCTCAGGCATTTTAACAAATAAAAGCAGTGTTTTAATGAGATACTGAAATACAGATACTGAAAAGCTACAAAAAAGTTGCAACTGTCATGAACCCCAAACAAACATGCTACAGTTAAAACTATAGTATATGAGAGTTGTACTCTCATATACTATAATTGGTAACAGGTCCTACTACAGTAGTCTGCAGAGAATTACGACAGGAAAGGAATTTTGCCTGGGTTATATCAAAAGAGAATCGCAAATTCTCGGTCCACGAAACCGAGCACACTTTGCAATTCTCAATTGCACAAAGCAAGCGTGAAAACTTGGCAACAAGTCAGGATTAACCAAAGGAACCTTTAAATGCTGTATGGCGTACCTCCTTATATGGGCTACTCTGTGAATGAAGTCATCTTGAAAGCCCGCAGGTAGGTTTCATTTCACCCAACTCAACACCCAAACTTGACAATCCTTACTCAGTTGACGTCAGCTGCTCGACTGTGCAAGTGTGCAAATTTCCAAGCGGTTTTTTGGATTGCAAGCCCCGCCTCTACTGTGACCCACATTCCTCGGCAGTTTTCCCTCCCCCGATTCTTATCCCCAAACCATACAGCACTATATTTCTTCCAATGCCAACAGCATCCCTCCCTGAAAGCCACTCCAACAGCTAAAGCAGAAACCAAACAGCGGTTGCCTTTCATTTCCTGGTGGCAGGCTACGAAGACGGCATAATCGCCTTGGTATATATATTATATAATAAATATAAATATAACCTATATACTATATTATATACAATATAATTAATGTATATATAATATATATTATATATTATTATTATTTTTTTCTTTAAAGGACAAAGCCCACTGATCAACAGTTCAAGCTTAATGCTTTTTAACGATAGTTGGTTGCAATACATGCATTTGATACCAAGAAGTATTTTGTGCAAGTAACAAACCATCAAAACAATCACATTCAAGGAGATTAAAAGCCTAATGGAAAATAATAAATTTGACATGAAGTACACTGTTACCTTCTTTTCAAATTAACATTGCATGAAATCAGCTGCTTGCACAATTTTCCTTTGAATGAATTTGCATATTAAAGATGGATATCCAACCTGGTTTTTCAAAATATGTCTCTATGAGCATGGGATACCTGGCACTGCAGCAGGGGGGAGGCGAGGAAGTGGTTCCCGGCGCTGCCTGGCCGGGTGAGCTTTTCCCAGCAGGGGTTTTGGGACATGTTGGACATTGAAAATCCATGGAGTTATTGGCCTCATGGTGGTTACCTTTTGCCTGCTGGCCAGCAGCAGCACTGCTTGACCACACATCCCAATATACCCTTTTAGCAGCCTTCGGTGGCCTCAAATTGGACATCAAGGCCAACGTGTGGTCGCTTTAAAACTTTGCCCAGATTCTGAAGTTCCTACACCCAAATATTGAGGCGTTCTAGGTACTACGTTTCGGCCGTGAAAGAATAACGTAGAAACGCACAAACACACAAACACTTGAAAATATGTAAATACGTGAACACTTTGATCAACAGTTGTATTGTCTTTCCATAAATTCAGAATGAAGAAGTAGTCTTGCTGGTGAAGGTTCATGTCGATCTTCTTCGGCGGACATGTCAAACAATCGATGAAATCAACAGGTCGTTGATTGAGGTATGCTAACCGCCCTGGGAATCAGGATAAGCTGACGTTTCTTGCGGCAACCCTTGGCGAAGCAAGGATTGACATCCGAAACCTCAGTTTAGCCTCGATTCCCACGGTGGTTAGCATACCTCAATCAATGTCCTGTTGATTTCATCCACTGCTCTCCATAAATGTGCCTTTTGGAAATGGGGAGAGCAATGATGCGTTTGTGGAAAGCAGAGTTCCATGCAAGAATAAAAATCTGTTTCCTTTTAATCCCAAGATATTCATCATTTCCCAACTTCCTACAACAGACTGCAATCACTATTCTCAAAAGAAAAGAAAAAAAACATGTTCAATGGCTTTGTTGTTCTTTATTAATCCCAAATGATGTTTCTTTATCTTGGAGTATGGAGCTCTGAGCTGGCCTGGATACAAAGTTGCAAAGCATCTCTTTAGAAGATTGCATTTTCCTCAATCCTCCAAGCCAGCTCGATAGGTAGTTTGAAAGTACTTGATGCAATGTGACTGCCTTACGGATGTGACCCCGGATTTCCTCCGACTGTATGTATATTTTCTGTACACTTTTTCAAAATGATTGACAAGACTGAAAGTTTGATTTTTTTTTTCCAAATTTTCAGTGGAATAAGAATCAATTCGCTGTTGATCATTGGTAATTCCTGGGCTGGCAGGATGGCTTAGAGGTACGCACAATCAACTCGAATCTGTCTGGTTGTAGGTTCAAATCCAGACCCAGCTATAAACTGTCATTCTGGTGTTTTCTGGGCAGGGTGAATCATCAACGTGTGCACCGTCCTCCCTCGGATGGACGTTAAATGGAGCATCCCGCCTGCTGGCATTAGTTGGTGAACGTTAAAGATCCTGTGGCGTCATTTGCGAAGAGTAGGTGAGCCATTGCAAACACCCCTGGCCAAATTCCTGTGCTAACCAGCAGAGGGCACCGCATCAGTGGCACAACCGTGCCCTCAGCCTGCATCAGCGGCAATTCCACTCTGCAGCCTCGTGCTGCATATGAAAGAAGATTATCAATTCCTCATCATAATAATCAATTCCTTCGACGGTTTTCTTTCAGCTTCTTGCATTTGCATCCGAACATCGTTTTATCTGCTTTGTTGACCATGTTGTACAATCTCTGTATAAAAATGAATTTATTAAAATATTTCTTTGATCAAAAAACTGACTGCTTTGAACACAGTCCAACTATCATCACATCAAGCAAACAGGCAAGCGGGCAAGAGCTGTTTAGTGTCATTTTACTGAACAGACAGCCTTCAATATATTCAATGGGCCTTTGTTTGTGATGGTGCTTCCTTCTGACAAGGTCACACAGTGTGCAAGGATGAGTAAAAGCAGAGCGATACAAACACATTGAAGAAATCTGTGATCAGAACATGATTGGCATGCGTTCAAATGGGGACCAAAATTTGAAGCAAACCAGATCGTGGTAGCAGCAAACATTAGATGTCGGGAGAGAGAAAGGGAGAGAGGACTAACGTAACGAGTTAAGTGAGAACAGTATAATCTGGAAAATGTGGAATGAAGAGCCATGATACAAGCTCAGAGCAGAAAACTGATTACATACAGATGAGACTATCAGTTTGATATCCACAGTGGAAGAAAGTACTGTATAGGGGTGACCTTGACCATACAAACTGGAGAGCCTTGTACAATTCCGAATGGTAGCAGCACTGTGCCATGTAGGCTGTCTGTAATTACCTACTCTGGACAATTTGCAGGACAAAAGCCTGGCTTATTTAACATCCCTCGTCATAATGGTGTCATTTTCTTGCTCCGCAATTCTACTGCTACTGCAGTCAAAGATGAGTCAGAAATAAACCTTGTTGTGAATAAATTGTAAATTTGACTTTCAAATTGAATTGCAGAGAAATATTTGTTGCTGTTGCTGTTTGTTTGTTATTATTTTTTGGAACCCATCAATTTCCCCACTCCAAAGGTAATATTAATTTCTTTGCTTTCTTTCACACAGGCTTTGCAAACGAAGACCACTCCAATCCGCATCAATTAAGTTAACGATTCACTATTTTCCATTCCATCTACATGATCATCAGTTGGGGTTCAGAGGATAGCTCCGAAGTGGAACACTCAACCTTTGAGCCGTCTAATCTGGCCTGGATTGCCAACCCCAACATAAATTGTCACTCTGGTGCTTCACAGACAGGGTATTGCATAAATGAGAGTGCTCTCCATCGGATGGGATGTTAGATGGGGGGTGTTTAACAGCATTTTCTGGTGAATGTAAAATATTTCACAGTCTGTCACGAATCCCTGAGGTCACACACAAAACTCAAACTCCAGTTGACCTTCTAGGCTTAATCACAGGGTATTTTCCCAATGTCCTAAGGACCTTTCACTGTTGTCGAACCCTGTGCAAAGAAGCCAAATAGTTTACCTTGCGCTACGGTTGCGGTATCACAAACTTCACAATAGAGCATCCAATCCAACCTCAAACTATGGATGTGTACCGTTCACTAATCCAAGGAACTCCAGGATTTCAAAAATCAACCTTTTTTTAATGAACGATGCACACATTCCCGACATGGCCAGTTCACCAATTCATGGATACGATACATGCAATCAACCATTACCCACGCACCCAAAACATTTTTTCCAGCGCAGCATATAAATGCTTTTAACCTAAGGATCTCAACACAGTCCCTGGGCAGAGTAAAATGCTTACACGTGCAAGACGTGCAAGACACACACGGGGAGCCTTTTCTCAAGCCTTTGTGTCCTTGGTTGTGGACTTGGATTAAACTGCTGTTGTTGTGGTTTTATTGTCCATACCAGTCTAGGCGGTCAAAGCGTTTATCCTGACCTTTTCTCAAAATGTGCAGAAGCAGGATGGGATAAAGGTCAGCTAATCAGGTGAAGAGTGGGTATATTCATTTTGAGTCAAACCGAGAGGAAAGACGCCATCTTTTTTGGCTTAAAAAAAAAAATCCTAATTATTATTTTGTACCTTATTAAAGCCCTGAGTACAGAATACAGAGGTTGTGAAACATGGAAAAGTTAATATGAGCATATTGATCGGAGATGACACACATACAAGGTCCAAAATTGCTCGTATAGGTTGAATTTCTCTCGAGCCGGGAAGCCCACCTCCAACAATTGACTCGACTAGCAAGCCTGGATGGCCTAGTCGAGCCTGTGGTTTAACATGCACTCCAAGGCTCAAGAGAATGTCTGTACCTGTGGATATGTTATCTCCTCCTAGTGATAATCTCATGTCATCTGCTCAATCCTTCTTACCTCGCACATACGAGGCAAAAAGTGGGGTTAAGCAACAGGTTCTGTTGTCTGTTTGTCCGTCCATCTACAAACGTCAGTTTATGATCGAGGAACAACTTCATTTCAATTTAAATGTTATATTTTGAACATGAATCGGAAAACGAAACTGCGGTTTAGCAGAACCTTGGCTCTGAATTCATCCCGATCGTACATGCACAGAGGGGAGCAAGATAATTATTTTAGACTGCCTGCCTGTCTGGCAGTCAAACAAAATTGAAAATCATTACAAACAGGAAACTTACCGTTTTAAGGACTTCATAGATGATACAAACAACAGGCACAAATAAGTTATATAATGTGTTAAATAAGGTGGTGTGGAAGCCACAGCATCAATGGTGGTCCATCCATCCATCCATCGGGACCGTACTCTGTGCAGATCGTTGGTGCTGCCTAAGCAGTCTCCTTGGCTATTGGGCACAATCCTGGACGGGTAGCCACTCCGACACAGGACATCAACAAGCTAGTACTCATTTTGCCAACCTCAGAAGGATGACAGGCTGAGTCAACCCCACCTG
>CM068952.1:100353412-100368594 GCA_035128595.1 Eptatretus atami
TTGTTGAGATACGACTGAACATAAGAGACGAGTCTGTGCAAACTGAGCTTAAGTCCTCGTTCCTCAGTTAAGTGATTGGACGTCATAAAACGAAGTAGACGTCATGGCGGAGTATCAGTTTGCGGATAAATGTATTGCAATGGCTAGATGACGCCGGTGGAGCTTGATATGCCTCGCGAGAGCATAAATTCAAAGGCAGCTTGACCGCAGTTTCGGATGAATAATGGCTGCAGGCATTTCATGTAGAGCGGGGATATTATAAGGTGGTCGAACCGTTTTTTTTTTTCTCGGAAGAATTTCAAAATGAGATGGTTACTGCCTGCGCGGTGGGCTTTCTGGCATATACATGGCAAGAGTTACGAAGATCCGACGAAAACTCTGGGTTGTGAACAAAAAAGTGGGTAAAGAAATAGGATGACGTATAAAAATTGATATGACGTCATTAGTGATGTATTATGTGCGGTAATTCTATCTCTGGCTAATCGCCGGCGTCTTCGATAGTGCGGGCCCGCAAACAGAATTCAAAAAGCTTGCCTCAGTTCGGAGATAATTTTTAGGGGCGATGTTACATTAGCGGAGAGTATCTTTGACGTCATATATCTTTTTGTGTGCAGGTGTGGGGGTACGGAATTAGTCAAATGGGGATCAGATGGTTCTGTCTGCGAGGTATTTTTTACATATCCATGCAATTCAGAATTTCGATGAAACTGTAGGCTGTGAAACAAAAAAGTCAGACAAGAAGAAGATGAGAACAACACGTGAAGTTAAGACTTAGGATTCCTCCAGAGGATTAAAAAGTCTATGAGCACATAAAAACATAAAATAAAATTGGCGGGTCTTGGTCCTGCCTAAACATGCTCGGGTATAATATCATGAATTATTTCAATTGAATTATATACCTGAACACGATGTGGGGTAAAGGTGTTCTATGAACTCTCTAGTTATCTCTCGCCACGGAGGTGAAGGAGGTTATGTTTTCACTCCTGTCTGTTGTTTGTTGTGCACGATATCTCAAAAGTTGTGCACGGATTCGGATGAAACCATGGTGGACACGTTGGGTGTGTGACAAGGCCGAACTGATTCAATTTTTGGTGACGATCCGAATCCGAATCTGGAGTACGAGAATTATTTAATTTTAAAAGTGATTCTTCACCATTATGAGAGATATGGCGAAAAACGGTATAAGTGATGGACAGCATGAATTTTCAAAATGGTATTGGCCCGAATATGTTCGTGGATCAGGCATTACGTGGGAGGTATGGGCGCTCTAGCGCTGGAGTAACGCCTTTCTCCGTTTGAATGTGATCAACCAGGGACTAAAATTAAACTGTTAATTAATGTGCACAAAAAGGATTGATTGTTAAATCTACAAGTCCTGCAGTTATTCTATGTAACTCTGAAATCGATGATTGTACAATTACGAAGTGACAGGCAAAGTATTAATGTGAGAATCTGTCATGATGATGAGTAGTGGAAAGCGTTTGCGGAGATAGAGTAGAGGATGAAGTGAGAAAGGATAGAGAAGAGATGAGAGAGAGACAAGCATGAGACAGAGCGAAGACGAGAGAAGAAGACAGAAGAGAAGAGACAGCGAGAGACTGAGGGAAGAGAAGAGAGAGAGAGAGAACGAGAGAGAGAGAGAGAGGAGAGAGAGACGAGGAGAGAGATGAGAAGAGAGGAGAGAGAGAAAGCCAAGCCCAAGACAGGGAAACCAGACAGAGCGGAGAAGCATGAGGAGAATACTGAGAGTGCTCCAACAATGCTATGAACAATCCCAATGGCAACTCAAGGACATGGCATATTTGTAATTTGCATTGGCTTGGAGACTTGGCAGCATTGTATGCATTCGTACTATTGTGTCACGTGATCCTGGTGATCGCATCCAATTTTATCAGGTGACAAGAATGACATCACTCCAGTGCAGTTCTGAGCAATTACTGGCTGCACATTGTCTGAAGTGACTTGGATTTCTCTAGAGGTGCAGGTCCTGTCTGGCAAGAGCTTCCAACTGGCTGCATTATGCACTTAACTATCAGCAACTACCATCTAGTCACCACCGCACAAGGTGTATTGAATATCGCCCATCGAGAGAAGGTACTGCATTACAAGGACTGGATGTACAATTGTGGCTGCCTACTTGTTTTTGATGGACTAAGAGAATCTCACGCATACAGTTGTCCACGGACTTCTCGTCATTGCTGCCATGGGTAGTTGGTTGATGTATTATTATTAATTCCTAGCAATTCGCTGTGTGTGTGTCTGTCTGTTTTCTGTTGTTTGTCTGCGGACGCGCCGTTTTCTCGACGACCACTGGTCCCGATCTGATTGAACTTGCCAGGAATATTGCGGGGCCGCCGCAGATGTGCCTTTCTACGGGCTTTGATGTCAATCGAGACGAGCGGGTTCCCAGTTACGGCCATTATATCTGTCGCCAATGACAAGACAGGTGACTATACGTCACAATTAATATTTATTTATTTATATTTATTTTTGCACGATTGACGGTTCAATCTGATTGAAATTGCCAGGAATATTAGCCGGGGACCCGCAGATGTCGCGTTTGCGAGGTTTGTGATGTCAATTGGACGCGCGGTTCCGCAATTATGGCCATTTACTGTCACCAATACAAAGACAGGTGCTATGACATCCGAATGACTCACAAGTTAATGTTATATTTATTTATGTATATTTTGTATTATTTTTGTTTTTCTAGCGATTGACGGTACCGATCTGATGAAACTTGCCAGAGATATTCTGGGACCCGCGATGTGCCTTTTCCGAGTTGATATTAATCGGGACGAGCGGTGTCCCAAGTACGACCATTTATCATGTGACCCAATATCTGCGAGACCGAGGGGGGACGGAAGGGGGGATGAGAGTGGCGACGAGAGAGGGGCGAGGAGGAGGGGGAGAGAGAAAGGGAGACTGAGGGGAGAGAGGGGAGAGAAAGAGAGGGAGAGGCAGAGGGGGGCAAGAGAGGGGGCGAGAGAGGAGGGGCGGAGAGAGGGGGGAGGGGGTAGAGAGAGGGGCAGAGAGGGCGTGCACATACTGGCATCTCCCTACGGCACGCACCTACGGCCCGCCCCTACGTGGCCGCCTGCGGGCCCCGTATAGTATCATTATTAGTGTTAAAAGTTTCTGATGTGTAATTTAATGTTTATCGGAATTTCTGACGTAATGCCCTCACTCAGTCAACACGTTGCGATCAATGGACCCTCTCATCTCTCCCAGTGGATGCTGGAACACTCCAAGACAATGTTTGCGGCCCAGATCTTGTTTCCTCATATGGCCTAAATACTCTTCTAATGCTCCGAACCCTCCAAATTAATTTTTTTCAGATCGCTCTACATCATTCGTAAAGTACCCTCATGGCACTGGATGTAGAAAGCAACGGCCATAATTCTCCTGCCGATTAAGCGCATTATACTTCTGATCTAGAATGGAACGTAGGTGTTCAATCTGCGAATCTCTTCGTCTCACTTTGTCTCGAGAAGGACTATCAAATGGCCCACGAACTACTCTCATGGTCAGCCACTGGAAGCTAGATGTTCAAGCATTAGCAAATTTGTTCATGTCACATGCGTTGACGACTTATGTACAAGAGCATACAAATAACTCTCCAGCATTCATCATCATGTAATATCAGCCTCACTCAAGTGTGGACCGGTTTGTTATACAGACGGTGTTGATCCGAAATCCTCAAACAGTCTCTATTCAAAAGCTTCTCACCGCCAATTTTCACATCTGTCAGCACATTTCAAGATATCCCAACAGTGTTGTCCTCTTCATGCGAATCCACGTGCCCATGAGCGTCGGATTCAGCGCTTCTAAAACATATACTTCAGACTCTTGTGGTAATATTATTGCAGTTCCTTCGCAATAATTACATTTTCAAGTTGTTTTCTTTTTTTGTTGTCTTTTCTTTAAGACAGACGGTTTGCAAGTTGGCCAGTTGGCTCATGACAACGATTATGATGTTTGAAGTGGGCCAAGAATAATATAAATATATTTAATGAATATTAAAAATGTTCTTCCGTACAGTTAGCTGCTGCTGTTCAGGACTTCATTCTGTATTGAATAGTAAGCATTGCAGGTTAAGTTATCTATTTTAACCTAGAGAATTTTTTTTTTCTCAGTATCAAAATTTTCTGTGCAAATGTGTTGCTAAAGTATCCAGCAGCATGATGAGTTCAGCAACAGCCAGCTACCATCATATTAAATAAAGAGAAAAGAAAACAAAACTTCAAGAGTATATTTTAGACAAACAATGCCAAGTGGATGACAATGATCGCAACAATAGGCGTCGGATTTCTCGACTTGTGATAAAAACATTAATTAATACATTCCTTTCATGCCATTAAAAAGACAACATAAGGGCTGTCCAAGACAGTTCATGGGCAATGAGTACAATCCTGGAGCAGGTTCATCACTTGCTGCACGGTTCCTTCAAATGTGTTATTCCCAGTTACGCTGGTACTGCATTTTTGCTGACCTTGGAAAGGATGACGGCTGGAGTCACCCACCTGGTGGTTAATCACGAAAAACTGGGCTCAAACTCGGACCCTTAGGTCTTGAAGCCAACGCACCCTAACCACAAAAGCAAAACAGGCTCGTAAAACACTTACTTCAACTCAATTTCGACAATACGAAATTTTGATGCGGATGTCACAGCGTGGTCCAGTTGTACAAGAGTTTTCTAATTGTTAATTTTTTCAGCCAAGTATGGTTGGGTAAACTTTTGTGTGTGCATGGCCCACAGTTTTGTATCAAGGGAATCAGTTGGATGAATTCAGCGCACATCAGGAATTTATATATAGTTGTCATTCATAATCATGTGTAGTTGAGGTATTACTTATTAACCAGAATCTCTCTGAGTTAATGGCAATGTGTAGAGCGGAGTGAGGTAACCTTTCTACTCTGCTACCTGTCAGTCAAACAAAAGTTGAAATCCAGTTCAACAGGAAACTTACTGTCTTTAGTGATGTTATAATAGACACAAAGGTAACAGAGGTACGTCTGCGCTTCTACATGAAAGAGAAACAGTCATAAGATGAATTCGATTGACTCGTTTATTCACTTTACAGATGCTTGTGCACGTACACTCCATGCTATTTCGGCGGTTATGGTACAATAACGAGTTTCAACTTAACCAGCACAACCTACGTGTTTAAAAAACAAGTTTCGCCTCGCCATAACGAGTATAAAGGTTTAGTAATCTAGCGGCGGAAGTGGTATCACCCGAGTTACACCAGGCTGTAAACTATCCTTAGCATGGAAGTAATGACGTCTGAACCATGGCATCAGCCTTAACCACAACAAACCGGATCCAAGGTATGTACAAGTCACAGCCACGATAGGATCGTCATTTAAAAAACCGACAGTGTCTGAGGGTCGATAGTGCCTATTGAAACCTTCAAATCCTCTTACAAGTCCAGAGAGATAACCTTCACTCTGAAGGTCTGATCTGCAAAGAAACCCGAGAGAAGCCTCCATTACGCGTGGTCGGGTCAGTCGTCAGCGTCTCTGCGCATCGGGAGACCACACCTGTGTGATCTCCTACGACGACCACCTGCACTACAAATGACTCATTCCTTACATTCCATCCTCCAATGTTGTATATCAGCAAGTACAGACACAAGCTAAATGCCACCGATATGTCAATGACAATTACAACATCCGTTCCAAGGGGCAAATAACCCTTTACATGAAAGAAAAAAAACAATGTGAGTTAACGCACAATTAGAAATGATGGGACTATTCGACACCGCACCCACACAAACAGGGCAAGAAGAAGAACTCGTGTAAGCTGTTAAATAGTGGTTGTTTGTTAATTTTGTTGACATCCTTAAAATATTTATTTTGTTTTCAATGAATATGATACTGAACACTGTATGAACACAAATCTACTTTGGGCACTTCAACAACTTACTTTAAGCAGTACTTGGACAAGATATGCCATTTTACTTCATCCTCGACCAAATAAATTTGTGGCTTGCTCTCTCAGCATTCGGGGGATATTGAGATTCACAAAATGGGCGGCTTGTGGGAAATGTGATATACTCGGAAACCAATAAGCAAGTCATTTCAAAGACTTTCCGCATGTCCTTGTTTTCTCTGCAAGAATGTGGTCAGGGTAAGGGTTGAACTGTGGTAGTATTAGACGGCCTCGGTAGACTGCGCTACCTTTCGGCAGGCTGAACAATTTAATTTTGTATCGCCACTGAAAGGGCGATTCTCTGGATCTGCATCTTAACCAAAATTAATCAGCTTGTGTTCTGGTCACCTATCCTACTCAATAGACAAGTTTTTGGTCAAAATCTATCCAAACCTTTGTTGAATCTGCGATAATTCATTTTGGCCAAATCTCTCAAAGGTGAAGAATCATTCTCATTTAAAATCCTAGTACCGTATCTGGATTCGGATATTACCAAAATCGAAGTCAATTCTTTTCCTTGTCACACACCCCACCTGTCCACCAAGTTTCAGAGCATAAATCTGTTCTGTAACTTTTTGCGAAATCCTGCTCAGCAGTGGGAGCAGCAAAGCAGCACCAACAGGGAATGAAAAATAACCTCTTCCACCTTCGGTGGTGAAGTATGTATATTTAAGGAATAAACTGGATTTTTTAAATAAGGTGTCTGTTATTAATATTGTGGAAGTAAAAATAATTTCTGATTTTGCGAGATGTCAGTAGAACAAGGTAATGATATTTGTTTCCAATGAAAGGCAAGTAATTCCCTAGGTCACCAAAATTTAGGACGAAGACAGGGATATATTCCTCTTTATTGTATCTGTATGTATATATATATATTATTATATATATATATATATATATATATATTATATATATATATTATATTTATCCAAAATTTCCATTTTGGGGGGGAAAGACCCCCGATGCTCTGTGCAGAACATTGGTGCTGCGCGGAAGCGTCTCCTTGGCTTTACTGGACACAATCCTGGATGGGTCGCCACTTGCCGACGCAGGATACGCGAATGACTCATCATCCCAGAAAGCTGGCACATTACTCTTTTGCGAGCCTCGGAAGGGATGACCGGCAGAGTACGCCAACCTGGTTTATTAATTCAAGCGCCAAATGGGATTTGAACTCAGGCAAATCCCACGGTCCAAACCACCAACCGTAACGTTAAGGCCTAAGCAGGCGATATACATATCTATATATATACATATATATGATGTAAATGTATGTTATACTACTATTATATATATGTGTGTTTTATATATGGATATATATATATATATATATGTGTGTATATGTATATAATTATATGTAATGTGAATATATTATATAATATATACACACACATATGTATAGAATATAATATATATTATATTGTGTGTAAATGTATATACGGGTCGTGTAAAATAACGGGACTGACTTCCAGAACTTAAATTCCAAAAATATATTGAAAAATACAGCTTGTCCCCTTCAAAAATAGTTTTCCTCCAGTTTCACACCTGTCCATGCCTCTTCTTCCCGCGTTCGGATGCACCCCGGAAGGCTTTTTCTGAAATCCTCCGGAGCTCCATCATCACGGCCCTTTTGATGGCCTCCACTCAGGAAATAAGGTCCCTTGATCACACCCTTGAGCTTGGGGGTTAGTGAAAAAATCACAAGGGGCCCATAGTCTGTGACCAGGGGGTTTGCTCCAGAGATGGCAGTTCGGCTCTCTGCCAGAAACTGTTGCGCGATGTCAGGGGCACTGTGACGCAGGGGCGTTGTCATGGGTGTTGAGTAACCCAGGCGTTGTTTTCTCCATAGATCCATCCTTTGTCCAGACTGGATCTCATGAGCGCCGGACGGATCTCCTTGTTACACGTATATGATTCATGTTTGGCCTGTGGTAAGATACTCGAAGTGGACGAGGGCCTTGATGTCAAAACGTGATGAACATCACTTAACCCTCGACATCGACATCTTTTGGGTCTTGGTGATGCAGACTTTTTTCAACTGATGACTCTGCTGTTTTGGTCTCGGGATCATATTCGAATATCATGATTCTCGCCCAGCATGATTCTCCGCGAGGCAGGTCTGGATCGTCCTCCGCGGCGCTCGATATATGTCTTGACAGACAGTGGACTCTTGTTGTTTCTGGTCTTTGACAACAACTTGGGGACATCTTTGGCGGCACACGCTTGCGCATTTCGAGATTTTCAGTGATGATGCTCCAGACAGTGTCCCTTGTTGGATGAAAAGTTCGCTCAGCAATCATCGCACATGAGTCGACGATCTGCGTGCGCATCCTGCTTCACACACGGTCGATGTTGTCCGCCATTCTGCTCGTTGAAGGCTTCCAGACGTGAATCGTCTATCAACTCGCTCCGTCCCTCTTTGAACTCTTGTGCCATTCAACTATGCACGTGTACATGATATCGTTTCATCCACAGAATTCCTGCAGCATTGCGTATGATTCAGAGGTGTTTTTGGCAAGCTTGGCAAGAAACTTCCAGATTGGGCTTGCTCTGCTCACGGACGGCAAAGGGCGACGATCGACTAGACAACGTGTAGTGGAGTGGTCCCTGCCTAAACATGCTCGGGTATAAATATCATGACATTATTTCAATTGAATTATATACCTGAACACGATGTGGGGTAAAGGTGTTCTATGAACTCTCTAGTTATCTCTGCCACCGAAGGTGAAGGAGGTTATGTTTTCACTCCTGTCTGTCTGTTTGTGTGCACGATATCTCAAAAAGTTGTGCACGGATTCGGATGAAACATGGTGGACACGTTGGGTGTGTGACAAGGACGAACTGATTCAATTTTGGTGACGATCCGAATCCGAATCTGGATACGAGAATTATTTAATTTTAAAAGTGATTCTTCACCATTGAGAGATATGGCGAAAAACGGTATAGTGATGGACAGCATGATATTTCAAAAATGTATTGGGCCCGATATGTTCTCGTGGATCAGGCATTACGTGGCGGAGGTATGCGCTCTACCGAGTACCCTTCTCGTTTTGAATGTGATCAACCAGAGACTAAAATTTAAACTGTTAATTACATGTGGCACAAAAAAGGATTGATTGTTTAAATCTACAAGTCCTCAGTTATTTCATGGTAACAGCTGAAATCGATTAGTACAATTACTGAAAGTGCCAAGCAAAGTATGTAACTGCTGAAGATATCATAGTTCATGATGATGAGTGAGGGATGAGGGAGAGAGGGTTTGGGGAGAGAGAGAGAGAGAGAGAGAGAGAGAGAGAGAGAGAGAGAGAGAGAGAGAGAGAGAGAGAGAGAGAGAGAGAGAGAGAGAGAGAGAGAGAGAGAGAGAGAGAGAGAGAGAGAGAGAGAGAGAAAGCCAAGCACCAAGACAGGAAACAGACAGATGCGGAGAAGCCATGAGGAAAGTACTGAGAGTGCATCAACAACAATGCTATGAAAATCCCAAATCAACGTAAGGACATGGCATATTGTAATTTGCATTGGCTTGGAGACCTTGGCACATTGTATGCAATTCGACTAATTGTGCACGTGATTCCTGGTGATCGCATCCACATTCTCCTATCAGGTGACAAAGAATGGCATCACTCCAGTGAGTTCATGAGCAAACTGCTCACATGTCTGAGTGAACTTGGGATTTCTCTAGAGGTGCATTCCTGGTCTGGCAAGAGCTTCCAGCTGCTGCCATTATGCACTTAACTATCACAACTAACCATCTAGTCACCCACGACAAGGTGTATTGGAATATCGCCATCGAGGAAGAAGACTGCATCAAGGACTGGATGTACAATTGTGGCTGCTACTTTTTTGAGGACTAAAGAGGACATCTCACGCATACAGTTGTCCACCCTTCTCGTCATTGTGCCATGGGTAGTTGGTTGATGTATCTATCTATAATTCCAGCAATCGCTGTGTGTGTGTCTGTCTGTTTGTCTGTCTGTTTGTCTGCGACCGCCGTTTCTCGACGACCACTGGTCCGATCTGATTGAAACTTGCAGGAATATTGCCGGGCCGGCCGCAGATGTGCCTTTTCGAGGTTGATGTCAATCGACGAGCGGTTCCCAGTTACGGCCATTTATCTGTCGCCAATGACAAGACACGGTGCATGACGTCACAATTAATTTTATTTATTATATTTATTTTTGCACGATTGACGGTCCAATCTGGATTGAAACTTGCCAGGAATATTGCCGGGGACCGCGCAGATGTGCTTTGCGAGTTTGGATTGTCATATTGACGAGCGGTTCCCAAGTTACGGCCATTACTGTCCCCAATGACAAGACAGGTGCTATGACATCCGAATGACCTCACAATAATGTTTATTTATTTATTATATTTTTATTATTTTTTTTTTCACGATTGACGACCGATCTGATTGAAACTTGCCAGAGGATATTGCTGGGACCCGCGGATGTGCCTTTTCGAGTTTGATATTAATCGGACGAGCGGTTCCCAAGTATACGGCCATTTTCTGTCGACCAATATCTGCGAGAGAGGGGGAGGGAGAGGGGGATGAGAGTGGGGGGAGAGAGAGGGGCGAGAGAGGAGGGGGGAGAGAGAAAGGGCGAGACTAGGGGGGAGAGAGGGGAGAGGAGAAGAGAGGGGGGCAGAGAGGGGGGGGCGAGAGAGGGGGGCGAGAGAGAGGGGCGGAGAGGGGGGTGAGTAGAGAGGGGGCGAGAGAGGGCTGCACATACTGGCACTCACCTACGGGCACGCACCTACGGCCCCGCCCCTACGGGCCCGCCCTACGGGCCCGTACTAGTATCATTAATTAGTGTTAAAAGTTTTGATGTGTAATTTAAATGTTTTGATCTGGATTTCTGACGTAATCCCCTCACGCAGTCAACCCGTTGCGATCAATGGAACCCTCTCATCTCTCCCAGTGGATGCTGGAACACTCCAAGACAATGTGTTGGGCCCAGTCTTGTTCCTCATATGCCTAAATGACCTCTTCTATGCTCCAGAAAACCCTCAAATTATTTTTTGCAGATGCCTCTACATCATGTCGTACAGTACCCTCATGGCACTGGCATGTAGAAAGCAACGGCATAATTCTCTGCCGATTAAGCATTATCTTCTGATCTAGGAAATGGAACGTGGTGTTCAATCCTAGCGAATCTCTTCGTCTCACTTTGTCTCGAGAAGGACCATCAAATGGCCCCACCGAACTACTCTCATGGTCAGCCACTGGAAGCTAGATGTTCAAGCCATTATGCAATTTGTCATGCACATCCGTTGAACGACTTATGTACAAGACATACACTAATAACTTCAGCATTCGATCATCATGTAATATCAGCTCACTCAAGTGTGACGGTGTTATACAGCAGTGTTTGATCCAATCCTCAAACATCTCCTCAATTAAAGCTTCTCAACCCCAATTTATCAACATCGTCAGCAATTTCAAGAATACCCCACAGTGTTGTTCTTTCATGCGAAAACTCCAGTGCCCCATGAGCGTCCGGGTTAGCGTTCTAAATACATAATACTTCAGCTTCATTGTGGTAATAATTATTGCAGTTCCTTCGCAATAATTACATTTTCAATTGGTTTTTTTTTTGTTTTTTTTTAAGACAGACGGTTGAAGTTGAGCCAAGTTGGCTCATGACAACGAATTATGATGTGAAGTGGGCCAAGTAAATATAAATATATTTAATGAATATTAAAATGTTCTCCGTACAGTTACTGCTCGTGTTCAGACTTCATTCTGTATTGAATCAGTAAAGCATTGCAGGTTAAGTGTTCTATTATTAACCTAGAGAATTTTTGTTTTTCTCAGTAATGCAATTTTGATGCAAATGTGTTTGCTAAAGTATCCAGCAGCATGATGAGTCAGCAACACCAGCTACCAATCATATTAAATAAGAGAAAAAGAAAACAAAAACTTCAAGAATATATTTTAGACAAACAATGCACAAAGTGATGACAATGATCGGCACCATCACCGTCGGATTTCTCGAACTTGTGATAAAACACTTAATAATACCATTCCTTTCATGCCATAAAGACACATAGGGCTGCCAAGACAGTTCCATGGGCAATGAGTACAATCCTGGACAGGTCATCACTCTGACACAGGTTACTTCAAATGTTTATTACCCCAGTACGCTGGTACTCATTTTGCTGACCTTGGAAGGATGACAGGCTGAGTCAACCCCACCTGGTGTTAATTCAACGAAAAACTGGGGCTCAAACTCAGGACCCTTAGGTCTGAAGCCAACCACCCTAACCACAAAGCCAACACCAGGCATCGATAAAACACTTACTTCAACTCAATTTCGACAATACAAATTTTGATCCATGTCAACCGCGGTCCAGTTGTACAAAGTTTTCTAATTGTTAATTTTTCAGCCAAGTAATGTTGGGTAAACCTTTTGTGTGTGCATGGCCCACAGTTGTATCAAGGGATCACGTTGGATGAATTCAGGCCACATCAGGATATATATATATAGTTGTCATTATATCATGTGTAAGTTGAGTATTACTTATTACCGAATCTCATCCTGATTATGCATGTGTAGAGAGGAGTGAGGTAACCTTTCTACTCTGCCTACCTGTCAGTCAAACAAAATTGAAAATCAGTTCAAACAGGAAACTTACTGTCTTTAGTGATGTTATAATAGACACAAAGGTAACCGAGGTACGTCTGCGCTCTCTACATAAAGAGAAACAGTCAAAGATGAATTCGATTGACTGCGTTTTATTACACTTACAGCTGCTTGTGCACTACACTCCATGCTATTCCGGTTATGGTCACAAAATAACGCAGTTTCAACTTAACCAGCACAACCTAGTGTTTAAAAAAACAAGTTTACCTCGCCAATACAGTATCAAAAGGTTTAGTAATCTACGGAGGACAGTGGTATCACCCAGATGTTACACCAGGCTGTAAACTATCCTTAGCATGGAAGAATGACGTCTGAACCATGGCAATCAAGCTTAACCACAACAACCGGATCCAAGGTATGTACAAGTACCACCAGCCACGATAGCGATCGTCATTTAACAAAACCCGACCAGTGTCTGAGGGTCGATAGTGCTATTGGAAACCTTCAAATCCTCTTACAAGTCAGAGAGAATAAACCTTCACTCTGAAGGTCTGATACTGCAAAGAAACCCGAGAGAAGCCTCCATTACGCGTGGTCGGGTCAGTCGTCAGCGTCTCTCCATCGGGAGACCACACCCTGTGTGAATCTCTACGACGACCACTCACACAAAATGACTTCATTCCTTACATTCCATCTCCAATGTTGTATACAGCAAGTACAGACACAAGCTAAATAGCACCCGATATGTCATGAACAATTACAACATCCGTTCCAAGGGGCAAAATAACCCCTTTACATGAAGACAAAAAAAAACAATGTGAGTTACGCACCCTTAGAAATGACTGGGACTATTCGACACCCACCCACACAAACAGGCAAGAAGAACTCGTGTAACATGTTAAATAGTGGTGTTTGTTAATTTTGTCGACATCCTTAAAAATATTTATTTTGTTTCAATTGAATATGATACTCGAACACTGTAGAACACAAATCTACTTTGGGCACTTTCAACAACCTTACATTTAACAGTACTTGGACAAGATATGCCATTTTACTTCATCTCGACCAATCAAATTTGTGGCTTGCTCTCTCAGCATTGGGGGATATTGAGATTCAACCAAAATGGCGGCTTGTGGGAAATGTAGATCATACTCGGAAACACAATAAGCAATCATTTCAAAGACCTTTCCCATGTCCTTTTTTCTCTCAAGAATGTGTAGGGTAAGGTGAACTGTGTAGTCATTAGAACGGCACTCGGTAGAGCGCATACCTTCCGCCAGGCTGAACAATTTACATTTTGTATCCCACTGAAAGGGCGATTCTGGATCTGCATCTTAACCAAAATCTAATCAGCTTGTTCTGGTCACCTATCCTACTCATAGACCAAGTTTTGTCAAAATCTATCCAAAACTTTTTGAAATCTGCGATATTTCATTTTGGCCCAATCTCTCAAAGGTGAAGAATCACTTCTCACTTTAAAAATCCTAGTATCCGTATCTGGATTCGGATATTCACCAAAATCGAATCAATTCTTCCTTGTCACACACCCAACCTGTCCACCAAGTTCCACATAAATCTGTCTGTAACTTTTTGCGAAATCCTGCTCACAGGTAAGCAGACAAAAGCAGACAAACAGGGATGAAAACATAACCTCTATCCACCTTCGGTGGTGGAAGTAATGATATATTTCAAGGAAATAAAACTGGATTTTTTTAAATAAGGTGTCTGTTAATTAAATATCTGTGGAAGTAAAAAGTAATTCTGATTTTGCGAGATGTCAGTAAAAAAGGTATGATATTGTTTCCAATGAAAAGCAATAATTCTAGGGTCACCAAAATATTAGACAGAAGACAGGTATATTCCATCTTTATTGTACTGTATGTTAATATAATATATAATATATATATATATATATATATATATATATAATATAATATATTATACATCCATTGGGACAATACTCTGTGCAGAACATTGGTGCTGCGGAAGCAGTCTCCTTGGCTTACTGGACACAATCCTGGATGGGTCGCCACTCCGACGCAGGATACTCGAATGACTCAATCATCCCAGAAAGCTGGCACTCATTTTGCCGACCTCGAAGGATGACAGGCAGAGTCAACCCCACCTGGTATTAATTCAACAGCCAAATGGGATTGAACTCAGCATCCAAGGATCCCAAACCCACCACCCTAACCGTTAAGCCAACACCAGGCAATAACATATATATATATATACATATATATATGTAAATGTAAATGTATATACATATATATATATATGTGTGTTTAATATATGGATATATATATATATATATATGTGTGTATATGTATATAAATATATATGTAAATGTGAATATATATATAATATATACACACACATATGTATAGATATAATATATATATATATATGTGTGTGTAAATGTATATACGAGGTCCGTGTAAAAAGTAACGGGACTGACTTCACAGAAACTTAAATTCCAAAAAATATATTGAAATCACAGCTTGTCCCCTTCAAAATAGTTTTCCTCCAGTTTCACACACCTGTCCATCCTCTTCTTCCCCGCTTCGATGCACCCCGGAAGGCTTCTTCTGAAATCCTCCGGAGCTCCATCATCACGGCCCTTTTGATGGCCTCCACATCAGGAAATAAGGTCCCCTTGATCACCC
>CM068952.1:100368619-100412205 GCA_035128595.1 Eptatretus atami
CAAGAGAGAGATAAGTATTATTTAATTTATTATATTTTTATTTTTTTTTTTTCACGGATTTGACGACCGATCTGATTGAAACTTGCCCAAGGAATATTGCTGGGGACCCTGCGGAATGTGCCTTTCGAGTTTGATATTAATCGGACGAGCGGTTTCCAAGTTACGGCCATTTAATGTCGACCGCCAGTATCTGCGAGAGAGGGGGACGGGAGAGGGGGGATGAGAGTGGGGGCGAGAGAGAGGGGCGAGAGAGGAGGGGGAGAGAGAAAGCAGACTAGGGGGGAGAGAGGGGGCAAGAGAGAGGGGGGAGAGAGAGGGGGGCAAGAGAGGGGGGGCGAGAGAGGGGGGCGAGAGAGAGGGGGCGAGAGAGGGGGGTGAGAGAGAGGGGGCGAGAGAGGGCTGCGACATAACTGGCACTCACCTACGGGCACGCACCACGGCCCCGCCCCTACGGGCCCGCCCTAACGGGCCCGTACTATACATTAATTAGTGTTTAAATAGTTTTGATGTGTAATTTAAATGTTTTTGATCTGTAGTTTCTGACGATAATCCCCTCGACGCCAGTCAACCCGTTTCGATCAATGGAACCCTCATCTCTCCGCCAGTGGATGCTGGAACACTCCAAACAAATGTGTTGGCCCAGTCTTGTTCCTCATTATGCAAATGACTCTTCTATGCTCCAGAAAACGCCTCAATTATTTTTTGCAGGATGCCTCTACATCAGTCGTATCAGTACCCTGCAATGGCAGCTGGCATGTAGACAGCAACGGCATAATTCTCATGCCGATTAAGCATTATCTTCTGATCTAGGAAATGGAAACGTGGTGTTATCCTAAGTCGAATCTCTTCGTCTCACTTTGCTCGAGAAGGACCTCAAAATGGCCCCACCGAACTACTCTCATGGTCAGCCACTGGAAGCTAGATGTTCAAGCTATTATGCATTTGTCATGCCCATCCGTTGAAGCGACTCTTATGTAAACAGACATACACTATAACTATCAGCTTCGATCATCATGTAATATCAGCTTCACTCAAGTGTGAAGGTGTTAATACAGCAGGTGTTTTGATCCAATCCTCAACAATCTCCTCCAATTAAAGCTTCTAACCCCAATTTATCAACATCGTCAGCAATTTCAAAATACCCGCACAGTGTTGTTCTTACATGCGAAAACTCCAGTGCCCGCATGAGCGTCCGGTAGCGTTCTAAATACATATACTTCAGCTTCATTGTGGAATAATTATTGCAGTCCTTCGCATAATCATTTTCACATTGGTTTTTTTTTGTTTTTTTTAAGAACGACGGTTGCAAGTTGAGGCCAAGTTGGCTCATGATCAACGAATTATGATGTGAAGTGGGCCAAGTAAATATAAAATATATTTATGAATATTAAAATGTTCCTCACGTACAGTTATAGCCGTGTGTCAGACTTCATTCTGTATTGAATCAGTAAAGCATTGCAGGTTAAGTGTTCTAATTATTAAGCCTAGAGAATTTTTGTTTTTCTCAGTAAATGCAATTTTGGATGCAAATGTGTTTGCTAAAGTATCCCGCAGCATGATGAGTCAAGCAACCACCAAGCTACCAATCATATGAAAATAAGAGAATAAAGAAAACAAAAACTTCAAGAATATATTTTAGACAACAATGCACAAAGTGATGACAATTGATCGCACCATCACCCGTCGTATTTCTTCGGAACATGTGATATAAACACTTAAATAATAACCTATTCCTTTATGCATAAAGGACAAGGCATAGGGCTGCCAGACAGTTCCATGGGCAATGAGTAGCAATCCTGGACAGGTCATCACTCTGACACAGGTTACTTTCAAATGTTTATTACCCAGTACGCTGTACTCATTTTGCTGACCTTGGAAGGATACAGGCGAAGTCCAACCCCAACTCTGGTGTTAATTCAACGAAAAACTGGGGCTCAACTCAGGAACCCTTAGGTCTGAAGCCAACCACCCTAACGCACAAATGCCACACTCAGGCATCGATAAAACACTTACTTCAACTCAATTTCGACAATAACAAATTTGATCCCATGTCAACCGCGGTCCAGTTGTACAAAGTTTCTAATTGTTATTTTTCAGGCCAAGTAAGTGGTAAACCTTGTGTGTGCATGGCCCACAAGTTGTATCAAGGGATCACGTTGGATGAATTCAGGCCAACATCAGGATATATATATATAGTTGTCAATTTATATCATGTGTAAGTTGAGTATTACTTATTACCGAATCTCATCCTGATTATGCATGTGTAAGAGGAGTGAGGTAACTTCTACTCTGCCTACCTGTCAGTAACAAAATTGAAAATCAAGTTCAAACAGGAAAACTTACTGGGTTCCCCTAATTAGAATGAGTTTTATAATTAGACACAAAGTAACCGAGGTACGTCTGCGCTCATCCCTTACATATAAGAGAAACGTCAAGATGAATTCGATTGACTGCGTTTTAATTACACTTACAGGCTGCTTGTGCACTACACATGCATGCTATTCCGTTATCGGTCAAAAAATAACGCAGTTTCAACTTAACCAGCTACAACCTATGTGTTAAAAAAACAAGTTACTGGCCATACACGTATCAAAAGGTTTGTAAGTAAATCTACGGAGGAACAGTGGTATCACCAGATGTACACAGCTGTAAACTATCCTTAGCAGGAAGAATGACGTCTGAACCATGGCAATCAAGCCTTAACCACAAAACCGGATCCACAGGTATGTACACAGTACCAGCCAGCCACGATAGCGATCGTGCATTTTAAACAAAACCGACCAGTGCTGAGGGTCGATAGTGATTGGAAACCTTCAAATCCTTTACAAGTCAGTAGAGAATAAACCCTTCACTCTGAAGGTCTGATACTGCAAAGAAACCCGAGAGGAAGCCTCACATTACGGCGTGGTCGGGTCCAGTCGTCAGCGGTCTCTCCAATCGGGAAGACCACACCCTGTTGTGAATCTCTACACGACCACTCAACAAAATGACTTCATTCCTTCATTCCATCTCCAAATGTTGTATACAGCCAAGTTTAATACAAAACAAAGACCACTAAAGCTAAAATAGCACACCCGACAAAAATATGGTCATGAACAATTAATAACTCCGTTCCCAAGGGGCAAAATAACCCTTTAAACATGAAGACAAAAAAAAAAAATGTGAGTTACGCCACCTCTTAGAAATGATGGACTATCGACACCCACCCCACACAAACCAGGCTAAGAAGAACTCGTGTAACATGTTAAATAGTGGTAGTTTGTTAATTTTGTGACATCCTTAAAAATATATTAATTTTGTTTCAATTGAATTGATACTCGACACTTGTAGAAAACGACAAATCTACTTTGGGGCACTTTCAACAACTTAGCATTTAACAGGTACTTGGACAAGATATGCCATTTTACTTCATCTCGGACCAATAAATTTGTGGCTTGCTCTCTCAGCATTGGGGATATTGAGATTCAACCAAATGGCGGCTTGTGGGAAATGTAGATCATACTCGGAAACACAATAAGCAATCATTTCAAAGACCTTTCCCATGTCCTTTTTTCTCTCAAGAATGTGTAGGGTAAGGTGAACTGTGTAGTCATTAGAACGGCACTCGTAGAGCGCATACCTTCCGCCAGGCTGAACAATTTACATTTTGTATCCAACTGAAAGGTCGATTCTGATCTGCATCTTAACCAAAATTAATCAGCTGTTTCTGGTCACCTATCCGTACTCATAGACCAAGTTTTGTCAAAATCTATCCAAAACTTTTTGAAATCTGCGATATTTTCATTTTGGCCCAATCTCTCAAAGGTGAAGAATCACTTCTACTTAAAAATCCTAGTATCCGTATCTGGATTCGGATATTCACACAAAATCGAATCAATTCTTCTGTCACACACCCAACCTGTCCACCAAGTTCCACATAATCTGTCTGTAATTTTTTGCGAAATCCTGCCAACAGGTAAGCAGACAAAAGCAGACAAACAGGGATGAAAAAATAACCTCTATACCCCTTCGTGGGTGGAAGTAATGATATATTCCAAGAAATAAAACTGGATTTTTTTTAAATAAGGTGTCTGTTAATTAAATATCTGTGGAAGTAAAAAGTAAATTCTGATTTTGCGAGATGTCAGTAAAAAAGGTATGATATTGTTTCCAATGAAAAGCAATAATTTCTAGGGTCACCAAATATTAGAGAAGACAGGTATATTCCATCTTTATTGTAACTGTATGTATAATATATATATATAATATATAATATATATATATATATATATATATATATATATATCATACCTCCATTGGGACAATACTCTGTGCAGAACAATTGGTGCTGGCGGAAGCAGTCTCCTTGGCTTACTGACACAATCCTGGATGGGCGCCACTTCCGACGCAGGATAAACTCGAATGACTCAATCATCCCAGAAAGCTGGCAACTCATTTTGCCGACCTCGGAATGATGACAGGCAGAGTCAACCCCACCTGGTATTAATTCAACAGCCAAATGGTATTGAACTCAGCATCCAAGGATCCCAAACCCACCACCCTAACCGTTAAGCCAACACCAGGCATATACATATATATATATATCATATATATATGTAAATGTAAAAGTATATACATATATATATATATGTGTGTATATACTGGATATATATATATATATATATGTGTGTATATGTATATAAATATATATGTAAATGTGAATATATTATAACATAATACACAACATATGTATAGATATATATATATATATATGTGTGTGGTAAATGTATATACGAGGTCCGTGTAAAAAGTAACGGGACTGACTTCACAGAAACTAAATTCCAAAAAATATATTGAAATCACAAGCTGTCCCTTCAAAATAGTTTCCTCCAGTTTCACACCACCTGTCCATCCTCTTCTTCCCCGCTTCGATGCACCCGGAAGGCTCTTCTGAAATCCTCCGGAGCTCCATCATCACGGCCTTTTGATGCCTCCACATCAGGAAATAAGGTCCACCTTGATCACCCCCTTGAGCTTGGGGTTAGGAAAAAAATCACAAGGGGCCAAGTCTGGTGACTAACGGGGGTTGCTCCAGAGATGGCACGTTCCTCTCTGCCAGAAACTGTCGGATGCTCAGGGCACTGTGAGCAGGGCGTTGTCATGGGGAGTACCCAGGCGTTGTTCTCCATCAGATCCCTCCTCTGTCCCCAGACTGATCTCATAGGCGCCGGAGATCTCCTTGTACACGTATTGATTTCACTGTTTGACCCTGTGTAGAAACTCGAAGTGGACGACGCCCTTGATGTCAAAAAACGTGATGAACATCACCCTTAACCCTCGACACGACATCTTTGTCTTGAGTGATGCCAGACTTTTCCACTGATGACTCGGCTGTTTGGTCTTCGGGATCATATTCGAATATCCATGATTCATCGCCAGCAATGACTTCCCCGAGCAGGTCTGGATCGTCCTCGAGGCGCTCGATAATGTCTTGAACAGACAGTGACTTCTTTGTTGTTTCTGGTCTTAGGACAACAGCTTGGGGACCATCTTTGCGCACACCTTGCGCATTTCGAGATTTCAGTGATGGATGCTCCAGACAGGTCCTTGTTGATGGAAAGTTCTCAGCAATCATCCGCACCATGAGTCGACGATCTGCGTGCGCATCTGCTTCACACGCTCGATGTTGTCCGCCATTCTGCTCGTTGAAGGTCTTCCAGACCGTGAATCGTCTTCACCTCCTCACGTCCCTCTTTGAACCTCTTTGGCCATTCAAATGCACGTGTACATGATATCGTTTCATCACCACAAGAATTCCTGCAGCATTGCGTATGATTCAAAGGTGTTTTGGCCAAGCTTGCAAGAAACTTCAGATTGGCTCTCTGCTACGACGCAAAGGGCGACGACTCAGACTAGACAACGTGTAAAGGCACGACCTGTAAAAAAATCACACAATGAGCATGGTCAACCATCACCAATCATATATATGCTGGAATGTTGCGAAAGACTGGTGACGCAACCCGTTCATTCAAGTTGTGTAAGTGGAGCACAACAGCAGCCTCAGTCCTGTTACTTTTAGATGGACCCCGTATACATATATATAATATATATATATATATATTATATATATATGCATATATATATATATATATATATATATTCTTGTACTGAGTGTATGTATGTATAAAGATATATGTGTTATATATATATATATGTGTATAAGCCTGGTGTTGGCTTAGTGGTTAGGGTGGCAGCTTGGGATCCCAGAGTCCTGAGTTCAAGCCCCGTTGGCTGCTGTATTAAACACCAGGGGGTTGACTCAGCCTGTCATCCTTCCGAGGTCGCGAATGAGTACCAGTGTACCTGGTCCCGGTGTATGCCCGGTTAGAATAGGTGTACCATATCCCTGTGTGTCGTAAGAGGCGACCAGGGTTGGCGTCAGGAAGGGCATCCGGCCATAAAACATTGCCTCAAGAAAAAGCCCACACCCTGCACAGCAGGGAAAAAATGGCTGTAAAAATGGTCATTTTTTTATTTATTTATATATATATATATAATATATATATATATATATATATATATATTTATTATATATATATGTGTGTGTGTGTGTGTGTATATATGTATATATATAATATGTGTATATATATAAAATATATATATATATGTAAATGTATATATATATCACATATATATATATATATATATATATATGTGGTGTGTGTGTGTATATCTAATACACAGACATCACAGAAGTAAATAGACACCTTAACTTTATTCATTTCATCTGTATAAAGCAAGTTTTACTCAGTGATTTGTTCTTATATTCAACGAGAAATGAGTTCCTGGGTCGTGTATGACAATTAACAATGCTTCGAACCCAGAGAGCACACGACCTTTGTGATTTTCAAAGAGGACAAATTGTTGGCCAATCCGAAGGTGGAGTCAGCCAGCATCAGATAGCTCAGAACATTGGCATTCCGCCTTCTATCAATCGGGTGATTGTGCAATTCACCAGCGATGGCAAGGAATCCACAGCTTCCCGTTCTGGTTGACCTGGGCCCTCAGAAAGGTGTCTTTGAGCTGTCAAGCGGTCCATTGAGAAAACTCCCTGTTGCAAGGCAGCAGTTGTTGCAGAGGAGGTCCAAGTTATCAACTGGGCTACTATGGGAGAGCAGCTTGGAGAAAACCTCTTCTTAGACCAGCCAACATTCAAAGGAGAAAGAAGTGGGCTGACGCGTATGGGTCTGGAGACTTCACAGTTAAGAGTGCTCTTTGAATCGATTGCAGACAACTGTCAAACACAGTGCTTTTTCAGTGATGGTGTGGGGGAGCAATCTGGTGCGCTGATCGGTCAGAGCTTGTGGAGTGTGTTGGCAACATCAACTCTATAACATACATTTCTATCCTTGAGGATGGACGTCTGCCTGTCTTCTCCACTGGTCAGATGGTCAAAAACAACACTCTGTTCATTAAGGTGCATCAAACGCCCCCTTTTTTGCGAAAGTTTGAAAAACATAACGGCGATAGGACAGATGTGTTCGGAATTACATGAAGAAACATTTCTCTTTTTTTTTCAGAATTTTCGGTCATCATCTTGGGGGTCCACATCGGGGTCAAAGTTCAAGCACGCAGCTCCTGCGCATTTTTCAGAATAAGTGTTATTTTTCACTGTATAGTGATCAAAACTTGTATCTGGTGGTGAAATAATTCTGACATATCGATGTACTGCTCCTTTGGTGATGTTCCCGTGATATAGAGCCAATCAAATTTTCCGGGAAATTTGCCGGAGAAGAGGGAAACTGGTGATTTCCCCCCCCCCCCCCCCAAAAAAATAATATAGTAACAAATGCCTCGCTTCTGTCAAATTCACGGCTTTAGTACCCAGAATTATGTGTATTCATATCAAGTACTCATATAATATCATTAATGATCAAGTTTCAAGCGTTTCCGGAGATTCGGATTATCTTTCCTGTCATTCTCATTGACTTGTTGCACATTCTGAAAGTGTTCTTCAGACCTAGCTGCACCGAGACAGTCCGTTCCGAGTTTTATTAGACGTTCAGCAACATCATTAGTTACATTGAGTGCTTTGGTTTTAGATTTTGAATCCACATAGGCTGGAAGTGTTGCCCACTCACTCACTTCATACGTTAAGAATGAATCGTCCAGTTCAAGTTCTCAGAACACAAACCAAGAATCAACCGAGACAAAGTTAGATAGGCTAGATGTCAAGTGAATGTCCTTGGGGAAGTAAGGCTTTCCCAAGTCTGTACCAAAGCGCCCAATAGGCAATAGTACAAGTTCCTTTGTCCAAACTTTTACAGTCCAAACTGTCCAAATCGTCCAAACTTTTACATTCATGATCTGCCACATGTCAAATTCTCGGGAAAACACAATTTCCGGGAAAAAATACCATTTTCCGGGAAACTGTGCCAACAAATTACAAGCCAACCATGTTACAAACATCACCAAAGGAGCAGTACATGATATGTCAGAATTATTTCACCACCAGACACAAGTTTTGATCACTATACAGTGAAAAATAACACTTATTCTGAAAAATGCACAGGAGCTGCGTGCCTGAACTTTGACCCCGATGTGGACCCCCAAGATGATGACCGAAAATTCTGAAAAAAATGAGAAATGTTTTTTTCATGTATTCGAACACATCCGTCCTATCGCCGTTATGTTTTTCAAACTTTCGCAAAAAAGGGGGCGTTTGATGCACCCTACTGTTTATGGAAGATGGAGCTCCATGCCACACTGCAAAAAAGATCAAAGAATGGCAGGACAGAAATGGGATCAAGTGACTTACATGGCCAAGTCAGTCTCCTGACATGAATCCCATTGAACACCTCTGGGCCATATTGGGTCAAGCTGTGCAGAAAAAGTCCAGGAAACCAACATCACGGGCAGAATTGCTGACCCGTTTGCGTGAAGCCTGGGCAGAAATCACACAAAGAAAAATTTCAAAACTCGCTAGTTCTATGCCTGAAAGAGTAAAAGTGTTGAAATCTGCAAATGGCAAGTCTACAAAATATAGTGTATGTATTAAAATGGAGCAAATGTACTTCAAATGTTCAATAAATAAATTCCTTTTAAAACCATGGTGTCTATTTACTTCTGTCATGTCTCTGTATATCATATATATATATAATGTCTATTTACTTCTGTCATGTCTCTGTGTGTGTATATATATATATATATATATATATATATACACATATATGCTAGGCCAACAAACAAAGCCTGTTGTTTTTACAGTGGAAAACTGGCATGATGCCATAAAATTGCAATTATTTGTCACATGATTGGTCTCACCAGGTGATCAGTGGCTGTAAAATGGTTAAAAAAAAAGAAAACGAGGCACATCACACATCACACATTATCACCCCTCTGAAATAATCAAGAAATAAATCAATGTTAGATGCACCAATTCGAAAAGCACATGAGATCAGCTATTATAACAACATATCACAAGATGGTTTTTCTTCTTCTACTTCGTTATTTTTGGGGGTTTTAATCATCCGGCTGCATACTTATCAAGACAGCAATAAGTGAGCAGCAGGCCTAACCACATTATTTGGTTCTGTATTATCCATCCCCATGACCATCATCTAATCTCCCATATAAAATGTGTGGCAAGCATCAGTTGTAGTGTATGAGCTGGAATAAATAAAAAAAAACTTTAATTCACATTAATAATATTTTAATGCTAACATACTAATCTCTTCAACCACCATTCTGCGACCCAGACAGCCAATGCTACCGGACTGGAAATGGCACTTGATTGGGCAGTTTTAGCATGCAATTGGGCCAATTACCGGGCCGGCTTTGACGTGCTATCTGGGTATCGTTATCGCATTGTGGTTATGATTATTGCCAAGTCCATTTGTGAAAGTACGCTCAACAAACAGGCCTTCACAAATGATGGATCTTTCAAAGTTAACAAGGCAAACTGTGTCCAGTTAGTCTTGCTCCTCATCGAGTATGACTTTGTTGCAATTCTCCAATTCACTTTGGCTATTACTGCACTTAATACATGAAAGCCATATTGAAAGCTGATTAATTATCTGTCACTGAAGGAATTCTAATTAATGAACAATAAAAGTAAGATGTGCCAAAGATTGCAACACTGCGATGTGTTGGATGCATCACCTCAGTCACACAAATGAATAACGTGCATTTTGTCGGGACATCGCACGTGTTAATGAGCAAAAACAATTTCAGGAATGAAAAACACTGGAAGAAATAACGATCACATAAGTGCACAAATATAATAGAAAATAAATCGAAAAAGGAATTATATCATGTTCACACTTATAGTTTACAAATTATGTCGCATTCTTTTGTAAAATCATTGTTTACTGAAGGCAAAACTGAATGAAAAGGCTCGCTTAGGACTGCCACCATGATGTGAAATCTTCATCGAGCGAATCAGTTGATTTTATACCATTTTATCACAAGAGTAAGTTCTGTTTCGGACAAACACACGTAACTAGCAGGTTTTGTTCGATACTATCAACAATCAACATTTCGGCATTTTCCTGATACTTTGGGCTCTTTAGAAATATTTTACCACTATTTAAACTCAATCAATCAAACTATTTCTTGAATAGTGATTCAGCGCCATAATGTCTCTCCTTTGAGTCTCGGTGGTTGGCGGTTTGATTCTGACTGTGGCTAAGACTTTTAAAATGGTATGTGCTCCTTTTTCGCTTGACACTCAGAATTTAAAGTGTGGAGCATGGACAAACCCCATCAGTTGGTTTCCATGGGGAGGAGGAAATGCCTCCTTAATTGCCAACCTGAGTGCAGAGGGAGAAAAGCAACGTCAAAAAGATGATGTCGGTGGTAGCCAGAGTACCTTCCGTCAAAGTCAATAGTTGTGTTAGTATGTCATTTGGTGTTATAGTGTGTGTGTGTGATTTGTGTTATACTGTAGCTCCTCTGTAAGCCGTAGACCCTGTAAAAAATAAAGGCGCTTTACAAAAAGCGATAAAAAACGTTACAAAAGTAAAAGTTCACCCAAGGAATTGCACAAGGAATTTCCATGCAGGCAGAGGATTTAAGGCCCATCAAGCCTGCAAAATCCTGCCAACACTCATATTCCCCTCGATCCACACTGCTTCTCGGTACCTATCCAATTAAGCAAATTAAGAAAATGTAACTGTAAAAGATGAGACACTGGGAAATATTTTTAAAATGTAATTAAAAAACGAAGGCTATGCAAATATTAAACCACAGCAAGTTCTACATTTGAGGAGCACATCTGAAGAATGCTCAGTTGCCAAAGGTCTTCATCCTCATGTGAGCAACCACCAAGATATTTCTGATATTAGGCCATAACATCCGTGGAGGTGGAATTAGGTCTGAAATGTAAGCAAGAACAAATTTGTTTGGCAATAAAAGTTATCATTTTGTTGGTGGCTTAACGGTTAAAGCAGCTGCTTTAGGATCTTAAGGTCTTGAGTTGAAGAGTCAGCCATGCCAAAAGAACACGACGTGGCTTGAATCAGCCTGTCATCCTTCTGATGTTGGAAAAATGAGTACCAGCTTGCTGGAAAAAGTGAGCCAGTTGAGTATCCTGTGTTGGAGTGGTGAACCGTCCAGGATATTTCCCCCCTAGCCAATGAAACTGCCTTGGCAATCCAAAGTGCCTGATGGGGTGAGAAGGACCATCCATTCATTAAAGGTTATCAGCAATTTTTTAAATCCTAGATGTTGGCATATGGGGAGCCAGTGAAGTGTTTCGAGGATCAGTGATATGATCAAACTTACAAGCTTGAACTGCAAATCTGTGTGTCATATTCTGAATAAGTTGTAAGGTCGTGAGAGAAGAAGCAGGGTAACAGGAAGTTACATTCAAGAAAGTTATGAGAACATGAACCAAAGTTTCAGTCAATTTAAACAAAAGCAGATTTGATGAAGATTTTGTACTGTCCATGGAAGAAAATAGATGAACACGTATATTTAGCAATGTGCGGAATAAAGATCTTGAGATCTTTCTCTTTCTCTTTCTCTTTCTCTTTCTCTTTCTCTCTCTCTCTCTGAAAGGAGTCAGTTCAGTCCCTCAAACTGCTGGGTCTCACTATCAGCCAGGACCTTTCTTGGGCAAACCACATTTAAATATTGGCCTCCAAAGCCAGCCGCCAACTTGGCATCCTCCATCGTGCAAAGTCCTTCCTTGCCACACCTGAACTCTTATCCACCGACAAGGCTTTGATACATAAGCTTGATGGAGTACTGCCTTCTCCTTTGGGATGGAGCCCCTGCATTACATCTTACTCAGCTTGAAGCCTTCAAAACCAAGGCAATCAAGATCATTGGAATCACTTGTAATGAAGCTGAGTCTATGGACCTATCATTTTGCCATCACAAGACAGGTCAGTCAGAACCACTGATCACCTCCACTCATTCGTTCCTCTTTTTTTTTTCCTGTCTCTGCAACCAACTTCCACATTCTCTCCAATCTCATTCTCCTCTCCAGGTCTTCAAGAAAGCTGTTCATCACCATCTCAGATCGTCCCCAATGCAAAACCGTGATCTTTTCTACCCCGGTTAGCTTCCCCTCCCACAAAATTCCTCAAGCCCACCTCCTTCCAAATTTCCAATTTTTCCTTCTTGAGACATCTTGTCAAACCCTGCATCCTCCGCTACCCCTTATTTTTACCCACATACCTTGTTTGGCCATCTCCGTCTATTTTGGCCCTCGGCCCAGCAATTGGCGTTTCCCCCGTCTCTTTCTGCTGTTCCTTTTGGACTGTTTCGAGATAATCCACTGAAATCAGGAATTCAGAGTTTCGCAATGGCACTGGTGATAACTCTCCCACTCTTAATTGAAAGACACTGTGGAATTTTTGACATCCGCCATCCAATGCCAGCCCACGGACACTCGGCTTGGACATTCAGCTTAACATCCATCTGAGCGACGGTGTACTTTTATTTTTCACACTGATCTAAGGATTGGAGAAGAGCTTCTACATACGTCATTGTGTGGGGTATTTCACATCCACAGATCATTTTCATGGGACACCTTTTGATGACCCCTCAGAAAAAAACACAACTGCACCACCTCATTCCATTTAGAAGGCAATTTGTTAATCACAATCAAAGTCGTTTTTTTTAATCTCCACCACTGAAGGTGGCCAGAGGTTGTTTTCACCCATGTCTATCTGTCTGTCTGTCTGTTTGTTTGTTTATCTGCAGGAATGGCGTTGCATGAACGTGTGTGTTGTCTGCAGATGGGATGATATTGTTGCTTTGGAGGCTCGTAAATGCGATATGCCTCAGATTCTTTGATCCTGTGAACAGCTGAAAGGCGGTGAGCTAAATATCTCCAAAAGTTGCGGATGAATTTAAACAAAATTTAGTGGATAGATTGGTTGTGTGACAAGGACGAGTTGATTCGATTTTGGTGAAGATCCGGATCCGGATCTGAGAATTGTTTAATTTTTAAAGCGATTCTTCACCATTGAGAGACGCGTCCAAAAACTATATACAGCATAATATTTCAAAAAATTATTGGGCCCGATATGTTCTGCTGCAGCAGGTATTGTGTGGCGGATGTATGTGCTCTACCGAGTGCCCTTCTAGTTATGCTTCCGGTGACGATGTCACCGGTGGCATTATGTTTTTGGACTGTGCGTCCGTCCGTATGTACGTACGTACATGCACATTTTCCCAGTTTTCTCTGCAACCGCATATCCGATTGACACAAAATTTTGGCCATAGGTGCGACTCATCATGCAGAGTTTTTCTTAATGATAATTATGACATAATAGGTCACGTGGGGTGGCAGCAATGTTGGAAAAACAGAAAAAACTTTGGACCTCTGTATCTCCTGACCTAAACCACAAGATGGAAAAAAATTGAAACTTGGCACCTGGCAACTACTCTGCACGGGAAATAATAGCGATTTGACTTTCATGCCATCGGTGAAGTGGTATACCGGTAAAAATTCGACAAGTAGAATGCTGCATTCGATCAGTATGAAAATTTGTAAGGTTCATCTTGGGAAACATTGTAACACAGAAATAATATCATGATATCATCCGTCATGTGGTTTGGCAGCCATATTGTTTTAAAAAAAAAGAAAAACGGAAAAATTCTTCTTCTCCAGAATCGCTTTACAGATCGGAGTGAAACTGCACGCAAATGATCGACTGACTATCCATGCCAAATAAAGTTTTATAACTGTGATGTCTTAGGTCACATGGTCTGGCAGCCATCTTGGATCATCCTCAAACCTTCAAAAATCTTCTCCTCCAGAATGACGAGACAGATTGAGGGGAAACTTCGCAGGCAGTTCCCCATGACTTGGGGATATTAGGATGGTAAAGAATAATTATTGATGTCACGTGGTTCGGTGCCAAATTGGATTGAAGAAAAATATTAAATAATGTTTTCTCTGGAACCGCTTATCCGATTGAAGTGAAATTTACCAACTATCATCAAACCATATACCTGCATACAGTGTGGAAATGATGACATAATAGGTCACGTGGTGGGTGTGGCAGCCATATTGGATAGAAAAACGAACCTTATCCGATCAAAACGAAACTTCACACACGTGATCCTCCACCAAATCTTGGGCAGAGTCCAAATTTTCAATGCCATTGGTCACGTGGATTGGCAGCCATGTTAGTTTGAAAACCGAACATTTAAAAACCTTTTTCTCCAAAACTGCTTAACATATCAATATGAAACACGTTGCATTGCATGGAGGAAGGGCAGGGAATCACAACTGTAAAGTTTTGCATCGATTACTGTAGCAGTTTCCGAAATATCGTTTTTAAATATTTTCCTTGAAACTAATGTGGCTGCCACACCATGTGACTGATGACATCATTTTAAAGTCAAATGTATGCAGCAAGGGAAGTGGATCATAACTGAAAAGTCTCGTACTGATAGGTTAAACGGTTTCAGATTAATAATTGTTTAATTATGCAATGAAAACCAACGTGGCTGCCATATCATGTGACTGATCAGATCATTGTTAAATAAAATATTTACAGCAACAGTAGTGGATCATCACTGCAAAACCTCCCATCAAAAGGCTAAGCGGTTTCAGATTAAAATTTTTTTTTTTAATATGATCGACTCGACATGCGGAATATTGGTTGAAAATTTCAACATCATGGGTCACATGGTCTCGCAGCCATGTTGGACAAAAAAACCTTATCCGATCCACGCGAAACACCAAAGACGTGATTGGCCACCCATTCTAAATTTGATTTGATAAAGAGGACTTCTTGGGTCAGGGGTCCGATCGAAGTGGGGCGGCATGGTCTTTTTTTGTTTGTTTTCTTGAAATTTCATGAAATTTTCACCATAGATGTAACTACTCATGTAGAAAGTTTTTGTGATAACCATGACGTCATAGGTCACGTGGTGTGGCAGCCATGTTGGAAAAAAAACCAAAACTTCAGACCTCTGTATCTCCGAAACCACTACATGGAAAAAAAAATTGAAACTTTGCACGTGTGAAGTACTCCCCATGGGAAACAAGTGCGATTTTTTTTGATGATGTCATTCATGGCTCCCTTATGACGTCATAATTTCATGTGTCAAATGCTTTATCTGATCAGTATGAAAAATGTTGAGGGTCATCTAGGGATAAATTGTAATTGGCAAACAAAAATTGATGACGTCGTCGGTCACGTGGTTTGGCAGCCATGTTGTTTTTAACATAAAACCTTCAAAAATCTTCTTCTCCATAACGGCTAAACAGATCGAGGCGAAACTTTACAAGTATGATCGCCTATCCATGAGGAGCCAAAAGTTCTCCACCGCTGATGTCATAGGTCACATGGTTTGGCAGCTATGATTTTTTTTGAAGAATAAACATTTTAAAATCTTCTTCTGCAGAACGACTTGACAAATCGAGGGGAAACTTCCCTTACATGTTCCCCAAACCTTGGGGCTACTAGGGTGTTCACGAATAATTAATAGGTCACATGGTCTGGCAGCCATCTTGGTTTGAACGAAATTCTTATTAAAAATCTTTCTCTTGAACCGTTTTATCAATCAATGTGAAATGGCAGAGCTATGATCTAGTAGACATGTGGAATATATGTTTTAAATTTCAACCTGATCGGACGGATGGTCTGGCAGCCAGAATTATTTAATATTTTTAATCTGGGTTCAGAGATTTAAATCAAACTTGGTACAAGTATGTATAATGATGCAATGTGGGCGGAGGCATATCTGGCGAAGTCATGGCATCGACCATTATAGTTTTAGTTTTGCATTAGTCTGAAAACATAACAGCAATTCTTGAGCAGCACTTATAGGATAAGAGAGTAGCAACAATGCACAGCTAAGCAGAACAGGCAAACAAATTCGTGTGATGTTGTTTCTCCTCTGGGTTGTTACAGCTTCGTGTGATACCTGTTATCCAGTCCTTCTCAACTCACAAACCAAAACTAATGAGTTGTCTTGACTTTTAGCTGTCTGATCTCTGTTTGATTTCCAATGTAACTAACCTGTCAAACACATGCTTCACAGGAATGGCGTTGCATGAACGAGTGTGTTTTTGCCAGATGGGATGATATTGTTGCTTTGGAGGATCACAAATGTGATACGTCTCAGCGTCGATACGCCTCGGAATCTTTGATCCTGCGAACAGCTGAAAGGAGGTAAGCTAAACTGCGTTCAAATAGGAATGACCTTGCGCTCATATTCACCTTACGATTCCCCAAGGTTATTCCAAATTAATCCAAATTCGGCGGTGGAACGCACGTGTGAGGCTAAAGATGGGAAAACGTCTCTTACCCTTATAGGGGTTTATTTTTCAGAAAAGAAAAGAGATACAAGGAGAAGAGGTGGACGGGATGTGGGGTACAGAACAAACCAAGTGACATGACAGATACGTATATAGGGAAAGGGGGATATGCAAACTTATGTGGTGCCACAAACCACACTCTTGCTAAGAAACTGGAAGCAGACGAGGACTTTCCACAATGGCAGTCAGTGGGAAAGGAGAATGATTGGCGGGCGAAAGCTTTACCGTGTGAGTTGTATTCGGGATTGGGGCACACAGCACGAAGGTGCTCTCCTCCTCCTGGGTCCATGGCAGAGACAAAGAGAGTGGGAGACAAAGAGAGCCAGCGAGATGAAGAAGGTGAGAGCGTGAGAGCATGAGTGCAAGCATGCAACAGTTCTTACCACCCCGGACCACCTACAGCTGGTAGCTGGTCCACGTTGGTTGCTACTTGCACTCTTTCCCCTCATTGCTCATTCCACCCTCATCCAGAATGTTCCTGCAGCTCTAAGGCTGCTTATCACAGTCTGGTGTTGTTGGCAGGATTTGGCATTCCTGCTCCACTTCCCACCTCGCTGCCATGGTTTGCTCACAATGGCTGAACAGTTTGTAATCGGTCCATTGAAGAACAAAGCGCTTCCCTTGCACCTTTTTGTTGCCACAAGTCCTCACCTAGCCCCACCCACTTTACAGGCAGGTTTCATTTAGACAATCATAACCTGTCTCTCCTGAAGATTATAATCACTGTCATCCCTCATTGTACAAATTACATACAACTCTGCCTAACAGGTTCCTGTTATATGGCAATCTAACCTACTTGAAACATACGGTCCAAACTAAAGTCTTACTACATTCTAACTATGGAAGCACCCCCACACACACACACACATTTTTCCATGTAGCAACATTTTGAGGACAAGTCTGTGAGCTTTCATTCCTCATGGACAGAGAATATTGCATGGCTCTTGGCACACCTGAACTCTTATTTGCAACATCACAGACAAGTTGGGAGCTTCTTTGTTTTTCATTGGCTCTCCTCTAGTTTAGGTCCCTCTGCTCACTGAGCCCTCTGACATCCCTAGTTCCTCCAAGAAGCATGCATTGAACAAGGAACTGCATCCCGCCCTCCTCCATCGCCACCCCTCCAGCAAAACTGTGAAAATCCAGATTTTCCTCCCATCTCCACTCCTTTGCACCTTAGCCAACTGCCTCAGCAGACTAAAGCACTCTGATGTGGCAAGGAGGACCATGAATTCATTAAAGGATATCAGCAATATTTTAAAATCTAGATGTTGGCATTTAACATCGATGTTTTTTTTTTACAAAGATATGGAATTACCGGTTACCAGTTTTTACAAAGATATGGAAAATGTCGCCACTACACAGGCTACACTCCAAATTCCTTCTCTAACCAGCAGTACAGCTCATACAGATTGCTGTCTGGCAGTGGCCCTCGAGGCACATTCTATGTGTCCAAGAACCATAAACCTACTGGGATACAGTTGCAGTTAGCACTGCAATATAACACTACCACCAACATTCTTCAATGGTCTCACCAACTCAACCAGCCCAGAAGTGCCTCCGTCACATCTGTTATTTAAATGTCTCATCCTTTAAGAGGATTTCTGGTTTTCACCATTTTATGGGCTTCCCTCTACACATTACCGGTTGCTCAAGATCGCAGTTCACACATGACGTGTGAGCATATGGATGGGTGCCTTTGTTTATATGTATGGAACCTAGATTTCTTTTTTCTGAACCTCTGGTTGCCAATCTTGCTTTCATATCTGTCTTCCTGGCTTCCCGCACTCATACAGTCAATAAAAAAGCCATAATGTGAAGTCTGTCACTGCCGGTTGCATCATTTTCTGTGCCACTGATGCAGTGCCCTCTATTACCAGTGAACTGGTACTCATTTCACCAACCTCAGAAGGATGACAGGCTGAGTCAACCCCACCTGGTGTTAATTCAACAGCAAATAGGGGCTCAAACTTAAGACACTCATATCTTAAGCCAGGTAGCTTAACCATTAATTAAGCCAACACCAGGCTTATAAAATATGTCAATTAATTGTTATCAATGGAATGCTGTTCCCTCCTCTCCTAATAGAGGATTTGAGTTCCCAAAAATCGTCTTGGACCCAGTCTTATTTCTTATCGACACAAACTATATATCCAGTGCTGCGAAAAAGGAGCCCTCTCTTCCTTGTTGCAGATGACACCACATCATGTCATACAATAGGTCCACCCTACTAACAGCCATACAGCAGCTGCACCAGTGTCTGCTGAATTGGAATTGAGTTGAACCTGGTCGAATGAATGGAACATGTGTTTCAATCCTGGCAAATATCACAGTTACCCTGCCACCCTGGAAGAATCGTCAGATAAACAGACTTATCTGTTTTAATGATCAGCCAGTATAAGAGGTTCAGTCTCTTGAATATATAGGCCTCACAGCCCTCACAAGGGCCGACCACATTGCAAAACTGGCATCCAAAGCAAGCCACAGACTGAGCATCCTTCACCCTTCTGAGGCATTCCTTGAAAAAAAAAACCAGAACGACTCACAGCCTTCAAGTCCTTTGTCAGTACTTCAACGTAATACTGCTCGCCCCGACAGACTGGTGCCCCAGCATTATGTACTGTATGTCTCTCCTGGAGTCTGTTGAATTGAAAGCTCTCAACATTATTGGCATCCCCCGATCGGAGGCAGAAGCACAACACCTGTCGATCTCACATCGTAGACAGATTGGTGGCCTTTCCTCTGGTCCAGCTCCCTCTGCTCTCTAAGTCATCCAACCCTGTGAAGCAACTCCAGGATGCACCCATTCTTCCAGGAACCTCTTCCGAGTTAAACTCACAAAATCCAGGCCGACTACACTCCTCAATTCATATTTTCCCATTTGTGGAACCATCTTCCTGAAGCTGGTCAATCTTATTCTTTCCTCCAAGATTTCAAGCAGGAGCTAGTGCATGACTATCTCATGTCAACCCCCATCAATACTTTTCTTTTTTTGTACACAGTCGAGGCTCGTGGAAGAGCTAGAATTGGTACAGTGAATGGATCAGGATGTAACAGGACATCCTTCCTATCCCAATTCCCTTACTTGCAGGTTGCAGTGTTTCATGTCTGTCTCTGTCTCTGTCTCTGTCTCTGTCTCTCTCTCTCTCTTAATTCATAGCCTCCATCACCACACTCTTCCATGATCCTCAATCTTGTATTTAAGCTGCTGCCAGCACAACAACCACACTTTGAAAAGACAAACAGTGTAACTTAGCATCAAGGAATATATGAAAAGACCATACTGCTTGATACCCACACTTTCAGACAGGAGAATGGAATTTGGCCATGGTGCGAGCTGAAAAATAAATATGACTGGCTCGATCCAGGTTGTAATGGTTACAAAAATATTGATCCAAGTTTTTTATGACATCACAAAATACCGTTGTGTGAAAAGTACAGAGTGGACTGTAATCAAGTGATTTTTTTTAACACAAGTCTCACCACACTTGCAGCTTTGAATGAATAGCTTATGATCATGAATAAACTAGTAATAGGCATCCACAACCATCCTTAACCATGTTATGGAACGTTGGCCGAAGACCTCACTTTTAGTTTTCTTCCGCCCTCACTTTTTCACCTTTCTTTGTTTTAAAATTTGTTTTCTCCGCAACAGCTCGAGCAATTGACACAATACTTTCAACATAGGAGCACTGACCCATGGAGAATTTTTTTTAAACAAAGTTACATGATGATTGGCTGGAAAATGCAGCCGACATTCCAAAAAAATTCATTTTCTGCAAGTGTGTGTTTCAAAGTGTTTCATGTACCGGGAATAAATGGCCTTGACCTCACTTCGCTCGGTAAATCATGCAAATCATGAATGAGCGATCAAATTGATTCCTCAAATCTAATAAGAGAAATCTGAATGGTATTGAAATATCTCAGCCGAGAAGAGGATTCAAATAGAGAGGTATTTTCTATGCATCCTGTGTCACGACCAAAGATAAAATTAGTCTCTGAACAGCAAGTGTATGAATATCAGCAGTCCGATATTCCATGACTGGAACAAAAATTAGGAGACCGATGACCGAAGGGAAACATAGCATGGCCAGCATAATTGGACAGACTGGTGTGTTGTTGTAAGTGAATTGCCCTTTGTCTTTGTTTACTCTCAGTTGAGTTAATCATATAAACCCACTAGCAGCAGAAGTCATTACACACAGGTGCATAATACATGTGTTCTGTTTAAATGTAGAAATACAGGCCCCTTTAGACTAAGAACATGACACCAGAAGGATGTTGAATCTATTGCTATGGAAAGCATCATCTGATGTATAAACATTACATGGTATACTTTAGGGAACAGCAGTTGGCAGGTGAGAGTCATTTCCTTTGGATGCACTCGTGAGAGAGTACCAGATATTGATGATTCCAGTTATAGCTGTAGCAGATATTTCATTTTTCCTTTGTGGTAAGATACAATGTATACATTTGTAATTCAGTGTGCATTTTATTTTTATTTAATATAAAAATAATACACTTTTTAAATCTCTTCCAAGACAAATTATTTTTCAAATGACCTTTTGATGAAAACCAGTGTTAAACAATCCAAACAGTGCAAGTAAACTAGAGGGGGAGCACTCGGGAGAGTGCAAAACCTCCGCCGCCAATACTGCTGGGTCACTCAAAAACCTTATATCTTATTCATTAAATATGATGTCAACAGTGCTGACAGTTATAGTTCTTTTCTCCAACATTTTTTTTTGGGGGGGGGGGGGTGGAAATCACTTAAAACATGTAGAAATGCAAAAAAAGAAATAAATTTTGTTGAAAAAAAAGTTGCAAAAAAATTTTTTTTTCTCTAACAATTTTTTTTGGGTGGGGAGGTTGGAAATCACTTAAAATATGTAGAAATGCAAAAAAAAATTTTTTTTTCTCTAAATTTTTTTTTGGGGGGGGGGGGGGGGGGGTTGGAAATCACTACTTAAACATGTAGAAATGCAAAAACAAAAAAAAAAATTTTCTCTAAATTTTTTTTTGGGGGGGGGGTTGGAAATCGCTTTAAAACATGTAGAAATGCAAAAAAAAAAAAAATTCTCTAACAATTTTTTTTTTGGGGTGGGGGGGGGGACCAAGTCCAAAATTAATGGCATGATCCTTGGACCATACCTAACCCCCCCACCAAGTTTCGTCGAAATCCGTCGAGGAGTTTTTCCCGTAATACTGTTCACAACACAAACAAACAAACAGAAAGGGGTGAAAACAGTAACCTCCGTCCATCTTCGAAGATGGCGGAGGTTAATTAGACATATTCTCTGTCCTTGTTATTGGACTTCCAAAGATTTTAAAATTTCAACAAAAATATCCTGGTAAAAAAGGGAAATTTCAACAATTGTGCGCATGTTTTCATTCTGCAACGTTGCTCTGTCATTTGCATTTTTTTAAAGCCTTGAACAGATCACTATCCATGAGCATCAAAGTGAGCACTGCGTGGTGAACCATGATTCCTCAAGCAACAGCCACAGCTATGTGATGAAGTTCATGCTTCCTGCTGAGTTTTCCCCTTTCAATACTTTTGTGGAGATAAATGTGAGAGTTTTTTGTTTGTGTGTGTGAAAAATCAAGGCTCATGGAAGAGTCACATGACAAAGGGTAAAAGAGGCAATGCACGAAGAGTGGGGCCGTAGTTCAGACGATCAACAATGAAGGGATTAAAGAACAAACAGGAAAGGAGGAGAAAGAGAGAGAAGGGAAGACAGGAACCTGCAAGTCAGGGTGTTGGGTTAAATTGGGATAATAGTGGTAGAAAAGATCATGTGTAGATTGGCCTTCTTATCTGCTTGATATTCTTGTCTGAATAATCGAAATGTTTTGGGGTCTGAAATTTCTTTCATTCAACTCTGTGGATGAATAAGGCAAACTTTCATTTGGATGATATTCCCGGCATTATCAACACGTCCTGATTATTCATGCCGACTTATTCATGTCAGGTTCAGTTGGTGGAAGACAAGAACAAGCAAGAGTAAGATAAAGACAAGGAACAAGAAACACTATTTTTCCCATATCACTTTTTCAGTGATCCGAAAAAATGACATTTTCCCTTGTCTTATCACCGAAGAAGCATGTTTCTTCCTGTCACACACACACACAATATATATATATATATACGTATAATATATTAGTATATATATATATTATTATACGTAATATAATAGTATGTATAGGACAGCAGCAGCTCACAGGACAGCAGCCTGAAGCACAGCATAACACTGGTCGAAGTAAGGAAGTCTCAGTTTCAACTTTGAAGAGAAGACTTCGGGTGCAGGTTTGACAGGTCGAGTGGCAGTAAGAAAGCCATTGCTAAGATGGCAAAATAAGAAAAAGAGGCTGGCCTGGGCCATGAAGCACCCACCGCCAGTGGACTACTGAAAACTGGAAGAAGGACTTATGGACCGATGAATCAAAATTTGAAATCTTCGGTTCATCACGCAGGGTTTTTGTTCGCCATCGAGTAGGCGAAAGGATGGTTCCTCAGTGTGTGACACCAACTGTCAAACATGGAGGAGGAAGCGTGATGATCTGGGGCTCTTTTGCTGGATCCAGAGTCGGCGACTTGCACAGAGTGACTGGCACCCTGAACCAAAAGGGCTACTACAGCATTTTGCAGCGCCATGCAATACCCTCTGGTCTACGCTTAGTTGGTCAGGGATCCATCCTACAGCAAGATAACGACTAAAAACATACCTCCAGGCTATGTCAGAACTACCTTAGAAGAAAAGAACAAGACGGTAGGCTTCAAATCATGGAATGGCCAGACAGTCTCCAGACTTAAACCCCATCGAGCTGGTTTGGGATGAACTGGATAGAAGGGTGAAAGCAAAGCAACCTACAAGTGCAACATCATTTGTGAACTAGTGCAGCAGTGTTGGGAAGAACTTTCCGAACAATATTTGATTTCCATTGTGGAAAGAATGCCACGAGTATGTTCACCTGTTATATCTGCAAAAGGTGGCGACTTTGATGAGTCAAAAATTTAGATTAAATTTTGTTCAACAAAACGATTTCAATGATTTATTTTTATCTGCAATTGTTAATTTGTTCTCCACTTTAATTTCAGAGTACATTGAAACATTAAACTGCTTAAATTTCAGTAAAAACTGGAAAAATGGGGGTGTTCTAAAACTTTTGACGGTAGGGTAGTATATATATATATATATATATATAATATATATATTATATATATATATATTATATATATATATATATACTATGTATACAATGTCTATCGAAAGTCTGCACTCCCTTTCAAAATTTTCACCTTTTGTTGCCTTTTTGCCTGGAATTAAATTGCATTAAATCAGACTTTTCCCACCATTATTTGCACATCGTAACCCACAACTTCCAAGTGAAAAACAAATTCTACAAACTCCAGAAAATTAATTAAAGATACAAAACTAGAATATCTTGGTTTGAGAAGCGTGCACCCCCCCTGAGTTAATACTTGATGGAAGCTCCATTGAGAGCAATTACAGCTGTGAGTCTGTTGAACCTGCTGATGAGAAACATCCCTATAACATGATGCTGGCATGACCCTGGTTCACAGTAGGAATGGTGTTCTTTGGGTGATGTGCAGTGTTGGGTTTGCGCCAAACGTAACGTTTTGCATTTAGGCCAAAAAGTTCCATCTTAGTTTCGTCAGACCACAAAACTTTTTGCCACATGGCTTCAAAATCTCCGGAGTGTTTTTTTGTATACCTCAAACGGGACTCAAGGTGGGCTTTTTTGAGTAATGGCTTCCTTTTTGCCACCCTACCGTGCAGGCGAGACTTGTGGAATGCTTGGGATATTGTTGTCACATGCACACAGTGACATGTCTTTGCCATTAAAGGCATGTAGCTCTTTTAAAGTTGCCATTGGCCTTTTGGTGGCCTCTCCGATCAGTCTCATCTTTGCTTGGTCATCCAGCTTGGAGGGACGGCCTCATCTAGGCAGGTTCTTTGTGGTACCATACGCCTTCTACTTCTTAATGATTGTCTTGACTGTGCTCGAAGGGGTAGTCAAGCTCTTTGAAATATTTTGTACCCATCCTCTGATCTGTGCCTTTCCACAACTTTATCACAGAGGCCTTTTGAAAGCTCCTTGCATCTCATGGTTGAGTCTTTGCTGTGAAATGCACTACCCAGCAGAGGAAACCTGTAGGAACAACTGATTTTATTCTAAAATAATCAGAATCTCTACAATTTAACACAGGTGGAGGCCAATTAACTTGGTGTGTGATTTTGAAGGTGACTGGTTGCACCTGAGCCAATTTACAATTGCATTTATAAGGGGGGTGGACACTTGTCTGACCAAGATATTCTAGTTTTATATTTTTAATTAATTTTCTGAAATTTATCGAATTTGTTTTTCGCTTGGAAGTTGTGGGTTACGATCTGCAAATAAAAGCGGAAAAAAGTCTGATTTAATGTCATTTAATTCCAGGCTATAAGGCAACAAAAGGTTAAAAAATTTGAAAGGGGGTGTAGCACTTTCAAAGAGCAACTCACCGCTGTCTTTCCCAGCATCCAAATCACAACGGAAGAGGAAGCAGATCGACGGCCGGCATTCTTATAAGTTTTGGTTTCCAGGCAATCCGGGGAGCTGCAGACAGCCACATGCAGGAATGCAACCAATACCAGCCAGATTCTGCATTATGGCAGTAACCATCCATTGGCTCATAAGCGAAGTTGCCTGCGAAGCCTTTTCCGATGGGTCGAAACACACTGTAGTAATGTGGAAGCTAAAAAAATAAGAAAGGAACTTTCTACAAAAGTTGTTCCGTTCAAATGGTTGCCCCAACAGTTTTGTGAACAAGTGTATGTGGAGGAGGGTAAACGTCGAGTCGACACAACCCAAACCAAAGTTCTGGAGTGCCCTTTCATACGTGACCAACGTATCACTAGCTACCACTCGCCTGTTAATCCCGTTTGAAGTCGGCATCGCACATAGACCTGAGGCTACCATTAATCGCAGGATCATGCAACCAAAGGACCAATTGAATCAGGAGGACAAATCATGTCATTTTATAAAATAAATCACAGCAACTGTGCAGCCCACAACATTGGAGAGACCTCGAAGAGCCAAAAGGCAAGGCCACACGAACACCAGTTAGCCGTACGAAGCCGTACGAAAGGATCCGCTCTCCCAGGTCGCAATGCACAGCATCCGACAAGACCATCAATCCATGTTCACTGAGGCTGAGGTGATCGGACAAGTGGACAACCGAACGTCCAGACAGCTGCAAGAGGCCTGTTATTTCAAATGAAAATTCAATCAATAGACATATCGATTTACACCCGGCGTATCAAGCATTACGTCACAGCTCAAACATCCAAAACACACTACACATGCTAACACCCCAAGCACTTTCACAGAACGTATCAAGGAAGAAATTAGGAGTAATTCGTTAATTGATAAGGTGATATAATGCAGGTGTTATCAATCAGGATGATCAATCTCTCAACGTTATGTATAAATGGCACCTATGATTGTTTGTTTCTTAATGCTGTCTCTGTTGATGGGCTTGAGTGGGAGCTTCAAACATTAGACTTTTAAAACTTTTGTCCCAGTAAGAGATCTGATCATATATATATATATATAATTTTTAGGCTCCTGGACTTTAGTCCGATGAACTTATGCGATCAAGCAGTGTCCAGAGGTGAGTGAGTGAGTGCATGAGTCAGTCAGTATGTAAACACTTTCGTCATTATCGCTTGAGCCAAACACACAATTTTGATGAAACTTGACCACAACATTCACCAAATGTGATGTACCAAAGTGTATTGACCACATCAAAATATGCGCTCATGAAGGGGTTCTACGGAGGGGGGGGTTGACTTTTTTTTGTCAACTCAGTAGTTTTGGAAGCGAAACCATGTGCGTGTTATTTATAGCTGCCATCATGTTTCTTTATTTTTTTTTTAAATATAAAAGTCATTGCACAAGTCGATGCTCATGGAGGAGCTATCAACAAAGGGTGGCTGGTTGACAGAACAATAGAGTGACAGAGGAAACAGACAAATTTTTTAAAAATTCACAAACGCATTAAAATGTGAAAAAGGGGAGTAGCAAGGAGGATAACTAGTTTGGGAGTCAGCGAGAGGAGAACACATCATGAGAATCCATGAGGTTGCAATGGGCAGCAAAATAACAAAAATCTTTATTACTTTCTCTGTCTTTTATGTTATTTCATACTCGGTTGCAAAGATTTGTTTTGACATGTTGTAGTATCAATTTATGCTCAGGCATAAATATTTTAATATCATATTTCATGCTAAGGCTCATCTAGAAAAAAAAAAATAACAATCTGCTCTCAGGAATAGACCAATCCGCCTGGGGATTGTAAGACCACTTTTGTTTGGTGAAAGAATGAAACCAGAATATTGGTTTTCATGACAATTGAAGGACATTATGTAGCTGAACAAAGCCATGTTCACAAAAAAAATGAGAATTGTACGGTATAGAGAATGCACAAACATAACAAACACAAAGTTTTGCCAAGAAATAGAGACTAAAAAAGTCCAATGTTTCAAACGCAGAGCGGCTTTCCTCGATAACTATTTTTCTGCGCTCCGTGAGATAAACATTCACCGATACAACAACCTCACTTATTCAGAAGGAGAAAGCTAAGAAAAATAAAGTGATGAGACATGCCTTCACCGGACAACAGCTGAGTAGCAAGGTTAATCATTCTAGAGTCATGTAATCTAGAACTTAATGCCAGGATAAAAAGAAGAAAAAAAACATGAAGGAAAGTTGAAAGACCTTGACATACGACAACATAATAACTGCAGATCGGCTGTTGTGATGCCAAACAAGCCAATGACGTGGGAAAGTGCATCTCAATCCGAGTTGTACAACACCATTAGCCCGACTTTTTTGTGTGGTTGATTCACAAAATTGGATATGGAAGGAGTTGGCAGATGCGTTGATTATCGGTTGGCAGAGGCGTTGATTATAATCGTACGCATTTGCTTTTAGCATTTGCTGCAAAAGAGGGTTGCAGGTGACAACCCATAACTGCTGCGGCGAGGAAAGGAAAGAGGGACACCATAGGTGATCTTTATGGATTTAAGAGCATACGGCCTGAATGAAGTAACCTTTCCTTTCTTTCTTTTTTAAATTATTTGTTTTGCTGTTTACGATTAGGCCTGTTTACAATTCGTTTTGGATGGATTGGAAAGCTCAACCTCACAGCTACAGCAATTAAAGTATTCTGGTTTCTTTGCCACGGGACTTTTGCTTTTACACATGCAAACCTGGCATGTTCATGATCATAACAATCAAGAATACAATGTATTTTTTTCTTGTAATCAATAGTCGAGGATTCATCCAACATGGTTTGGCATCGAAGACCTGCATTATAATTAAGCCTCCCCCTATTGCTGTTATATCAGAGCCAGCTGGGAGTTTCAGAATAAAATTCCATCAATAATGCAAATAGAAAGTATGCAGATTTGATAATTTTTGTGACCTTGACCTAATTTTTCAGATCTTAACTTAATTATAGACATTTTAACATTTTTCACCATAACTCGCCGAAAGTTTGTCCAATCGGAACAAAATTGCCCTCTTTAGATAGCTTAGAGCAAGGCGCATTTTCGCTTAATTTACATCATACCCCTCTGGGTTAAAGGTCAAGGTCTTGAAATGAATTGAAATGGTGGTCTGAAATAATAACGCGTTTTTTGTCATTGTTTAATTTTGCCAATGCGAAATATCAAAGACTGCTTCGCCTTCCAAAATGTTCTTGCAACATAACAGCATACCTGCACTGAGATTGTACACCTGATATTTTATTGATGTCCTTGACATCTTTTTGATCATAACTTGAATAATGTTCCTCTGATTTTCAAGTTGTTGAGTTTTATGAATAGAGTGTATGTGGGAACACATTTTCTTTATTTACACTCTATCGCTAAATGTTGAAGGTCAAGGTCATATGCTGGTCTGAAAAAATATGGCCATCATTGGGTCACAGGTCAAGGGTAAGACCCGGCCAGGAGATGCTTACCCTTGGTGATCGCTTTGTTATTGGAGATATCTGGTTATCTCCACTACCGAAGGTGGATGGAGATTGTGTTTTCACCCCTGTTTGTCTGTTTGTTTGTCTGCCTATGAGCAGGGTATCTTAAAAAGTAATGGATGTGTTTGGACGAAATTTGGTGGACAGGTTGTGTGTAACAAGGACAAATTGAGTCCGTTTTGGTGAAGATACAGATCCGGATCCATTAAAAAAAAAAAATTCTCCTAGTGATTCTTCACCATTGAGAGATGGGCAAAAATTATACATAAAGCATCATTTCTCAAAACATTGTGGACGGAGTACGACAAATGTTGGTGGATGAGTTGGTTAGGTAACAAGAACAAGCCGATTCGATTTTGATTCAGGTCTGGATGCAGATCCGGCCTATCAGTGGGAGTCAAAACATAAAACTGTTCAGCCTGACGGAGATATGCACTCTACTGACTACCATTCTAGTTTTTCTTTGTTATCATTATTTTTCTAACTCTCACAACTTACAAGAGATTAACAAAATCAAAGAAAATGGCAAATCTCAATGACTAGGTGCAAGTATTGCACAGCATTGGGGACGACTGTTGATTTCATAGAAAATATACAAAGTCCCATTTTAGGCCCATTTGATCTTGGTCAACCTCTCCCTTCGTGTGGGGCCAAAGATTTCTCCGAAAGAAAGAGCAATCAAGAGAAAAGGAAATGAAAAGTAAAACATTTTCAAAACAGCCTTTTATATTACCTGGCTGTGGAACAATTAGAAAGGTTCGTTTTACTTTGTAGCATCAATTAAAGAAAGAAACAACACATGCTACAGTTACCTATCATCGGAGCATATGTTGCATTGTGCCAAACCTTTCCATTGTCAAGTTGCAGCCTCACTTGAAATGCCAGAAACACGTTTTTAATGATGTTCACAGCTTCATAAATTGCAATAAAAGGACTTTGCATTGGATTTGTTTGTTGAATGTTTTCTTACGGAGGCACATTGTACAATGAAAGGCCTGTTGCAACAACAATTTACATCTCTTCTTATATTTATAAAATCAATGAGGGAAACAGTTGTGGAAAAATATGAAGTCATTAAAAAGTCCCCAGCCCTCAACCCTCACCTTGTTTTTTTGTAAATATTCCCATGTACAGGGATCACATAAATAGCAAAAAATGCAAACAAGGAAATCAATGGAGAATAAAGATTCGTACAAGTAGTGTCTGCATTAAAAGACAAATCTGCAGACAACTAAATGAACGAGGCTACCCAATTAACACCGCAATTCGAAAGTTTAGGAGCAAGATTTTGCCCAAGAACGAACTGATAAACTGAAGGTTTTCAGAAGTGCAAAAAAAAGGTGATTTGTGTTCTACAGTGTTCAAATATATAACATTCAATTGGAATTAAGTGGTTCCTCAATCGAAGAAATAGACTGATAGACAGAGTGAACCAATTGCTTAACCCGCTTTGCGCTACGTGCGTCGGGTATCAACTGTATTTCTGTAGTTGTTTAAAAGTGCAGAAAACAGTTATGCTTTGCGAGACCAGAAGCACTCTTGGAAATGGCTCAAAGCCAACGAGTAAAATTATGCCCTGCTTCCACTTGCATGAGCATGCCAAATCCATACCTCTTTTTCATGGTGTCACATACAAAGCTTCACAGTTCACCCGATAGTCCTGCTAGAACAATTAGGATAAAATCCAAGCTGAATGATGTGCATAATGACGGAATACTTCGAATGAAACAAAAATCGCATCCACTTCTTCTTGGGGGGATATGTGGCAGGCCACCAAAACAAATAATTGCATAAACCACCATTATAATCATGACTGCCACAAGCGAAAGCTCTCTATTTTTCTATAGTGAGGCTTCAGAGTGTATAACAGCTCTTCTGACATTTATAAAGCCATTAAAGTGGACGGTTTTGGAAAAATATGAAGTCATTAAAAGTCCTCAGCTTTATGAACTTTGTAGACGCCACATTTCTGAGTAATCAACCCCATAAACATTGCCACACAATTACAGGCCATAGTTGCTTCCTGGTTCACACTAATATGAATAATTCTGGAAAAATACAACATGGACGTGGCGTATGAAAAGGTTTAGGCACCACAAATCACCAAAACAAAACTATAGTACAGTATACAATTCGGTTATACCCCAGGAGCAAAAGTATTAGAAGCTATGATTTAATTTAACAGGTTTTTTTTTTTTTTGCATACCATATCAAGGCCATGTAAGAGCTAATACACAGAAACATATAACATGGCAGGAGACAAGAGGGGCAGGACAGGGAAGCACAAAATAGTGAGGAACAAAGACAATAGGAGATCTGTGGAAGGGAGAGGGATGGGGCAGGATACACGAGGTAAACAGATGGTACTTCGGGGACTTTCAGGAAGGAAAACAGGGAAGTTGAAGGAGGTGGTTTGGGGTGGGTTAACGGGGATAGAGAAGATCGTGGTTTTGGATGGGGGAAGATAAGAGATGGTGGTGAACAGCTGTTTTGAAGACCTGGAGGGAAGAGTGGGATTGGAGAGAGTGTGGGAGTTTGTTCCAGAGGTGGGGTAAAAGAGGAATGAAAGAGTGAAGGTGAGCAGTGATTCCTGATTTTGGCAGTTTCACCAGAAGGGGCTTCTTAGCAGATCTTGAGCACCCTGAGGAAATATAGGGAGGACACATCACAGACAGAGCAGGGGGGGGGGGGTGGTCAAGGCCGGAGAGGAGACGGTCGAAGACAGAATGACCACTAACCTGCCTCCGGTGAGAGAGTGAAAGACCCAAGGACTCGGCTTCATCGTAGGGAGAAACCGATGATCCTAAAAGCCTCGGTTTCCACAACGTGAAGTTGAGTAAGGTGTGAGGCAGGAGCACCACCCCAGAGGGGGGAGCATGACTCCATCAGACTGCGGATGAAAGCTTTGTGTGTGGTTCGAAGGACTTTGCACGATGTAGGATGGCCAGTCAGCGAATGGCTTTGGAGGCCAGCTTGGAGATGTGGATTTCCCAGGAAAGATCATGGCAGATAGTGAGACCCAGAAGCTTGAATGAAGGGACTTCTTCAAGAGGACTGTTGAGAAAGTAGATGGTGGGGGGGGGGGGGTTCCAGATGGTCCTTTCAGAGAGACATGGTGAGAGTGTAATATTTGTCGGGATTGAAAGACATGTTCCAAGTGTTTGACCAGCTTGTGATTTAATCCAGGTTTTTGATTGTGATTTAATGATTTTCCAGAGTCAGAGAGATCATTGATGAACACAAGAAAAAGAACAGGGCCCAGAACACTGGCTTGTGGAACTCCAGCCTGGAGAGGAAGAGGGGATGAGAGAATTCCATGAAGAGCCACGTGTTGACTGCGACAGGAGAGGAAGTCCGCGAGCCATGAGTGGAGATTGCCTTGGATAACATAAGAAGAGTGTTTGGTGAGCAGGGCAGGGTGCCAGACTGTATTGAAGCCTCGCAATATGTCGAGGGAGATGGCTCTGATCTCACATCTGGCATTTAAGACCTCCATCCATTGTTGGGAAAGCAGAAGTAGCAAGTCCAGGGTTGAATGCACTGATATGAATCCAAATTGATGATCGGAAATCAGGCCATTAGAGAAGAGGAAGGATTTGATGTCGGAAGCGATGATGGATTCCATAACCTTGCTGATGTGCTGATGATTAGGAGAAGTCTGATTGGTCTGTAGTTGCAGGGATCTATTTTTGCACCTTTGTTATACAGAGCGGTAATGTTTGCTGATTTCCAAGCAGATGGCAGATGACCTTGATCAAATGAGAGGGTGAATAGAACAGGGAGAGGGTGAGCAAGAGCAGGAGAGCAGGTTTTTAGGACAAGTGGGCTGATGCTATCTGGACTGGTTGCAGAATCGAGTTGAGATTTGAGAGCAAGCTCTCCACCTTGTTAGGAGAAAAGGACAGAGTCCAGCAACAGCTGGGTGCGACTGGGTAAGGTGGGTACAGAAAGCGATGAGTTTGGGACACAATATTTTTGAAGCAAACATGGAGTTGAGGCATTCAGCCTTTTCACGTGCAGTGAGCCAATGGCCATCCATATCTAGTGCCCAACTGTGTCTGCGTACATCCTCCTGCAGTTGGGTTACTTCTTATAAGGAGGTTGGTGGCAGGATTTGCACTCCGGGCACCGTAAAACCCTTCATTCCACAAAACACAAAAAGTCAAAGAAATCTGAAAACCCACTCCGTGGGAGTACCTCCTGTGCAGCTTCCCTTCGCAGGGCAGCTCACCGGATGACGGGAACGGGGCAAAGCCTTCGGGACCCCCAATCTTTGATGATAGGAGGGAAGCCACGGGGTAACATTCCCGGGTCAGATTGCGTGAGAGTGTGTCAGAGTGGTGCTGAGCTGTCGTCCACAAGACGGCGGTCTCTTTGGGTTAACCTGAGGCGGTCCCTTCGGGTGGGTGCCTGGAATGTCCTATCCCCAAGAGAGGCTGATCACCTGTCTCTGTTTGTTAACATCTGAGCTCAAGCGTTTGGACATCGTATTGCAACACTCTCTGAGGTTCGGAGACCGGATTGCGACGAGATCATGGTGGGTGGTTACACTCTATTGGTCTGGTCGCTCTGATGGTTACCATTCCAGGAGATGCTGTAGTTGTGTCCAATAAGCTGACTCCAATGATAATTGAGGTAACACCGGTCATCGAGCGTATTATGAGACTAAGGATTCGTCATCCTTAGGTGTCATTTCCCTGGTCTCTGTTTATGCTCCGACTAAGGCGAGTGACCTCACTGTGAAGATGCATTCTGTGCCACGCTCGAGTCTGTGGTTGACAGTGCCCCAGACGAGATACACTTCTCGTCTTGGGGGATTTCAATGCAACGACTGGAACTGAAAGGGATGGTTATGAGACGTGTGTTGGTCCCCATGGGTCTGGAACCGTGAACCAGAACAAGTCTGAAGACGACGATGGTTCACGAGCGGTATTTGACGATGTAGATTGTTTCAGAAGTCAAGGATGAGACAATGTGATAATGTTTGACCAAGTTTTAAAAATGATCAACATGATGTGGTACGAGTGACAGGTTATTAGCTGCAAAATGTCGAAACCCGGTTTCGTTCAACAACTTTCAAAATTTGACCTTTGCATAACCTTTAAAGGTCACAAAACAATGTTGTGGACATTAAAATAAGGAAACAGGATCGTGCTATAGGTTTATTGGAGTTAGTTCATCGAAGAAGGTCGAAAACCCGGGTCGATTCCCACAACTTTGAAAATTTGACCTTTGTGAACTTTAAAGGTCAAAGGTCAAGGATTATGACCTTTGGTGCAAAACTTCCTCTGGAACATTCCAGGAACAATATAACGTCATATAGGCTATATGGCATTTCGCACTCTCGGATTATCCATACTTTGATGAAATCAGCGTAAAAACAACTTGAAGGGGCGCCACGGGCAAGGTGTTCGAGATAGAGCAAATGGTTTCAAGACCTTAGGTGGGAATGACCTCAAGATTATGCATAAAAAATATTGTCATCCCAGCTCTCAAAGTTTGGGCGGTCGTATGATTTTTATGTCAAATTTCGAAATTTTCTAAGTTCGTAACCTTGTGGCCTTGACCTTGGACGAAAATGAAAAATCGAGCTCCGTGGGCTATGCAGGTGCCATTGGGCTAACCAAATACCGAAACCCCTGTCAGATTTGACAAACCCCCTAGGGCCTAGGAGAAGATGCAAAATGAAATCGGCTACCCCCTAAAAACACGTTTTTTGGGCGTGGCTCCGCCCATAATGGGCACCACGCCCATTTTCAGGAAACACAACTACATCATGATATAACCTCACACCAAAATTTTGTCAGGATCGGATCAAAACCCACGGAGCTATGCTCGGGACAGACAGACAGACAGACATACAGACAGACATACAGACAGACATACAGACAGACATACGACAGACAGACAACAATAACGAATATAGTGGTCACTTATTTTTTTCGTGAAAATATTTTTTCGTGAACCAATAGCACTAAGTTCCTTGACGTTTCAAAGTCATGGACTTAGGGTGACTGGTTCATGGTTTCAGCGCCACAAGCTCATCGCTGGACTTGGTTTTCCAATGCTGGTGGTGTGGCAAAGGAGATTGACCATGTCCTCATTGATGGTCGCTGGAGGATGATCCAGAACTGCAGAGTCTACCGGAGTGCTCAGTTTCTCATTACTGAAACACCGGCTTGTTGTAGCAACTCTGAAGTTGCACCTTAAATCCGGGAGAATGGTACTATCCCAGCCTAGGCTGGATTGGCAAGCTCAAGGATGACATGGTAGCTGTGGAGTTTGCGAACGCTGAGTGGAGATTTGAGGAGTGTGGGTGCTTTGGGAGGTCCTGAAGAGTTGTGGAATGCCTTCAAGACCACCGTCCTTGATGTTGCCGGTGGATGTCTTGGAACTCACCGTAGGACAAAGAAGAATTTTGTCTCTCAAGGGACACTGGGTACCATTGACCAGAGTCGCAGGGCCAGGCTGAATGGCAGAGCTGAGCTGTTCAGGGAGCTGAGGCGTAAAACTGTACATGCGCTAGGGTGGACAAGGAGGCCTATGTGCGAGGAATCTGTGAGGGGGTAGAGCATCACCTGTGGACAGGTGATTCTCGTCCGCTTACAGGGAATTCGCGCATTGCGTCATTCAAGCCCGTCCCTCGGTGTACTGCAGCTAGAGCAGAGGGTGGTGGGCTCTTGACAGAGGAGTCAGAAGTGAAGGCCCGCTGGGCCAGTTACTTTGAGCGGTTGTACCAGGCTGATCCACCAGCTGTTGTGTTAGACATGAGGGTGTTACAATCCCTGTTGCTGACCCTCCAATCAACTGTGGTCCACCTTCGCTTGTGGAAACACAGGCTGCAGTGAACCGGTTGAATGGGGTAAAGTTCGGGATCTGTGGCATCCATGCTGAACTTCTCAAGGCTGGTGGGAAATGCTGCACTTGTGTCTTTGCATGCAGTTCTGTGCTCTGCTTGGAAACACAAGCATCATCCCAACTGACTGGACGAGGGGCCTTGTTGTCCCTCTCTGGAAAGGGAAGGGTGATCGCCAAGACTGCAATAACTACCGAGGGTGACGCTGCTCTCAGTGCCGGGCAAGGTCTTTGCTCGGATAACTTGATAGGGTTCGCCACCATCTGCTTGAGCACCAGCGTCCAGAGCAGTCAGACTTTACACCAAAGAGGTCAATGATTGACCGTGTCCTTGCTCTTCGGGTCTCACCGAACGCAGACGAGAGAGTTTCGGCAGGAGCTGCTTGCAGCCAATGCTGATTTCTGTAAAGCGTTCGATTCAGTGAATCGGGATGCCCTCTGGAGGACTATTGGTCTTCGTGGGGTGCCACCAAAACTGATCGATCTGATGTCTGAACTCTACTCTGGGACTGAGAGTGCTGTGAGATGTGGTGGTACCATTCTGACTTATTTCCAGTTGTTACTGGAGTTCGTCAGGGGTGTGCTGGCCCCCACACTTTTCAGCACTTGTATGGACTGGATTCTAGGAGGGATGTCGGAGAGATCAAGCTGCGGTGCATCGTTTGGAATGTCAACATCTCTGACCTTGATTTCGCAGATGATGCAGCCATCTTTGCGGAGACTTTAGATATCCTTTTGGGGACACTCGAGGTGCTGAATGAGGAGTCGGAGCCGCTGGGATTATGGTTTCCTGAGTCAAAAGTAAGATCCAGGCTTTCGATGACATCTTGGATTCCGTTGTCCTGTCTGTGCCTGTTTGTGGTGAGGATGTTGAGGTCATGGAGAGATTCACTTTCCTTGGCAGTGATATTCATGTCTCTGCCGGCTGTGAGTCAGAGGTCAATAGACGTCTGGGTCGGGCCTGGGGAGTTATTAATTCACTGGATCATGGGGTGTGGCGCTGACGGTACCTGTGCGGGAGAACGAAAGTCCGAGTCTTCAGGTCCTTGGTGCTTCCAGTCTTGCTCTATGATGCGAGACTTGGACTGACCAGGATCTGAGACGGAGACTTAATTCCTTTGTACCAGGTCTCTTCGGAGAATCCTTGGCTATCGCTGGTCGGACTTTGTGTCCAACGAGCGGTTGCTGGAGAGACTCAAATGAGATTTGTTGGCGGACTCAAATGAGACTGCATAGTCTGTGAGCGTCAGCTGCGGCTGTATAGACATGTGGCTCGTTTTCCTGATGCTGATCCTGCTACCAGATTCTCTCAGCGAGGGAGTCTCGTGAGTGGAGGAGGCCAATGGGCTGACCACATGCCTCGTGGTTGCAGCAGGTTGATCAGCATCTCAAGGAGATGGGGATGGGCCTGGCATCTACCTGGGGGATGGCCAGACGGAGGCCCCTGGAGTACCGGCGGATAGTGGACGCAGCGACGCGCTGTTCTGGCGCATGCTCCCATACCTGTCCTGATCTGGCACTCAATCGTTATTGAAACGACTGTATTGCCAATTTGATGGGTGGTTTGAAATTACTCAAAATACTCAATGAAAAATTGATTGTATGTTGTAAATAATTAGAGATATTCATTCCAAAATTAAACTGATTTTAATATTTGGCTTATTTAGTGTTTCCACTGAACTAATGTTCATAATACTCGGAACCTGTGTTTAAATACCGTCTACTGTATGTATTTGTCTCAGTTTTCAACTACTGCCTTTGTAATGAATGTAAAAGTACACATCTTTACAATGTCTTTGTTCTGTATGTGATTTATTGACAAGCCCCACTACGAACCATTCGTCATGGAAAAGACAGAGGGGGGGACAAACGCCACACTGCAGTACATGGGGGCAGTAAGACAGATCAGGTAGATGCAACAAGCATGGGAATGATGAGAGAGGAGGGGAGGAAACTTGCAAGTACGGCGTTTAGGTTAGGTGGAGTTAATGGGGTATAAATATCACAGATGGCCATTAGGGAGGATATGAGATGGTTGTGTACCGCCAATTTGAAGCCCTGAAGGGAAGAGTAGCATTGAACAACCTCAGGAAGGCAGTTCTACAAATGGGATAAAAAGAGGAGCAAAAGAGTGGAGGAGGGGGTGTAGCCTGGATTTTGGGAGTTTAACCAGGAGGAGTGTATTGAAGAGCATGCACAATCTAGGAGGAGCTAGGAATGGGTCGGAGAGCTGCAAAAGCAGAGGAAGCAGACAGGATGAGAGGTGGTTAAAAAAAACCAGGGAGATCACAACTGTCTGCACGTGAGTACAACAGGCCTTGTAATTATGCCTCATCATGGGACGTAACAATATTGATAGCTTTAGATCTAAGGATTCCAAAGAGAAGAGAGATAGAGAGCTGTGAGGCGGGCTGCCAGCACAGAATGGAGAGCAGTACTCCATCGATCTATGGACAAAGGCTTTGTGAGCTGTGATTAGTTATGAATAGTAAGGAATGCCTTCAAACAACAGAGGATGTCAAGTCTACGGCTGGCTTTGGAGAGCAGCTTTATTCTGTTGTTAGCCTAGGAATGTGTCACAGCTGATGGTGAAGTATGGAAGTTCAAGAGGCTGAACCTCTTCCAGCGGCTGACTGTGGAAATAGATCGTTGAATCCATTTGATGATTGTCCGTGTGACAGGGTGAGACTGTGAGATTTGCCATTGTTCAAATCTTTTGCTCCATTTGTCAGACCATCTTATCAATTTGGACGCAACAGGGCATAGGATTTTGAGGAAATTATTGAGTTGAGACATTTTTGCCTTGTTTTCAAGTGGAGTCTGGGGTGAGGCTGTTTGAGGTGAGCGAGTGGATACATGGAGGGTGTACATTAGGGATACAACTTTTTTGCAACTCCATAGTCCTGTATCATATTCTGATGACTTTTGCTAGAAAACAATGAAAATCAATGTTTTTTTTGTATTTGTTCAAAAAGTTCACCCATGACTAACTTTGAAATTTGCATGACTTGCATGACCTTAATTGCTCGCTCACAGCATTGATTGCTTCTGCTGATGTTTAGTTTTGATGGCTCTTGTTTCCAGTGATTTGTCAAGGTTTCAAAGCAGTCTTGTAGGGTAGTAAGGCTTTTTTAAAGTTAAATAAATAATTAAACAGGGTTCTAGTTTTTGGAAATCCCCCAAATGCAACCGAGTATAAAATTTCAAAGTTAGTCATGGGTGAACTTTTTTTGAACAAATACAAAAAAACATTGATTTTCATTGTTTTCTTAGCAAAAGTTCATCAGAATATGATACAGGCTATGGAGTTGCAAAAAAGTTGTATCCCTAGTGTACATCAGAGATAGACCTGGCAAGGAACTACCGTGACTTTGAGGAAGGAGACTATAGTTGGTAGTTCAGCCTTTGAGATTGCAAGACAATTTGTTTCTTTTGTGATTTCTTCACTTGCTATTTGTTCTGCTGCACTGACCCAATAAATACACTGTTCATACAATTCAAGAAAAAATCTTGATTTTTTTTCTGCACTACAGTTTGAACTGGTCTCTGTCTGACCAATTGCTATGCGCATTATGGAAACATGAAAATGTCTTCATGACCTGGCTCATTTTGCTAATCATTATGGATCCCTTTACAAAACCCACCCCATGTTTGACGTGCAACATTGTATTGCCTTTATTCGAATGAATCACCGACACGACTGAACCTTATAAATCACAATGTGTAACCGACTCTGTTTTGCACCAAAATATGCTGGAGGGAGTGAGTTGTTACCGGTATTCCAACTGTCATAGCTAAAATATTTAAAAGAAACGTTCCATTATCCCTGAATTGTTTGAGAAGTGTACTTTGAGCAATCGTTTGAAAGAGCTCTCTCACTTTACAAAGTAAACTACTTCAATATTGACATACACATTTGCAAACAAGTTCTCTTTAGCGCAGCTTCCATGTCTGGGAAAGAAATGCCACACAAGGAAGGACCTGTGGATCTATCTATCCTGTCCAGATGCCATGTTGCTAACACGGCAAATGGCTACCCGGGAGATGCACGTTCTGATTCATTAGATGGGCAAGAAAGTGGTGTCTGAGAGCTGCGACGTGCTCTCAAAAGGTTTGACTGTACAGATTGCCGTTAACAAACTGTGTCCCTTCTTTGATTTATGGGCAAGGCTGGAGGGAAAAAAAATCTGTCATGACCAAGTGGATAATATGTAGCTAGGAATATATATATATATAGATATATGTATACTCAAAATGAACATTTGAGATTCAACGGATCATGCAGAGCTGAGATCCATGGATCAAGGAAATATGAATCTACAGGAAAAATCTTTCTTCTGACTTGCATCAAAATAAATTGCTTGTGTTCATCAAAATTCACCACATGCCCACTATTAACTTGGTGTACTTGGGTGAATCATCCACTATATATACTTTTCAAGTTGGCCATTGAAAGCCCTTGGAAGTGCATCATTTCAAAATGTCAGCCTACAGCGGCATGTCAACAGAACACAGATGGCAACATGCTATCCTATAAAGTCTCTGTCTGTGCGTTGGATTATACAAAGACATACAGTACGAGGAAACAAACTCAGCAGCAAGCCAATTGGCTCATAATTCCTGTGCCACATCTCATGAACATTATTCTTCAAATGTCCTTATCTTGGATGTACTGACTCCATTTGCACCATTACCTAAACTGAATTAACTTCACATTCCTTTATATTTAATTGCCTTTCACATCAAGTGGCTTGCTGGTGGATGTGTAAATCGGCCTTGTTGAAATACCCAGTAGCTTAGGTTTGATTCCAATGGCTACTCAGAAATCTGACCCAGAGAGTGTGGATGAGCGTGGTCTATTTGCCTAATGTAACACCATGATGATGCCCAAATGACTTGTACAAAGTTATGGACCTCCACCACCATGTATCGATTCGGCTTTTGGTAAGCAGGTAACTAGTGTATTGGCACGCAATGGGTTACTCTAGTCGAGAGATAAAGTTGTATCTTCAACATCCACAACATGAATACAGATGGCATATTTGCTTTACAATCCCATATGAAGATGTTTTTCTCTGGAAGCAGCACCCCTTCTAGCACTGCCAGTGGCATGCTTCAGTTTTATTTGACTCTAGGGGAATAGAACACACAACCAACTAGACTACTCTGCTATCCATCAGCAGAGCAGTGTTTAGAAGTTCATAACTCAATGAAGATGGATTGAACCCTTCGACAATGGAGACATTTTGGAGGAGTACTATCGGCGTTGGAGTTTCAGGTTCAGACAAATGTGGAAATCGCAAGTGGGAAATCTGGTAGGTCCTGAGTTAAGAGCTGTGACGAGAGCCTCAACTTCAAGCCTACCTGTCCTCTTCGGAAGATGCAGATTTTTAAATGAGTAGCCAGGGCTTTCCACAAGCCATTGCAGTAGCTCAGTGCTCAGGGGTCATAGCCATCTTCTTTAAAGTGTGGCAGCTGGTGAGAAGGAGTTGATTGGTGGTGCTGGTGTGGATGCGAAGGTGGATGTAGATGTGAGTACAAAAGTTGGATTAGAAGTGTGTTTGAGGGGATGGAACATTTGGATTCTGAGCTGGATGAACATCGGTACAATACGTTGGTATCATCCAGAGCCGGTGTCACCGAACATGCCATCAGAGGTGAGGAAGATGTATTTTGAGAGTTGGTGAGGCCACTGCAGTCGAGTGGTGTGAAAGTGGTGAGATCAGCTTCAGTTGCTGAGTGCACTCATCAGGGGGTGCTATCTTGCTGGGTCCATGAGAGGACTCCATCTTGGCATTGCACGGGACAGTTTGAATTAATTGTTGGATGCATCGACGAAATGGCATCAGTTTATGACACTGGTTCGACTGAAAGAGTTGAAACTGCATTGCAATTCCATTATGTCTGTACTGGTTTGGTGAAAGGGGAGATTTCAGTTATGTTTTCAAAATGGGTGGTGCTGCAATGTTTTAGGGCAGGTATGGGTGGGAAAAAATGGAAGACACCATTGAGTAATTTTACAGTGCCTGGACTGACTTGAAGATCACCAACAGCAGTGATTTTTGATTTGATGCAATCCAAGAGAAGTATTTGAAGAAAAAGGAAAGTGTGTCATGTTTTCGTTGACCGAGAGAAAGCACACGATCGAGTACCAAGAGCACTTGTTGAATGGGGTTCTCAGAAGATAGCTCACACCTCAAGAAATGGTAAAAGTCAGTCATGAGAATATACTGAATTTTTTTTTTTGTTAATCAGAACTATGATGGTAACTAGCCGGGAGGCGACGATGGTTCGTGGGACATTTATTGACAATGCCATAGATCAGGTACAATTGAGTTAGTGCAAGCTTTTGAGGAAGCCCTACCGTAAAAACCTATCTCTTCCGTAAAATTGACCAAATCAAATCGGATTTTTTTTATATGTTGTACTTATGGACATTACGCACAGCTTCTAGGAAATGAAATTGCGAGAAAAAAATCGAGAAAAAATTAATAAAAATCAAGTGGCGGAGCTCCGCCCACAAGGGCGGGGACGCCCTCGTACAAAAAGACAACTAGCCATGATATATGCTTGTGTCCCAGTTTCATCAAGATCGCATCAAACGTCACGGATCTATGCTCTGGAGAGAGTCACAAATGACAGACAGACAGACACAACAGACACAACAAAAATAATGGTCACTGCTGGCGCCGCGAACCAAAATTAATTTTAATTCCCGAAATGTTGGAATTCAGATGCATTGCGCAAAGGAAGTTTTAAGTCCTCTACTGTTTCTGACAGTGACGGAAGAAATTGACAAAGAATGAAAGGTTTGTGATTCCCATGCACTTATTGTATCCTGTTGACTTTTGTTGAATTCTGAAATGAAAAAGAACAAAAGAGATGTTTCAAAATGGAAAAGTGTATAGAGAAGAAAGGTTTATGCATCAAACTTAATGAAACGAAGTTATGGTCGGGCCAATCAGATGGCTTCCAGAAGGGACATTTGGCCTGGGCCTCAAGTTTCAAAGGAAACCTCAAATTTAGAAAACAAAAGAGATGTTTCAGAAATGGAAAATTTAATTGTTTTATTCCATTTGATAAGTTTTGCAAAGTTTCAAACGACTGCAAAGTAATGAAGATCTACTTTCTGCAGCTGAACAATTTCAGCAACAGCACAACAAATAAATCTCAAAATATCTATGGCGAGGCCATCTTCCTCAACCGAATATATTCCACAAACTTTTAATTGGATTGCAAGCCCAAAGGAATTGATTCATGAAAATACTCGAACGTGGACTCTCTGGATGTTTCTAGTATCACAATTGCGTTGCATATTTTGGTCAGTTTGCCTGCATCAGTGGCTTCAGGTGAAATGCATCAGTGCACCTGCAATGTGTTGAAGCAGGAAAAGAACTATCACCTCAAACCATCAGACAAGAGCATTTGAGTGGGCTAGCCATGTTTCATATCAACTGTGACATTGCACAAAAGCAAGATTTTCCTCGATCCTCGTGCATTTGAATATAAAAATGCTTGAAAAAAAATTGTTTAAATTAGAAGTAATAAATTATATTTCACTCTTTTTGGATATATATGGTCTTTTTTTTTTTATGTGTCGTCTTTTTAATTATTTTTTTATATGCCAGGAGTCCTCAAAAAGCTGGAAGTGGCTGGGCTCTCTGAACCTCTGTGAGTGCCTGATTATGGTGAGTGGATAAAGATATAGACAGGAAAGAAAGCAGATGATTACCATTTTTCATTATGCGGAAAAGGATTGGAAGGAATTCAGTTAATTGTAGGCAGTGTTATAAATGGTGTCAAAAGGTGGCTATTTTTGGTCAAGGAACCACCAGACCCCTTCCCTCCCTCCTCCAACCCCTTCAACTGACTCCTCCCCCACAATCCTCTGGACTCCCACCCTTCTTATCTCTCTCT
>CM068952.1:100412230-100422761 GCA_035128595.1 Eptatretus atami
GGCTTGCCGGGCCATGAAAGCACCACCGCCAGTGGACTACTGAAAACTGGAAGAAGGACTTATGGACGATGAATCAAAATTTGAATCTTCGGTCATCACGCAGGGTTTTTGTTCGCCATCGAGTAGGCGAAAGGATGGTTCCTCAGTGTGTGACACCTAACTGTCAAACATGGAGGAGGAAGCGTGATGATCTGGGGCTCTTTTGCTGGATGCAGAGTCGGCGACTTGCACAGAGTGACTGGCACCCTGAACCAAAAGGGCTACCACAGCATTTTGCAGCGGCGCCATGCAATACCCTCTGGTCTAACGCTTAGTTGGTCAGGGATCCACATCCTACAGCAAGATAACGACTAAAAACATACCTCCAGGCTATGTCAGAACTACACTTAGAAGAAAAGAACAAGACGGTAGGCTTCAAATCATGAGAATGGCCAGCACAGTCTCCAGACTTAAACCCCATCAGAGCTGGTTTGGGATGAACTGGATAGAAGGGTGAAAGCAAGCAACTACAAGTGCAACACATTTGTGGGAACTTTGCAGCAGTGTTTGGGAAGAACTTTCCGAACAATATTTGATTCTTCCATTTGTGGAAAGAATGCCACGAGTATGTTCACCTGTTAGATCTGCAAAATGGCGTGGCGACTTTGAATGAGTCAAAAATTTAGTATTAAATTTTGTTCAACAAAACGATTCAATGATTTATTTTTATCTGCAATTGTTAATTTGTTCTCCACTTTAATTTCAGAGTACATTGAAACATTAAACTGCTTAAATTTCAGTAAAAACTGGAAAATGGGGGTGTTCTAAAACTTTTGACGGTAGTGTATAATATATATATATATATATTATATATATATATATATATATATATATATATATATATATATATACTATGTATACAATGCTATCGAAAGTCTGCACTCCCTTTCAAAATTTTCACCTTTTGTTGCCTTTTTGCCTGGAATTAAATTGCATTAAATCAGACTTTTCCCACATTATTGCACACGTAACCACAACTTCCAAGTAAAAACAAATTCTACAAACTCCAGAAAATTAATTAAAGATACAAAACTAGAATATCTTGGTTTGAGAAGCGTGGCACCCCCCTGAGTTAATACTTGATGGAAGCTCCATTGAGAGCAATACAGCTGTGAGTCTGTTGAACCTGCTGATGAGAAACATCCCTATAACATGATGCGGCATGACCCTGGTTCACAGTAGGAATGGTGTTCTTTGGGTGATGTGCAGTGTTGGGTTTGCGCCAAACGTAACGTTTTGCATTTAGGCCAAAAGTTCCATCTTAGTTTCGTCAGACCACAAACTTTTTGCCACATGGCTTCAAAATCTCCGGAGTGTTTTTTGTATACCTCAAACGGGACTCAAGGTGGGCTTTTTTGAGTAATGGCTTCCTTTTTGCCACCTACCGTGCAGGCGAGACTTGTGGAATGCTTGGGATATTGTTGTCACATGCCACACAGTGACATGTCTTTGCCATTAAAGGCATGTAGCTCTTTTAAAGTTGCCATTGGCCTTTTGGTGGCCTCTCGATCAGTCTCATCTTTGCTTGGTCATCCAGCTTGGAGGGACGGCCTCATCTAGGCAGGTTCTTTGTGGTACCATACGCCTTCTACTTCTTAATGATTGTCTTGACTGTGCTCGAAGGGGTAGTCAAGCTCTTTGAAATATTTTGTACCCATCCTCTTGATCTGTGCCTTTCCACAACTTTATCACAGAGGCCTTTTGAAAGCTCCTTGCATCTCATGGTTGAAGTCTTTGCTGTGAAATGCACTACCCAGCAGAGGAAACCTGTAGGAACAACTGATTTTATTCTAAAATAATCAGAATCTCTACAATTTAACACAGGTGGAGGCCAATTAACTTGGTGTGTGATTTTGAAGGTGACTGGTTGCACCTGAGCAATTTACAATTGCATTTATAGGGGGGTGGACACTTGTCTGACCAAGATATTCTAGTTTTATATTTTTAATTAATTTTCTGAAATTTATCGAATTTGTTTTTCGCTTGGAAGTTGTGGGTTACGATCTGCAAATAAAAGCGGAAAAAAGTCTGATTTAATGTCATTTAATTCCAGGCTATTAAGGCAACAAAAGGTTAAAAAATTTGAAAGGGGGTGTAGCACTTTCAAAGAGCAACTCACCGCTGTCTTTCCCAGCATCCAAATCACAACGGAGAGGAAGCAGATCGACGGCCGGCATTCTTATAAGTTTTGGTTTCCAGGCAATCCGGGGAGCTGCAGACAGCCACTAGCAGGAATGCAACAATACCAGCCAGATTCTGCATTATGGCAGTAACCATCCATTGGCTCATAAGCGAAGTTGCCTGCGAAGCCTTTTCCGATGGGTCGAAACACACTGTAGTAATGTGGAAGCTAAAAAAATAAGAAAGAACTTTCTACAAAGTTGTTCCGTTCAAATGGTTGCCCCAACAGTTTTGTGAACAAGTGTATGTGGAGGAGGGTAAACGTCGAGTCGACACAACCCAAACCAAAGTTCTGGAGTGCCCTTTCTACGTGACCAACGTATCACTAGCTACCACTCGCCTGTTAATCCCGTTGAAGTCGGCATCGCACATAGACCAGGCTCCATTAATCGCAGGATCATGCAACCAAAGGACCAATTGAATCAGGAGGACAAATCATGTCATTTTAAAAATAAATCACAGCAACTGTGCAGCGCCACAACATTGGAGAGACCTCGAAGAGCCAAAAGGCAAGGCCACACGAACACCAGTTAGCCGTACGAAGCCGTACGAAAGGATCCGCTCTCCCAGGTCGCAATGCACAGCATCCGACAAGACCATCAATCCATGTTCACTGAGGCTGAGGTGATCGGACAATGGGACAACCGAACGTCCAGACAGCTGCAAGAGGCCTGGTATTCAAATGAAAATTCAATCAATAGACATATCGATTTACACCCGGCGTATCAAGCATTACGTCACAGCTCAAACATCCATAAACACACTACACATGCTAATCACCCCAAGCACTTTCACAGAACGTTATCAAGGAAGAAATTAGGAGTAATTCGTTAATTGATAAGGTGATATGAATGCAGGTGTTATCAATCAGGATGATCAATCTCTCAACGTTATGTATAAATGGCACCGTATGTTTGTTTCTTAATGCTGTCTCTGTTGATGGGCTTGAGTGGGAGCTTCAAACATTAGACTTTTAAAACTTTTGTCCCAGTAAGAGATCTGATCATATATATTATATATATAATTTTTAGCTCACCTGGACTTTAGTCCGATGAACTTATGCGATCAAGCAGTGTCCAGAGGGTGAGTGAGTGAGTGCATGAGTCAGCAGTATTGAACACTTTCGTCATTATCGCTTGAGCCAAACACACATTTTGATGAAACTTGACCACAACATTCACCAAATGTGATGTACCAAAGTGTATTGACCACATCAAAATATGCGCTCATGAAGGGGTTCTACGGAGGGGGGGTTGACTTTTTTTGTCAACTCAGTAGTTTTGGAAGCGAAACCATGTGCGTGTTATTTATAGCTGCCATCATGTTTCTTTATTTTTTTTTTAAATTAAAAGTCATTGCACAGTCGATGCTCATGGAGGAGCTATCAACAAAGGGTGGCTGGTTGACAGAACAATAGAGTGACAGAGGAAACAGACAAATTTTTTAAAATTCACAACGCATTAAAATGTGAAAAAGGGGAGTAGCAAGGAGGATAACTAGTTTGGGAGTCAGCGAGAGGAGAACATCATGAGAATCCATGAGGTTGCAATGGGCAGCAAAATAACAAAAATCTTTATTACTTTCTCTGTCTTTTATGTTATTTCATACTCGGTTGCAAAAGATTGTTTTGACATGTTGTAGTATCAATTTATGCTCAGGCATAAATATTTTAATATCATATTTCATGCTAAGGCTCATCTAGAAAAAAAAAAATAACAATCTGCTCTCAGGAATAGACCAATCCGCCTGGGGATTGTAAGACACTTTTGTTTGGTGAAAGAATGAAACCAGAATATTGGTTTTCATGACAATTGAAGGACATTATGTAGCTGAACAAAGCCATGTTCACAAAAAAAATGAGAATTGTACGGTATAGGAATGCACAAACATAACAAACACAAAGTTTTGCCAAGAAATAGAGACTAAAAAGTCCAATGTTTCAAACGCAGAGCGGCTTTCCTCGATAACTATTTTTCTGCGCTCCGTGAGATAAACATTCACGCCTACAACAACCTCACTTATTCAGAAGGAGAAAGCTAAGAAAAATAAAGTGATGAGACATGCCTTCACCGGCAACAGCTGAGTAGCAAGTGTAATCATTCTAGAGTCATGTAATCTAGAACTTAATGCCAGGATAAAAAGAAAAAAACATGAAGGAAAGTTGAAAGACCTTGACATACGACAACATAATAACTGCAGATCGGCTGTTGTGATGCCAAACAAGCCAATGACGTGGGAAAGTGCTCTCAATCCGAGTTGTACAACACCATTAGCCCGACTTTTTGTGTGGTTGATTCACAAAATTGGATATGGAAGGAGTTGGCAGATGCGTTGATTATCGGTTGGCAGAGGCGTTGATTATAATCGTACGCATTTGCTTTAGCATTGCTGCAAAAGAGGGTTGCAGTGACAACCCATAACTGCTGCGGCGAGGAAGGAAAGAGGGACACCATAGGGTGATCTTTATGGATTTAAGAGCATACGGCCTGAAGAAGTAACCTTTCCTTTCTTTCTTTTTTAAATTATTTGTTTTGCTGTTTACGATTAGGCCTGTTTACAATTCGTTTTGGATGGATTGGAAAGCTCAACCTCACAGCTACAGCAATTAAAGTTCTGGTTTCTTTGCCACGGGACTTTTGCTTTTACACATGCAAACCTGGCATGTCATGATCATAACAATCAAGAATACAATGTATTTTTTTCTTGTAATCAATAGTCGAGGATTCATCCAACATGGTTTGGCATCGAAGACCTGCATATAATTAAGCCTCCCCCTATTGCTGTTATATCAGAGCCAGCTGGAGTTTCAGAATAAAATTCCATCAATAATGCAAATAGAAAGTATGCAGATTTGATAATTTTTGTGACCTTGACCTAATTTTTCAGATCTTAACTTAATTATGACATTTTAACATTTTTCACCATAACTCGCCGAAAGTTTGTCCAATCGGAACAAATTGCCCTCTTTAGATAGCTTAGAGCAAGGCGCATTTTCGCTTAATTTACATCATACCCCTCTGGGTTAAAGGTCAAGGTCTTGAAATGAATTGAAATGGTGGTCTGAAATAATAACGCGTTTTTTGTCATTGTTTAATTTTGCCAATGCGAAATATCAAAGACTGCTTCGCCTTCCAAAATGTTCTTGCAACATAAGCATACCTGCACGAGATTGTACACCTGATATTTTATTGATGTCCTTGACATCTTTTTGATCATAACTTGAATAATGTTCCTCTGATTTTCAAGTTGTTGAGTTTTATGAATAGAGTGTATGTGGGAACACATTTTCTTTATTTACACTCTATCGCTAAATGTTGAAGGTCAAGGTCATATGCTGGTCTGAAAAAATATGGCCATCATTGGGTCACAGGTCAAGGGTAAGACCCGGCCAGGAGATGCTTACCCTTGGTGATCGCTTTGTTATTGGAGATATCTGGTTATCTCCACTACCGAAGGTGGATGGAGATTGTGTTTTCACCCCTGTGTCTGTTTGTTTGTCTGCCTATGAGCAGGGTATCTTAAAAAGTAATGGATGTGTTTGGACGAAATTTGGTGGACAGGTTGTGTGTAACAAGGACAAATTGAGTCCGTTTTGGTGAAGATACAGATCCGGATCCATTAAAAAAAAAATTCTCCTAGTGATCTTCACCATTGAGAGATGGGCAAAAATTATACATAAGCATCATTTCTCAAAACATTGTGGACGGAGTACGACAAATGTGGTGGATGAGTTGGTTAGGTAACAAGAACAAGCCGATTCGATTTTGATTCAGGTCTGGATGCAGATCCGGCCTATCAGTGGGAGTCAAAACATAAAAATGTTCAGCCTGACGGAGATATGCACTCTACTGACTACCATTCTAGTTTTTCTTTGTTATCATTATTTTTCTAACTCTCACAACTTACAAGAGATTAACAAAATCAAAGAAAATGGCAATCTCTCAATGACTAGGTGGCAAGTATTGCACAGCATTGGGACGACTGTTGATTTCATAGAAAATATACAAGTCCCATTTTTAGCCCATTTGATCTTGGTCAACCTCTCCCTTCGTGTGGGCCAAAGATTTCTCCGAAAGAAAGAGCAATCAAGAGAAAGGATGAAAGTAAAACATTTTCAAAACAGCCTTTTATTACCTGGCTGTGGCACATTAGAAAGGTTCGTTTTACTTTGTAGCATCAATTAAAGAAAGAACAACACATGCTACAGTTACCTATCATCGGAGCATATGTTGCATTGTGCCAAACCTTTCCATTGTCAAGTTGCAGCCTCACTTGAAATGCCAGAAACACGTTTTAATGATGTTCACAGCTTCATAAATTGCAATAAAAGGACTTTGCATTGGATTTGTTTGTTGAATGTTTTCTTACGGAGGCACATTGTACAATGAAAGGCCTGTTGCAACAACAATTTACATCTCTTCTTATATTTATAAATCAATGAGGGAAACAGTTGTGGAAAAATATGAAGTCATTAAAAAGTCCCAGCCCTCAACCCTCACCTTGTTTTTTTGTAAATATTCCCATGTACAGGGATCACTAAATAGCAAAAAATGCAAACAAGGAAATCAATGGAGAATAAAGATTCGTACAAGTAGTGTCTGCATTAAAAGACAAATCTGCAGACAACTAAATGAACGAGGCTACCCAATTAACACCGCAATTCGAAAGTTTAGGAGCAAGATTTTGCCCAAGAACGAACTGATAAACTGAAGGTTTTCAGAGATGCAAAAAAAAGGTGATTTGTTTCTACAGTGTTCAAATATAACATTCAATTGGAATTAAGTGGTTCTAATCGAAGAATAGACTGATAGACAGAGTGAACCAATTGCTTAACCCGCTTTGCGCTACGTGCGTCGGGTATCAACTGTATTTCTGTAGTTGTTTAAAAGTGCAGAAAACAGTTATGCTTTGCGAGACCAGAAGCACTCTTGGAAATGGCTCAAAACCAACGAGTAAAATTATGCCCTGCTTCCACTTGCATGAGCATGCCAAATCCATACCTCTTTTTCATGGTGTCACATACAAAGCTCACAGTTCACCCGATAGTCCTGCTGAACAATTAGGATAAAATCCAAGCTGAATGATGTGCATAATGACGGAATACTTCGAATGAAACAAAATCGCATCCACTTCTTCTTGGGGGATATGTGGCAGGCCACCAAAACAAATAATTGCATAAACCACCATTATAATCATGACTGCCACAGCGAAAGCTCTCTATTTTTCTATAGTGAGGCTTCAGGTGTATAACAGCTCTTCTGACATTTATAAAGCCATTAAGTGGACGGTTTTGGAAAAATATGAAGTCATTAAAAGTTCTCAGCTTATGAACTTTGTAGAGCCACATTTCTGAGTAATCAACCCCATAACATTGCCACACAATTACAGGCCATAGTTGCTTCCTGGTTCACACTAATATGAATAATTCTGGAAAAATACAACATGGACGTGGGGTATGAAAAGGTTTAGGCACCACAAATCACCAAACAAAACTATAGTACAGTATAACAATTCGGTTATACACCAGGAGCAAAAGTATTAGAAGCTATGATTTAATTTTAACAGGTTTTTTTTTTTTTGCATACCATATTCAAGGCTCATGTAAGAGCTAATACACAGAAACATATAACATGGCAGGAGACAAGAGGGGCAGGACAGGGAACACAAAATAGTGAGGAACAAAGACAATAGGAGATCTGTGGAAGGAGAGGGAGGGGCAGGATACACGAGGTAAACAAGATGGTATTCGGGGACTTTCAGGAAGGAAAACAGGGAAGTTGAAGGAGGTGGGTTTGGGGTGGGTTAACGGGATAGAGAAGATCGTGGTTTTGGATGGGGGAAGATAAGAGATGGTGGTGACAAGCTGTTTTGAAGACCTGGACGGAAGAGTGGGATTGAGAGAGTGTGGGAGTTTGTTCCAGAGGTGGGGGTAAAGAGGAATGAAAGAGTGAAGGTGAGCGATGATTCCTGATTTTGGCAGTTTCACCAGAAGGGGCTTCTTAGCAGATCTTGAGCACCCTGAGGAATATAGGGAGGACACATCACAGACAGAGGGGGGGGGGGGTGGTCAAGGCCGGAGAGGAGACGGTCGAAGACAGAATGACCACTAACCTGCCTCCGGTGAGAGAGTGAAAGACCCAAGGACTCGGCTTCATCGTAGGAGAAACCGATGATCCTAAAAGCCTCGGTTTCCACAACGTGAAGTTGAGTAGGTGTGAGGGCAGGAGCACCACCCCAGAGGGGGAGCATGACTCCATCAGACTGCGGATGAAAGCTTTGTGTGTGGTTCGGAGACTTTGCACGATGTAGGATGGCCAGTCAGCGAATGGCTTTGGAGGCCAGCTTGGAGATGTGGATTTCCCAGGAAAGATCATGGCAGATAGTGAGACCCAGAAGCTTGAATGAAGGGACTTCTTCAAGAGGACTGTTGAGAAAGTAGATGGTGGGGGGGGGGGGTTCCAGATGGTCCTTTCAGAGAACATGGTGAGAGTGTAATATTTGTCGGGATTGAAAGACATGTTCCAAGTGTTTGACCAGCTTGTGATTTAATCCAGGTTTTTGATTGTGATTTAATGATTTTCCAGAGTCAGAGAGATCATTGATGAACACAAGAAAAGAACAGGGCCCAGAACACTGGCTTGTGGAACTCAGCCTGGAGAGGAAGAGGGGATGAGAGAATTCCATGAAGAGCCACGTGTTGACTGCGACAGGGAGAGAAGTCGCGAGCCATGAGTGGAGATTGCCTTGGATAACATAAGAAGAGTGTTTGGTGAGCAGGGCGGGTGCCAGACTGTATTGAAGCCTCGCAATATGTCGAGGGAGATGGCTCTGATCTCACATCTGGCATTTAAGACTCCATCCATTGTTGGGAAAGCAGAAGTAGCAAGTCCAGGGTTGAATGCACTGATATGAATCCAAATTGATGATCGGGAATCAGGCCATTAGAGAAGAGAAGGATTTGATGTCGGAAGCGATGATGGATTCCATAACCTTGCTGATGTGCTGATGATTAGGAGAAGTCTGATTGGTCTGTAGTTGCAGGGATCTATTTTTGCACCTTTGTTATACAGAGCGGTAATGTTTGCTGATTTCCAAAGCAGATGGCAGATGACCTTGATCAAATGAGAGGGTGAATAGAACAGGGAGAGGTGAGCAAGAGCAGGAGAGCAGGTTTTTAGGACAAGTGGGCTGATGCTATCTGGACTGGTTGCAGAATCGAGTTGAGATTTGAGAGCAAGCTCTCCACCTTGTTAGGAGAAAAGGACAGAGTCCAGCAACAACTGGGTGCGATGGGTAAGTGGGTACAGAAAGCGATGAGTTTGGGACACAATATTTTGAAGCAAACATGGAGTTGAGCATTCAGCCTTTTCACGTGCAGTGAGCCAATGGCCATCCATATCTAGTGCCCAACTGTGTCTGCGTACATCCTCCTGCAGTTGGGTTACTCTTATAAGGAGGTGTGGCAGGATTTGCACTCGGGCACCGTAAAACCCTTCATTCACAAAACACAAAAGATCAAAGAAATCTGAAAACCCACTCCGTGGGAGTACTCCTGTGCAGCTTCCCTTCGCAGGGCAGCTCACCGGATGACGGGAAGGGGCAAAGCCTTCGGGACCCCAATCTTTGATGATAGAGGGAAGCCACGGGGTAACATTCCGGGTCAGATTGCGTGAGAGTGTGTCAGGTGTGCTGAGCTGTCGTCCACAAGACGGCGGTCTCTTTGGGTTAACCTGAGGCGGTCCCTTCGGGTGGGTGCCTGGAATGTCCTATCCCCAAGAGAGGCTGATCACCTGTCTCTGTTATCATCTGAGCTCAAGCGTTTGGACATCGGTATTGCAACACTCTCTGAGGTTCGGAGACCGGATTGCGACTGAATCATGGTGGGTGGTTACACCTACTATTGGTCTGGTCGCTCTGATGGTTACCATTCCCAAGGAGATGCTGTAGTTGTGTCCAATAAGCTGACTCCAATGATAATTGAGGTAACACCGGTCATCGAGCGTATTATGAGACTAAGGATTTCGTCACTCCTTAGGTGTCATTTCCCTGGTCTCTGTTTATGCTCCGACTAAGGCGAGTGACCTCACTGTGAAGGATGCATTCTGTGCCACGCTCGAGTCTGTGGTTGATCAGTCCCAGACGAGATACACTTCTCGTCTTGGGGGATTTCAATGCAACGACTGGAACTGAAAGGGATGGTTATGAGACGTGTGTTGGTCCCCATGGGTCTGGAACCGTGAACCAGAACAAGTCTGAAGACGACGATGGTTCACGAGCGGTATTTGACGATGTAGATTGTTTCAGAAGTCAA
>CM068952.1:100432346-100460864 GCA_035128595.1 Eptatretus atami
AGAGAGAGATGGGTGACTGGTTCATGGTTTCAGCGCCCACAAGCTCATCGCTGGACTTGGTTTTCCAATGCTGGTGGTGTGGCAAAGGAGATTGACCATGTCCTCATTGATGGTCGCTGGAGATGATCCAGAACTGCAGAGTCTAGGAGTGCTCAGTTTCTCATTACTGAACACCGGCTTGTTGTAGCAACTCTGAAGTTGCACCTTAAATCCGGGAGAATGGTACTATCCCAGCCTAGGCTGGATGTTGGCAAGCTCAAGGATGACATGGTAGCTGTGGAGTTTGCGAACAGGCTGAGTGGAGATTTGAGGAGTGTGGGTGCTTTGGGAGGTCCTGAAGAGTTGTGGAATGCCTTCAAGACCACCGTCCTTGATGTTGCCGGTGGATGTCTTGGAACTCACCGTAGGACAAAGAAGAATTTTGTCTCTCAAGGGACACTGGGTACCATTGACCAGAGTCGCAGGGCCAGGCTGAATGGCAGAGCTGAGCTGTTCAGGGAGCTGAGGCGTAAAACTGTACATGCGCTAAGGGTGGACAAGGAGGCCTATGTGCGAGGAATCTGTGAGGGGTAGAGCATCACCTGTGGACAGGTGATTCTCGTCCCGCTTACAGGGGAATTCGCGCATTGCGTTCATTCAAGCCCGTCCCTCGTTGTACTGCAGCTAGAGCAGAGGGTGGTGGGCTCTTGACAGAGGAGTCAGAAGTGAAGGCCCGCTGGGCCAGTTACTTTGAGCGGTTGTACCAGGCTGATCCACCAGCTGTTGTGTTAGACATGAGGGGTGTTACAATCCCTGTTGCTGACCCTCCAATCAACTGTGGTCCACCTTCGCTTGTGGAAACACAGGCTGCAGTGAACCGGTTGAAATGGGGTAAAGTTCCAGGGATCTGTGGCATCCATGCTGAACTTCTCAAGGCTGGTGGAAATGCTGCACTTGTGTCTTTGCATGCAGTTCTGTGCTCTGCTTGGAACACAAGCATCATCCCAACTGACTGGACGAGGGGCCTTGTTGTCCTTCTCTGGAAAGGGAAGGGTGATCGCCAAGACTGCAATAACTACCGAGGGGTGACGCTGCTCTCAGTGCCGGGCAAGGTCTTTGCTCGGATAATTCTTGATAGGGTTCGCCACCATCTGCTTGAGCACCAGCGTCCAGAGCAGTCAGACTTTACACCAAAGAGGTCAATGATTGACCGTGTCCTTGCTCTTCGGGTCCTCACCGAACGCAGACGAGAGTTTCGGCAGGAGCTGCTTGCAGCCAATGCTGATTTCTGTAAAGCGTTCGATTCAGTGAATCGGGATGCCCTCTGGAGGACTATTGGTCTTCGTGGGGTGCCACCAAAACTGATCGATCTGATGTCTGAACTCTACTCTGGAACTGAGAGTGCTGTGAGATGTGGTGGTACCATCTCTGACTTATTTCCAGTTGTTACTGGAGTTCGTCAGGGGTGTGTACTGGCCCCACACTTTTCAGCACTTGTATGGACTGGATTCTAGGGAGGAAATTGTCGGAGAGATCAAGCTGCGGTGCATCGTTTGGGAATGTCAACATCTCTGACCTTGATTTCGCAGATGATGCAGCCATCTTTGCGGAGACTTTAGATATCCTTTTGGGGACACTCGAGGTGCTGAATGAGGAGTCGGAGCCGCTGGGATTATGGGTTTCCTGAGTCAAAAGTAAGATCCAGGCTTTCGATGACATCTTGGATTCCGTTGTCCTGTCTGTGCCTGTTTGTGGTGAGGATGTTGAGGTCATGGAGAGATTCACTTTCCTTGGCAGTGATATTCATGTCTCTGCCGGCTGTGAGTCAGAGGTCAATAGACGTCTGGGTCGGGCCTGGGGAGTTATTAATTCACTGGATCATGGGGTGTGGCGCTGACGGTACCTGTGCGGGAGAACGAAAGTCCGAGTCTTCAGGTCCTTGGTGCTTCCAGTCTTGCTCTATGCATGCGAGACTTGGACTGACCAAGGATCTGAGACGGAGACTTAATTCCTTTGGTACCAGGTCTCTTCGGAGAATCCTTGGCTATCGCTGGTCGGACTTTGTGTCCAACGAGCGGTTGCTGAGAGAGACTCAAATGAGATTTGTTGGCGGACTCAAATGAGACTGCATAGTCTGTGAGCGTCAGCTGCGGCTGTATAGACATGTGGCTCGTTTTCCTGATGCTGATCCTGCTCACCAGATTCTCTCAGCGAGGGAGTCTCGTGAGTGGAGGAGGCCAATGGGCTGACCACATGCCTCGTGGTTGCAGCAGGTTGATCAGCATCTCAAGGAGATGGGGATGGGCCTGGCATCTACCTGGGGGATGGCCAGACGGAGGCCCCTGGAGTACCGGCGGATAGTGGACGCAGCGACGCGCTGTTCTGGCGCATGCTCCCATACCTGTCCTGATCTGGCACTCAATCGTTATTGAAACGACTGTATTGCCAATTTGATGGGTGGTTTGAAATTACTCAAAATACTCAATGAAAAATTGATTTGTATGTTGTAAATAATTAGAGATATTCATTCCAAAATTAAACTGATTTTAATATTTGGCTTATTTAGTGTTTCCACCTGAACTAATGCTTCATAATACTCGGAACCTGTGTTTAAATACCGTCTACTGTATGTATTTGTCTCAGTTTTCAACTACTGCCTTTGTAATGAATGTAAAAGTACACATCTTTACCAATGTCTTTGTTCTGTATGTGATTTATTGACAAGCCCCACTACGAACCATTCGTCATGGAAAAGACAGAGGGGGGGACAAACGCCACACTGACAGTACATGGGGGCAGTAAGACAGATCAGGTAGATGCAACAAGCATGGGAATGATGAGAGAGGAGGGGAGGAAACTTGCAAGTACGGCAGTTAGGTTAGGTGGAGTTAATGGGGTATGAAATATCACAGATGGCCATTAGGGAGGATATGAGATGGTTGTGTACCGCCAATTTGAAGCCCTGAAGGGAAGAGTAGCATTGAACAACCTCAGGAAGGCAGTTCTACAAATGGGATAAAAAGAGGAGCAAAAGAGTGGAGGAGGGGGTGTAAGCCTGGATTTTGGGAGTTTAACCAGGAGGAGTGTATTGGAAGAGCATGCACATCTAAGAGGAGCTAGGAATGGGTCGGAGAGCTGCAAAAGCAGAGGAAGCTAGACAGGATGAGAGGTGGTTAAAAAAAACCAGGGAGATCACAAACCTGTCTGTCACGTGAGTACAACAGGCCTTGTAATTATGCCTCATCATGGGACGTAACAATATTGATAGCTTTAGATCATAAGGATTCCAAAAGAGAGAGAAAGAGAGAGAGAGCTGTGAGGCAGGGCTGCCAGCACAGAATGGAGAGCAGTACTCCATCGATCTATGGACAAAGGCTTTGTGAGCTGTGATTAGTTATGAGATAGTAAGGAATGCCTTCAAACAACAGAGGATGTCAAGTCTACGGCTGGCTTTGGAGAGCAGCTTTATTCTGTTGTTAGCCTAGGAATGTGTCACAGCTGATGGTGAAGTATGGAAGTTCAAGAGGCTGAACCTCTTCCAGCGGCTGACTGTGGAAATAGATCGTTGAATCCATTTGATGATTGTCCGTGTGACAAGGTGAGACTGTGAGATTTGCCATTGTTCAAATCTTTTGCTCCATTTGTCAGACCATCTTATCAATTTGGACGCAACAGGGCATAGGATTTTGAGGAAATTATTGAGTTGAGACATTTTTGCCTTGTTTCAAGTGGAGTCTGGGGTGAGGCTGTTTGAGGTGAGCGAGTGGATACATGGAGGGTGTACATTAGGGATACAACTTTTTTGCAACTCCATAGTCCTGTATCATATTCTGATGAGCTTTTGCTAGAAAACAATGAAAATCAATGTTTTTTTTGTATTTGTTCAAAAAAGTTCACCCATGACTAACTTTGAAATTTGCATGACTTGCATGACCTTAATTGCTCGCTCACAGCATTGATTGCTTCTGCTGATGTTTAGTTTTGATGGCTCTTGTTTCCAGTGATTTGTCAAGGATTTCAAAGCAGTCTTGTAGGGTAGTAAGGCTTTTTTAAAGTTAAATAAATAATTAAACAGGGTTCTAGTTTTTGGAAATCCACCCAAATGCAACCGAGTATAAAAATTTCAAAGTTAGTCATGGGTGAACTTTTTTGAACAAATACAAAAAAAACATTGATTTTCATTGTTTTCTAGCAAAAGTTCATCAGAATATGATACAGGACTATGGAGTTGCAAAAAAGTTGTATCCCTAGTGTACATCAGAGATAGACCTGGCAAGGAACTACCGTGACTTTGAGGAAGGAGACTATAGTTGGTAGTTCAGCCTTTGAGATTAGCAAGACAATTTGTTCTTTTGTGATTTCTTCACTTGCTATTTGTTCTGACTGCACTGACCCAATAAATAACACTGTTCATACAATTCAAGAAACAATCTTGATTTTTTTTTCTGCACTACAGTTTGAACTGGTCTCTGTCTGACCAATTGCTATGCGCATTATGGAAACATGAAAATGTCTTCATGACCTGGCTCATTTTGCTAATCATTATGGATCCCTTTACAAAACCCACCCCATGTTTGACGTGCAACATTGTATTGCCTTTATTCGAATGAATCACCGACACGACTGAACCTTATAAATCACAATGTGTAACCGACTACTGTTTTGCACCAAAATATGCTGGAGGGAGTGAGTTGTTACCGGTATTCCAACTGTCATAGCTAAAATATTTAAAAGAAACGTTCCAATTATCCCTGAATTGTTTTGAGAAGTGTACTTTGAGCAATCGTTTGAAAGAGCTCTCTCACTTTACAAAGTAAACTACTTCAATATTGACATACACATTTGCAAACAAGTTCTCTTTAGCGCAGCTTCCATGTCTGGGAAAGAAATGCCACACAAGGAAGGACCCTGTGGATCTATCTATCCTGTCCAGATGCCATGTTGCTAACACGGCAAATGGCTACCCCGGGAGATGCACGTTCTGATTCATTAGATGGGCAAGAAAGTGGTGTCTGAGAGCTGCGACGTGCTCTCAAAAGGTTTGACTGTACAGATTGCCGTTAACAAACTGTGTCCCTTCTTTGATTTATGGGCAAGGCTGGAGGGAAAAAAAATCTGTCATGACCAAGTGGATAATATGTAGCTAGGAATTATATATATATATAGATATATGTATACTCAAAATGAACATTTGAGATTCACGGATCATGCAGAGCTGAGATCCATGGATCAAGGAAATATGAATCTACAGGAAAAGTATCCTTTCCTTCTGACTTGCATCAAGAAATAAATTGCATTGTGTTCATCAAAATTCACCACATGCCCACTATTAACTTGGTGTACTTGGGTGAATCATCCACTATATATACTTTTCAAGTTGGCCATTGAAAGCCCTTGGAAGTGCATCATTTCAAAATGTCAGCCTACAGCGGCATGTCAACAGAACACAGATGGCAACATGCTATCCTATAAAGTCTCTGTCTGTGCGTTGGATTATACAAAGACATACAGTACGAGGAAACAAACTCAGCAGCAAGCCAATTGGCTCATAATTCCTGTGCCACATCTCATGAACATTATTCTTCAAATGTCCTTATCTTGGATGTACTGACTCCATTTGCACCATTACCTAAACTGAATTAACTTCTACATTCCTTTATATTTAACTTGCCTTTCACATCAAGTGGCTTGCTGGTGGAGTGTGTAAATCGGCCTTGTTGAAATACCCAGTAGCTTAGGTTTGATTCCAATGGCTACTCAGAAATCTGACCCAGAGAGTGTGGATGAGCGTGGTCTATTTGCCTAATGTAACACCATGATGATGCCCAAATGACTTGTACAAAGTTATGGACCTCCACCACCATGTATCCGATTCGGCTTTTGGTAAGCAGGTTAACTAGTGTATTGGCACGCAATGGGTTACTCTAGTCGAGAGATAAAGTTGTATCTTCAACATCCACAACATGAATACAGATGGCATATCTTGCTTTACAATCCCATATGATAGATGTTTTTCTCTGGGAAGCAGCACCCCTTCTAGCACTGCCAGGTGGCATGCTTCAGTTTTATTTGACTCTATGGGGAATAAGAACACACAACCAACTAGACTACTCTGCTATCCATCAGCAGAGCAGTGTTTAGAAGTTCATAACTCAATGAAGATGGATTGAACCCTTCGACAATGGAGACATTTTGGAGGAGTACTATCGGCGTTGGAGTTTCAGGTTCAGACAAATGTGGAAATCGCAAGTGGGAAATCTGGTAGGTCCTGAGTTAAGAGCTGTGACGAGAGCCTCAACTTCAAGCCTACCTGTCCTCTTCGGAAGATGCAGATTTTTAAATGAGTAGCCAGGGCTTTCCACAAGCCATTGCAGTAGCTCAGTGCTCAGGGGTCATAGCCATCATTCTTTAAAGGTGTGGCAGCTGGTGAGAAGGGAGTTGATTGGTGGTGCTGGTGTGGATGCGAAGGTGGATGTAGATGTGAGTACAAAAGTTGGATTAGAAGTGTGTTTGAGGGGGATGGAACATTTGGATTCTGAGCTGGATGAACATCGGTACAATACGTTGGTATCATCCAGAGCCGGTGTCACCGAACATGCCATCAGAGGTGAGGAAGATGTATTTTGAGAGTTGGTGAGGCCACTGCAGTCGAGTGGTGTGAAAGTGGTGAGATCAGCGTTCAGTTGCTGAGTAGCACTCATCAGGGGGTGCTATCTTGCTGGGTCCATGAGAGGACTCCATCTTGGCATTGCACGGGACAGTTTGAATTAATTGTTGGATGCATCGACGAAATGGCATCAGTTTATGACACTGGTTCGACTGAAAGAGTTGAAACTGCATTGCAATTCCATTATGTCTGTACTGGTTTGGTGAAAGGGGAGATTTCAGTTATGTTTTCAAAATGGGTGGTGCTGCAATGTTTTAGGGCAGGTATGGGTGGGAAAAAAATGGAAGACACCATTGAGTAATTTTACAGTGCCTGGACTGACTTGAAGATCACCAACAGCAGTGATTTTTGATTTGATGCAATGCCAAGAGAAGTATTTGAAAGAAAAAGGAAAGTGTGTCATGTTTTCGTTGACCGAGAGAAAGCACACGATCGAGTACCAAGAGCACTTGTTGAATGGGTTCTCAGAAGATAGCTCACACCTCAAGAAATGGTAAAAGTAGTCATGAGAATATACTGAATTTTTTTTTTTTGTTAATCAAGAACTATGATGGTAACTAGCCGGGAGGCGACGATGGTTCGTGGACATTATTGAACAATGCCATGATCGGTACAATTGAGTTAGTGCAAGCTTTTGAGGAAGCCCTACCGTAAAAACCTATCTCTTCCGTAAAAATTGACCAAATCAAATCGGATTTTTTTATATGTTGTACTTATGGACATTACGCACAGCTTCTAGGAAATGAAATTGCGAGAAAAAAATCGAGAAAAAAAATTAATAAAAAGTTCAAGTGGGCGGAGCTCCGCCCACAAGGGGCGTGGGACGCCCCTCGTACAAAAAGACACAACTAGACCATGATATATAGCTTGTGTCCCAGTTTCATCAAGATCGCATCAAACGTCACGGATCTATGCTCTGGAGAGAGTCACAAATAGACAGACAGACAGACACACAGACACAACAAAAATAATGGTCACTGCTGGCGCCCGCGAACCAAAAATCTAATTTTAATTCCCCGAAATGTTGGAATTCAAGATAGCATTGCGCAAAGGAAAAGTTTTAAGTCCTCTACTGTTTCTGACAGTGACGGAAGAATTGACAAAGAATGAAAGGTTGTGATTCCCATGCAACTTATTGTATCCTGTTGACTTTTGTTGAATTCTGAAAATGAAAAAGAAACAAAAGAGATGTTTCAAAAATGGAAAAGTGTAATAGAGAAGAAAGGTTTATGCATCAACATTAATGAAACGAAAGTTATGGTCAGGGCCAATCAGAGGTGGCTCCAGAAGGGACATTTGGCCTGGGCCTCAAGTTTCAAAGGAAACCTCAAATTTAGAAACAAAAGAGATGTTTCAGAAATGGAAAATTTAATTTGTTTTATTCCATTTGATAAGTTTTGCAAAGTTTCAACAGACTGCAAAGTAATGAAGATCTACTTTCTGCAGCTGAACAATTTCAGCAACAGCACAACAAATAAATCTCAAAATATCTATGGCGAGGCCATCTTCCTCAACCGAATATATTCCACAAACTTTAAATTGGATTGCAAGCCAAAGGAATTGATTCATGAAATACTCGAACGTGGACTCTCTGGGATGTTTCCTAGTATCACAATTGCGTTGCATATTTTGGTCAGTTTGCCTGCATCAGTGGCTTCAGGTGAATGCATCAGTGCACCTGCAATGTGTTGAAGCAGGAAAAGAACTATCACCGTCAAACCATCAGACAAGAGCATTTGAGTGGGCTAGCCATGTTTCATATCAACTGTGACATTGCACAAAAGCAAGATTTCTCCTCGATCACTCGTGCATTTGAATATAAAAATGCTTGAAAAAAAATTTGTTAAATTAGAAGTAATCAAATTATATTTCACTCTTTTTTGAGATAATGATGGTCTTTTTTTTTTTATGTGTCGTCTTTTTAATTATTTTTTTATTATGGCCAGGGTCCTCAAAAGCTGGAAGTGGCCTGGGCCTCTCTGAACCTCTGTGAGTGCCTGATTATGGTGAGTGGTAAAGATATAGACAGGAAAGAAAGCAGATGATTACCTTTTTCATTATGCGGAAAAGGAATTGGAAGGAATTCAGTTAATTGTAGGCAGTGTTATAAATGGTGTCAAAAGAGGTGCAATATTTTGGTCACAAGGAACCCACCAGACCCCTTCCCCTCCCTCCTCCAACCCCTTCAACTGACTCCTCCCACCACAATCCCTCTGGACTCCCACCCCTTCCTTGTGACAGGTGGTGGCTCGTGTGTTTATAAGTTATGAATTGTGAGAAAATGAATGTTTAATACCCCTAGTTAGGTGTATCATGGTAAACTAGAAGGGCACTCGGTAGAGTGCATACCTCCACCACGTAATGCCTGATCCACGAGAACATATCGGGCCCAATACATTTTTTAGATATCGTGCTGTATATCGTTTTTGGCCCAATCCCTCAATGGTGAAGAATCACATTAAAAATTGTAGTAGTCGGATTCGGATCCGGATCTTCACCAAAATGTAATCAGTTCATCCTTGTCACACACCCAACCTTCCCACCAAATTACATCCGGATCCGTCCCCAACTTTTTGAGATATCCTGCACACAGACGGACAGAGAGAGAGGGGTGAAAACATAACCTCCTTCACCTTCGGTGGTGGAGGTAATAAATGTGATCTTTAGAGTTTTGTCGCGATTCATCTTGGGAACTCAGGGGAGAAGCGTCACAAACAAACAAATAATGTCCCAGGAAATTTGGTAACAAAATCTGGGATTTTCATAAACTAAAAATGTGAGGATGAATCATTTCAACAAAAAAGATGAAAAACAAACAAAAATGCTCCTGAGCTCAGAATTTAACTTAGAAAAGGTCAAAAGTTTATGTTACATTGGAGACATGATGGAGGCATCAGGAGCAAAATTATCCGTTCGATCAATAATAAAGCCAGCCAGGAATAAGTGGAGACAACTTGTTGGTATAATAATGAAGTACAAAAACTTTCCATTATCTGTAAAAGTTGGAGTTTATAAAACCTGTATCAAACCGGTATTGATGTATGAAAACGAAACTGGGCCCTGAGGGGACCGAAGATGTAAAAACAATGGAAAGAACAGAGATGAGAATGATACGATGGACGAATGGAACATCTGAAAGAAAGAATTATGAGCTCAGAAATCAGGAAGAGATTAAAGACCAATACCAGTGAAGAAGAACTTAGGAAGAGAAGACGTGGTTGGTGTGGTTATGTACAACGGAGGTCAGAAGATGAAGCTGTAAAGAAAGCAATAAAGCTCATGGTAGAAGGAAGAAATTGAAGAGGATGTCCTAAAAACAGATGGAATTTGTGTTGGCAATTTGGTGTCGGAGTGGGGTATCTTCCTGTAAACTCGAGTTTGTAAAGTCCAGGGGTTTCCTGAAGGTTGGGACAAGATAAATCTGTTCTAATCCTGCAGGTGAAAAATTGTGAATCCTGTAGGGTTTGTCTCACCCATACTGTAGTCCATTACGTAAGTGCTTCCCTTGCCCCCTTGCTGGGCCGGAAACCTTCAGAAGGGTTTTAATTAATTTATTTTTGGAGGGTGTAGTCTGTAGTGTATTGCTAGATGAGTCAGGTTTCTGTGCTACGTGTGCAGCTACAGGGGGTCATGAAGCGTTTGATGTCCCGCTCAGATTTTCAACAGATTCTTGTTTATTTATTTAATTAGTAGAACTCTTTAAGCTGTGACTTATTTTTGATGTTCACTTTCATGTTTGTTTGTTTTTTCTTGAATGCTTATCTTTCAAGGTAAGATAAGGGCATAAATATTGCTGCATGGAGACATTTCCGTTTGCCCGGTCTTTAGATTTTTTCATTTTCTAAAGAAATTCCTTTTAAGTACAACATGCTTTGGCCAAGACTGAGTTTTGACTGAAAGGCATAGGTTAGGACATCGCCGGCTATTGCTCTCGTCTGGTGGAATGTCTCCACAGCGAGATTAACTAGTCATCACAGTGAGCTTGTGTGGCCTAATAAAAAAGGGTTATGTTCCCTCTTCCTGGATCTGCAGGGAAAGATGGATGTGCTTGCACAGAAGCTGCATGGAACTGTAGACTGCAACACACATCCATCGTCTGGCACTTCCCCTTTGCCCACGCTGTATGTGTGCGTGTGCGTGTGCATGTAGGACGGAGTGGTTTCGTCGTTTGTATCCAAGCCTTGATTTGACCAAATTTTGTGCCATTTGTGCTCCCTCTTTGGACTTGGCTTTGGATCTTGAGTTGACTAACAGCAAGGCCCCCATCTCACTATGTCGAGTAGTGAGTGCTATCTCGTTGGGGCTTTGCAAAGCTCGCTGCCTTCAAAGATTGAGGATGGTGAAAACCTCTGTTGGGGGGAGTGAGCGGGAGGGAGGGGGGGGGGGGATAAGTGCAGACATGTTTTTGTGACATGCTCACCAGATAGATTTTGTTTTTCGTGAAATGCGAACCAAATAGATTTTGTTTTTGTAACATGCTAACCAGATAGATTTTGTTTTTGTAACATGCTAACCAAATATATTTTGTTTTTGTAACATGCTAACCAAATAGATTTTGTTTTTAAACATGCTCACCAATAAGATTTTGTTTTCGTGACATGCTCACCAGATATATTTTGTTTTTGTGACATGCATAACCAGATAATTTTGGTTTTCGTGACATGCTGACCAGATAGATTTTGTTTTTCGTGAAATGCAAACAGATAGATTTTGTTTTTGTGAAATGCAAACCAGATAGATTTTGTTTTTGGACATGCTAACCAGATAAATTTTGGTTTTCGTGACATGCTGACAAGATAGATTTTGTTTTTTGTAACATGCTAACCAGATAGATTTTGTTTTTGTGACATGCTAACCAGATAAATTTTGGTTTTCGTGACATGCTAACCAGATAGATTTTGTTTTTCGTGAAATGCAAACCAGATAATTTTGTTTTTCGTGAAATGCAAACCAGATAGATTTTGTTTTCGTGAAATGCAAACCAGATAGATTTTGTTTTTCGTGAAATGCAAACAGATAGATTTTGTTTTCGTGAAATGCAAACCAGATAGATTTTGTTTTCGTGAAATGCAAACAGATATATTTTGTTTTTTGGGACATGCTAACCAGATAGATTTTGTTTTTGTGACATGCTAACCAGATAGAATTTGTTTTCCCGACATGCAACCAAGATATATTTTGTTTTTCGTGACATGCTAACCAGATAGAATTTGTTTTTCGTGACATGCTAACCAGATAGATTTTGTTTTTGTGACATGCTAACCAGATAGAATTTTGTTTTCCTGCAACCAGATAAATTTTGGTTTTCGTGAAATACTGATCAGATAGATTTTGTTTTGAAATGCAAAACCAAATAGATTTGTTTTTTTGTGACATGCAACCAGATAGATTTTGTTTTTGTGACATGCTAACCAGATAGATATTGTTTTTTGTGACATGCAAACCAGAATAGATTTTGTTTTTGTGACATGCAACCAGATAGATATTGTTTTTTGTGACATGCAACCAGATAGATATTGTTTTTTGTGACATGCAAACCAGATAGATTTTGTTTTGTGACATGCCAACCAGATAGATTTTGTTTTTGTGACATGCTAACCAGATAGATATGTTTTTTGTGACATGCAAACCAGATAGATTTTGTTTTTGTGACATGCTAACCAGATAGATATTGTTTTCGTGAAATGCGAACCAAATAGATTTTGTTTTTGGACATGCTAACAGATAGATTTTGTTTTTGTGACATGCTAACCAGATAGATTTTGTTTTTCGTGAAATGCTAACCAAATAGATTTTGTTTTTTGTGAATGCTAACCAGATAGATTTGTTTTTCGTGAAATGCGAACCAGATAGATTTTTTTTTGTGACATGCTAACCAAATGATTTTGTTTTTTGTGACATTCTAACAGATAGATTTTGTTTTTGTGACATGCTAACCAAAAAGATTTGTTTTTTGTGACATGCTAACCAGATAGATTTTTGTTTTTTGTGACATGCTAACACAGATAGATTTTGTTTTTGTGACATGCTAACCAGATAGAATTTGTTTTCCCGACATGCCAACCAGATATATTTTTGTTTCTCGTGACATGCTAACCAGATAGAATTTGTTTTTCGTGACATGCTAACCAGATAAGATTTGTTTTGGTGACATGCTAACCAGATATAATTTGTTTTCCCGCATGCCAACCAGATATATTTTGTTTTTCGTGACATGCTAACAGATAGAATTTGTTTTTCATGAACATGCTAACCAGATAGATTTTGTTTTTGTGACATGCTAACCAGATAGATATTGTTTTTCGTGAAATGCGAACCAAATAGATTTTGTTTTTGTGAAATGCTACCCAGATAGATTTTTGTTTTTCATGACATGCTAACAAGATAGATTTTGTTTTTGTGACATGCTAACCAGATAGATATTGTTTTTCGTGACATGCTAACCAGATAGATTTTGTTTTTCGTGAAATGCAAACCAGATAGAATTTGTTTTTCGTGAAATGCTAACCAAATAGATTTTGTTTTTGTGAAATGCTAACCAGAAGATTTTGTTTTTCGTGAAATGCGAACCAGATAGATTTTGTTTTTGTGACATGCTAACCAAATTGATTTTGTTTTTGTGACATTCTAAACAGATAGATTTTGTTTTTGTGACATGCTAACCAAAAAGATTTTGTTTTTTGTGACATGCTAACCAGATAGATTTTGTTTTTGTGACATGCTAACCAGATAGATTTTTGTTTTTGTGACATGCTAACCAGATAGAATTTGTTTCCGACATGCAACCAGATATATTTTGTTTCTCGTGAACATGCTAACCAGAATGAATTTGTTTTTCGTGACATGCTAACCAGATAGATTTTGTTTTGGTGACATGCTAACCAGATATAATTTGTTTTCGACTGCCAACCAGATAATTTTGTTTTTCGTGACATGCTAACCAGATAGAATTTGTTTTTATGACATGCTAACAGATAGATTTTGTTTTTGTGACATGCTAACCAGATAGATACTGTTTTTCGTGAAATGCGAACCAAATAGATTTTGTTTTTTGTGAATGCTAACCAGATAGATTTTTGTTTTCATGACATGCTAACCAGATAGATTTTGTTTTTGTGACATGCTAACCAGATAGATTATTGTTTTTCGTGACATGCTAACCAGATAGATTTTTGTTTTTTCGTGAAATGCAACCAGATAGATTTGTTTTTGTGAAATGCAAACCAGATAGATTTGTTTTTGTGACATGTAACAGATAATTTTGGTTTTCGTGACATGCTGACCAGATAGATTTTGTTTTTCGTGAAATGCAAACCAAATAGTTTTTGTTTTTTGTGACATGCTAACAGATAGATTTTGTTTTTGTGACATGCCAACCAGATAGATATATGTTTTTTGTGACATGCAACCAGATAGATTTTGTTTTTGTGACATGCCAACCAGATAGATTTTGTTTTTGTGACATGCAACCAGATAGATAATTTTTTTTTGTGACATGCAAACCAGATAGATTTTGTTTTTGTGACATGCTAACCAGATAGATATTGTTTTTCATGAAATGCGAACCAAATAGATTTTGTTTTTGTGAAGTGCTAACCAGATAGAATTTGTTTTCCCGACATGCCAACCAGATATATTTTGTTTTTCGTGACATGCTAACCAGATAGATTTTGTTTTTGTGACATGCTACCAGATAGATATTGTTTTTCCGTGAAATGCGAACCAAATAGATTTTGTGTTTTGTGACATGCGAACCAAATAGATTTTGTTTTTGTAACATGCTAACCAAGATAGATTTTGTTTTTGTGACATGCGAAACCAAATCGATTTTTTGTTTTTGTAACATGCTGACCAAATATATTTTGTTTTTGTCACATGCTAACCAAATATATTTTGTTTTTGTGACATGCTAACCAGATAGATTTTGTTTTTGTAACATCCTAACCAAATAGATTTTGTTTTTGTGACATGCCAACCAGATAGATAAGTTTTTTGTGGACATGCAGGAGCCAGATAAGATTTTGTTTTTTTTGGTGGAACATGCCACACCAGATAGCTTTTGTTTTTGTGACATGCCAACTCAGATAGATAATGTTTTTTTGTGGACATGCAAAAAACAGATAGATTTGTTTTTGTGACATGACTAACCAGATAGATATTGTTTTCATGAAATGCCGAACCAAATAGATTTTGTTTTTGTGAAGTGTCTAACCGATAGAATTTTGTTTTTCCGCGACATGCCAACCAGATATTTTTGTTTTTCGTGACAATGCTAAACCAGAATAGATTTTGTTTTTGTGAACATGCTAACCAGATAGTATATTGTTTTTCGTTGAAATGGCGAACACCAAAATAGATTTGTGTTTGTGACATGGCGAACCAAATAGATTTTGTTTTTGTAACATGCTAACCAGATATATTTTTGTTTGTGACATGCTACAAGATATATTTGTGTTTTGTGACATGCTAACCCAGATAGGATTTTGTTTTTGTGAAATGCAACCAATAGATTTTGTTTTTGTAACATGCTACCAAATATTTTGTTGTTTTTGTCACATGCTAACCAAATGTATTTTGTTTTTTGTGACATGCCTAACGCAGATAGATTTTTGTTTTTAACATCCTAACCAGATAGATTTTGTTTTTGTTGACATGCAACCAGTATAGATTTTGTTTTTTGGACATGCTAACCAGATAGATTTTGTTTTTGTGGACATGCACCAGATAGAATTTGTTTTCGAATTGCCAACCAGATATTTTTTTTGTCGCTAGCATGCTAACCAGATAGATTTTGTTTTTTCTGACATGCTAAGCAGAAATAAGATTTTGTTTTTGTGACATGCCTAACCAGATAGAATTTGTTTCCCGACTGCAACCAGATATATTTTGTTTTTTCGTGAATGCTAACCAGAATAGATTTGGTTTTTTGTGACATGCTAAACAATAGATTTTTTTTTTGAATGCTAACCAGATAGATTTGTTTTTCGTGAAATGCGAACCAAATAGATTTTTGTTTTTGTAACATGCTAACCAGATAGATTTTGTTTTTGTAACATGCTAACCAGATATATTTTGTTTTGTAACATGCTAACCAAATAGATTTTGTTTTGACATGCTCACCAAAATAGATTTGTTTTTTGTAACATGCTCAACCAGATATATTTTTTTTTTGTGACATGCTAACCAAATAATTTTGTTTGTGACATGCTAACCAGATAGATTTTGTTTTTTTGTGAAATGCTCTAACCAGATAGATTTTGTTTTTGTGACATGCTAACCAGATAGATTTGTTTTCGTGACATGCAACAAGATATATTTTGTTTTTTCGTGACATCTAACCAGATAGATTTGTTTTTTAATGCTACCAGATAGTTTTGTTTTTGTGACATGCTAACCAGATAAATTTTGGTTTTCGTGACATGCTACCAGATAGATTTTGTTTTTGTGAAATGCAACCAGATAGATTTTGTTTTTGTGAAATGCAACCAGATAGATTTTGTTTTTGTGACATGCTAACCAGATAAATTGTTGTTTCGTGAACATGCTAACAGATATTGTGTATTTTGTTTTTGGTAACATGCTAACCAGATAGATTTTGTTTTTGTGACATGCTAACCAGATAAATTTTGTTTTCGTGACATGCTACCAGATAGATTTTGTTTTGTGAAATGCAAACCAGATAGATTTTGTTTTCGTGAAATGCAAACCAGATAGATTTTGTTTTTGTGAAATGCCAAAACCAGATAGATTTTGTTTTCGTGAAATGCAAACCAAGATAATTTTGTTTTTGTGACATGCTAACCAGATAGATTTTGTTTTTGTGACATGCTAACACAGATAGAATTGTTTTCATGTCAACCAGATAAATTTTGTTTTTCGTGACATGCTACAGATAGATTTTGTTTTTCGTGAAATGCTAACCAGATAATTTTGTTTTTCGTGAATGCAAACCAGATAGAATTTGTTTTTCGTGACATGCTAACCAGATAGATTTTTGTTGACATGCTAACCAGATAGATTTGTTTTCGGACATGCAACCAGATAAATTTTGTTTTGTGACATGCTACAGATAGATTTTGTTTTTCGTGAAATGCAAACCAAAATAGATTTTGTTTTTGTGACATGCAACCAGATAGATTTTTGTTTTTGTGACATGCAACCAGATAGATATTGTTTTTTGTGACATGCAACCAGATAGATTGTTTTTTGTGACATGCAACCAACCAGATAGATTTTTTTTTGTGACATGCAACCAGATAGATATTGTTTTTTGACATGCAAACCAGATAGATTTTGGTTTTGTGACATGCAACCAGATAGTATTTTTGTTTTTGTGACATGCTAACCAGATAGATATTGTTTTTTGTGACATGAGAACCAGATAGTATTTGTTTTTGTGACATGCTAACCAGATAGATTTTGTTTTTGTGACATGCTAACCAAATGATTTTGTTTTTTGTGACATCTAACAGATAGATTTTGTTTTGTGACATGCTATCCAAAAGATTTGTTTTTTGTCATGCTAACCAGATAGATTTTGTTTTTGTGACATGCTAACCAGATAGATTTTGTTTTGTGACATGCTAACAAGATAGAATTTGTTTTCCGACATGCAACCAGATATATTTTGTTTTTTCGTGACATGCTAACCAGATAGATTTGTTTTTCGTGACATGCTAACCAGATAGATTTTGTTTTTGTGACATGCTAACCAGATATAATTTGTTTTCCCGACATGCAACCAGAATATTTGTTTTTTCGTGACATGCTAACCAGATAGAATTTGTGTTTTGTGACATGCTAACCAGATAGATTTTGTTTTTGTGACATGCTAACCAGATATGATATTGTTTTCGTGAAATGCGAACCAAATAGATTTTGTTTTTGTGAATGCTACCAGATAGATTTGTTTTTCGTGAAATGCAAACCAGATAGATTTTGTTTTTGTGAATTGCAAAACCAGATAGATTTTGTTTTGTGACATGTAACCAGATAAATTTTGTTTTCGTGACATGCTACCAGATAGATTTTGTTTTTCGTGATGTAAAATCCAAATATTTTTGTTTTTGGTGACATGCTAACCTAGATAGATTTTGTTTTTTGTGACTGCTAACCAGATAGATATTTGTTTTTGTGACATGCAAACCAGATAGATTTTTGTTTTTGTGACATGCAACCAGATAGATTTGGTTTTGTGACATGCACCAGATAGATTTGTTTTTTGTGACATGCAACCAGATAGATTTTGTTTTTGTGACATCTAACCAATAGATATTTTGTTTTTCTGAAATGCGAACCAAATAGATTTTGTTTTTGTGAATGCTAACCAGATAGATTTGTTTTTCCGACATGCCAACCAATATATTTTGTTTTTCGTGACATGCTACCCAGATAGATTTTGTTTTTGTGACATGCAACCAGATAGATATTGTTTTCTGAAATGCAACCAAATAGATTTTTGTTTTTGTGACATGCAACCAATAGATTTTGTTTTTGTAACATGCTAACCAGATATATTTTGTTTTGTGACATTGCATACCAAATATAGTTTTTTGTTTTTGTGACATGCTAACCAGATAGATATTGTTTTTGTGACATGCGAACCAAATAGATTTTGTTTTTGTTTTGTAGAATATGCTGACCCAAATATATTTTTGTTTTTGTAGCAATGCTAACCAGATAATATTTGTTTTTGTGACATGCTAACGCAAGATAGATTTTGTTTTTGTAACATCACCAAATAGATTTTGTTTTTGTGACATGCTAACCAGATAATTTTGTTTTTGGACATGCTAACAAAGATAGATTTTTTTTGTTTTGTGACATGCTAACCAGATAGAATTTGTTTTGTGACATGCCAACCAGAATATATTTGTTTTGTTGTACATGCTAACCAGATAGATTTGTTTTCGTGACATGCTAACACAGATAGATTTTGTTTTTGTGAACATGCTAACTGTCCAGATAGAATTTGTTTTCCCACAATGCCAACCAGATATATTTTGTTTTTCGTGACATGCTAACCAGATAGATTTGTTTTTGTGACATGCTAACCAAATAACGATTTTGTTTTTGTAACATGCTAACCAATAGATTTTGTTTTTCGTGAATGCGAACCAAATAGATTTTGTTTTTGTAACATGCTAACAGATAGATTTTGTTTTTGTAACATGCTAACCAAAATAATATTTTGTTTTGTAACATGCTAACCAATAGATTTTGTTTTGTGAACATGCTACCAAATAGATTTTGTTTTTGTAACATGCTCAACAGATATATTTTGTTTTGTGACATGCCAACGTCAGATAGATTTTGTTACCTTCAACGGGGCATCAGCCTGGCTGGAGACTTGTATTTTGGGTGCTGTCAGTCTGTCCATTTGTCGTAAATGACAGCACAGATTTCTTTCATATTCGGCACATGTCTGCAGCAATAATACCTGGGCATGAGACACATCATATGATTTTGAGATTGGAGCCAAAAGTCATGGGACACACTATTTTATTTTCTGAATTTTGTCAATTTTTTATATTACACAAGAGAAGAGTACAGGATTGTATAGGGCAGATCATAAAAAGGCAACTGATCATGCCATGATTTTCTTAGTAATATGGTTGTGAATAAATTTCAAATGCGCTAAGATTGCTGTGAGACAGTGGTTTTTTTTTTTTTACAGGGTTCTATATATTATAACGCTCGTTCATTATCATCACATCTATGTATAATATTCTGTTCCACCCCCAAAATTTTTGGTTTTGGAATAAAAGCTTTGCCCCCCTGGGGAACTCCACTCACAATTTCCAACCTATATGGCCCAACGTTGATGCTTACTGCAATGTGAAGCCAAAGACATCTTCAGAGCTGTCATATTCACAATCACCATGCCCTCCCTATAAGTTTTCCTTTCAGTGTAAAATGACCAAGACAACAGTTAAAAGGATTTTGCGCTGATCGGCATCAAGGGCCTTGAGAAGATAGGCTTCAGTGATCGAGGCAGTGGTCTGTTGCCGATACACAACCCAGATAACTGTGGCATTCTCTCAAGCAGAGCTTTTACCATGGAGGTTATGCAGATCTTTGCTATTAATTCTGACCATTTTCTCTCCAATGACTTGACCAGAAACCACAAAACCCATGTTATTATAAAGGTCTTTGTCCTATGAGTTCCAGGAATCTCACGCAGTTGTGAAAGAAAACATCCGTCATCATTTACTTTGTACGATGTGTATCATTGGTTGTTGGCCAGGAAGAAGATAATTGGTTTTGGGTCGTTTATTGGCACAATTAGGCTGTTCATGATCCCTTGAGAGATGTAATTCTGCTGGGTTTCTGCATATCTCATGGAATTGTGAGTTGGACAGGCAGCCATGGTGGGCCATGATACGTAAGTATTGCTTCGATCGCGGTTTCTGTGAAGTTGGTGAGAGCAAGTATCAACAAAGGAGAGAGGAAAGTATTAAATATTCCACTGTTACAATGAAGTCATGAAGAAATATGTAATGATGGATGTGGGAATGCCCATTTGCTTTTATGAGTGGGAGGAGGGTGAGGAGGGGAGGACAGAGGGTTATGGGTGTTTCGGAGAAAGGGGCAATGAAAAAAAAAAAATTGGTGGGACAGAGTTGGGAGGGCTTGTTTGAAGTTTTTTGGGGGGAGGACTTTTGCTGGGCAGGGGGTGAGGAGTTGTGGTGGGGGGAGAGGAGGAGGAGATTGGGACCATACTCTGTGCAGAGTGTTGGTGCTGCTTAAGCAATCTCCTTGGCTATTGGGCACAATCCTGGAGGGTCCCACTCCGCACAGTATACAGCATGCTGGCACTCATTTTGCCGACCTCGAGAAGGATGACAGGCGAGTTAACCCCACCTGGTATTAATTCAATAGCTGAGTGGGATTGGACTCAGGACCTAGGATCCAAACCCACCACCTAACCATTAAGTCAACCACCAAGGCTAGAGGAGAGGTTGAAGACCAAATTGGAGAGGGGATTTTGCCTTAGGGTTGGGAAGGAGAAGTGAGAAAATGGTTTGGAGCAGAAGCGAGGCTTGAGGACTCAGGGTTGGGAAAGGGGGAGAGGTTGATGATTGGGCTTTGTGAAGAGGGGGATAGTTGAGAATTTGAAGTCTCATTTTGCAATGAGCAGATATTCCATGGGTCCCTGCGAGTTAAAATAATGGGGCAATTTAACATCGAGCAGTGGATCTATATTTATGACAGGTGCATTGAAATAAAGTCACCATAGAGAGTGCAGAGAGCATTTCAGGGAAGATTCCTTGTATCTCGTGTATCAGCTTAAAAAAACAACAAAGGTATTCATGTAAAACATGAAGGATACTGGATCATTAGCAAACACGAATAAGGGCTGTTCATGACGACATGTTACTGCACGTGTCCCAAACTATTTGAACTGTCCAGCAACAAATGGACAAAAGTCCACGTTAATCAACAAAACGACACCCAGCTGAAAAGGAATCAGTGGAACATCATGTGATGAATACTGAAGGAAGAAATTGGGGGTTTTCCTGAGAAAATTCAGCTTTTCAGGCACTTCATGAAAATGATCACAGAAGAACATATTAATTTAGTAACCACTTTTCTGAAGCATTGGAAAATGAAGACCTCAGTATCGGTGAGGTTATTTTCTCTGATGAATGCTATCTATAATAATAAATGTCAGTGTGTGCGTGTGCGTGTGCGTGTGTGTGTGTGCGTGTGTGTGTGTGCGTGTGTGTGTGTGTCTCCTCTATAACTCCAGAACCATAAAACCTAGCAGCTGCATGCATACTAAGAGAACTCCAAGGTAGTACATACTGAAAATTGGGTGTTTGGGTTCATTAAAACACCCCTTTTGAAGATAATTAACGGCATTATTTAATTATATATTTTATCAGGTGATCCTTGGCAACCTTGCTCTGGATGGGGTCTTCAGACATTTCGTGGGTTACCTTGCTGGGGTCTGAAACCACCATGTTTTTTGGCCTGCTCAACCATGCTTTGACTTGGAACAGGCCGCAATGATTTCTTCATGACAAAGTTGTTGTTTTACTTCTTCACCTATTATATCAATCCTGTTCATTTAAGCTAGCATCGCTGGAATCATGCAATGCTTAAGGCCCTGTCACACTTGAGATTTAGCCAGCGTATGCCGACGTATGAAAAATTTGTCTAAAACGCTGGCACATGTCGAATAGATTATGGGTAAGTTTTTGTATACGTTAAGGGCACGTGAAGCACACGCTGGCATACGTCGTAGTACGCCAAGCTCGTCGACAATTTTTAACAGACTGCAAAGTATATGGGCATGAGGTTTTGTGACGTAGCCACGTATGTCACCGTGCATACGCTGGCCATAGTTTAGGCACGTTATGCGATTGTTGACACACGTCGACACACGTATCTGTAAGTTACTCATAAGTCGAAACACGTCGAGGTAATGTTTAGCATACCCGAAACTTATTTCTAACCTATGAGTAACGTGTTGTAGGCACGTTACGCATTGTTGACACACGTCGACACACGTTCTTGTAAGTTACTCATAAGTCGAAACACGTCGAGGTAATGTTTAGCGTCAGTGTTCCAGACTCCATGTTTTTTTTTTTTCCTTCAGCATGACGGTGATGTTGCACTGCGATTCTAGCTGGCGATGCGGTTATGATTTAAATCGTTGACGGGTGCGCAGCATTAATTATATTAACCGCACTAGAAATCGAAGTGTCAACATCACGTCATACAAAGAAAAAAATTTTTTTTTCAACATGCTGAAAATTTGTCGACGTACCTACGACGTATGCCAGCGTGCTTCAGCGTGCCTCTTAACGTATACAAACTTACCATAACGTTCGACGTGTGCCAGCGTATTCGGAAAAAATTTTCATACGTCAGCATACGCTGGCTAAAACGTCAAGGTGTGACAGCGGCTTGACACTTCGATGTCTAGTGCGGTTATGATTTGAATTGTCGAGCCGCAGCTTTTAATAGGCTACGCCACGTGATCGTCGGCGATACGCTGCCCCGCTGATGCATAAGTTAGACTATCTTGGGTGTAGGTTGTGAACGCCGACAACAGCTCAGCATTCGTTGATATAAGTTATCTATATGTTATCGAAACATTAATGTGTACGTTACTAATACGTTATGCATAGTCAAACTCGTTATGAATACGTCCAAAACTGGAAAAAAAATCAATAGTTTCAGCGTACGCAGCGTTTTACATACATTTTGATACCTTGCCATAGCCTGGCTAAAATGTCAAGTGTGACAGGGCCTTTATATACCACTTGGAGATGCACGCGTTCATGGCTTTATTTCATTTCTGCACATGTGACGACCTCGAAATCTCTTAAACTAAGCCGAGTTACAAAATGTAAACTACAGATTCGAAATTAGCAGCAGTTCTGATTCGAAGAAAACCCACCTCCACCCTCTTTTCTCTCTCTTTTCTTCCTACTCGCCGCCCACCCCTTCTCTTCTCTTCCTTCTCTTTCTCTCACCTCTCTCTTCTTTCTCTCCTCTCTCTCTCTCTCTCTCTATCTCTCTCTCTCTCTTCTCTACTCTCTCTCTCTCTCTCTCGCACCTCTCTCTCTCTTCTCTCTCTCTCTCATCTCTGTCCTCTCTCTCATCTGCGTCCAACCTCGCACCTCCTCCCGCAGTGCATAGCAACATTTGTTAAGGCATCACTCTCCACCTCCCCCCCCCCTCTTTTCCCTTCCTCGCTCTTCCCTCTTCATAGCTTCTCTTCCTCCATACTTTACCCTCCCTCCAATCCTCCCTCCTCCTCTCCCTCGCTTCCATGCTCTCCCTCCCTCTTCTTCCATCCCTCTGCCTCCCCTCCACCCTCTCTCCTCCTCCTGCTTCCTCTCACCCCACTCTCTCCTCTCTTCCTCTCCCCCTACATCCCATCAGTGAAGCAGGGTTGTATTTGCTCGTATGTACATAATTGGGATGATGAGTAAACAGATTGCTCATTGTGAGGTTTTTGGAAAAGCCTCAAGAACATGAAGAAGCCTCGCTTAACACTCAAAAAAAATCACCGTCTGGTGTGGATTGAGTTCAGAACGAATCAGTGGTCCTATTTTTTGAACACCTACCACGAAACGATAGTCACTGTTGAATTAGCTTGTTATCTTCACATGCTGAAGACTTACTGTGGAACAGGGTGAGAAATAATGAAACTCTGGTTTCAACAACAATGGAACACATCACACACCTCCAAATGAATTGTCTCACTTGGCTGAGGAAAATTCCCTGTTGCCCTTATCAGTCAAAGAACTGAATTCCCATGGTCCCTGATCCCTGACTTATCACCATGGAATATTTTTTTTATGGGGACGAGTTGAAGGAGTGTTTCAGCTAAAAAGAACCACAATTGCTGATTGAAAGATGCAGTTATTCAGATTATCTCAGGAGTTTTGCAAGGATACCCTTCAGAAAGTGATGCATAACCTGTTGCTGCAAATAAGAAAAATGTAGAGAATAGAAGGTTATATTGAGGTTTGAGTGTGTAAAAGTTGAGGATTGTACAAATATTTCACTTTAAAAGATTATTTCATATTCGTCACTTAAGGGGCTGTCACACCTTGACGTTTTAGCCAGCGTATGGCAAGGTATCAAATTATGTAAAAGCTGGCGTACGCTGAACTATTGATGTTTTTTTAAAGTTTTTGCGTATAATAACGTGTTGGACGTATGCATAACGTATTAGTAACGTACACAGAACGTTTCATCACATACAGATAACTTATACAACGATGCTGAGCGTGTTGTCGACGTTCACAACCTATGCCCAACGATAGTCTAACTTATGCATAGCGCGGCAGCGTATCGCCAGATCACGTGGCGTAGGCTATTAATAGGCTGCGGCTCGACGATTCAAACTAACCGCACTAGACATCGAAGTGTGAAGCGCTGTGTCAACCTTGACGTTTTAGCCAGCATATGCCGACGTATGAAAATTTGCCAACCAAGCTGGCACACGTCGAATAAGTTATGGGTAAGTTTTGTATACGTTAAGAGCACGCTGGCATACGTCGTAGTAGCTGGCATACGTTCATAACCGCGAGTACGTCGAGAAATTTTTCAGCATGTTGAAAATTTCTCGACGTACTCGGCATGAACACGTTTCGCATACGCTGGCCATAAGTTGTAGGCAAGTTAGCGATCGTTGACAACACGTTACTTGTACGTTACTCATAAGTCGAAACAGTCGAGGTAATGGTTGCGTCAGTGTTCCAGACTCCCGGTTTTTTTTTTCTTCGGTATGACGGTGATGTTGACACTTCGATTTCTAGTGCGGTTATGATTTAAATCGTTGAGTGGCAGCCTATTAAATATATTATATTATAACCGCACTAGAAATCGAAGTGTCAACATCACCGTCATACCGAAGAAAAAAAAAACCAGGGAGTCTGGAACACTGACGCTAACCATTACCATGACGTGTTTCGACTTAGAGTAACGTACAAGTAACTGTGTCGACGATCGCCGTAACGTGCTACAACACGTTACTCATAGGTTAGAAATAAGTTTCGGGTATGCTAAACATTACCTCGACGTGTTTCGACTTATGAGTAATTTACAAGTAACGTGTGTCGATGTGTGTCAACGATCATGTAACGTGCCTACAACTTATGGCCAAGCGTATGCGGAACGTGTGAGTCATAGGCTGGCATACGTCGAAAAATTTCAAGCATGGAAAATTTGTCTAACAGCTTGGCGTACTACGACGTATGCAAGCGTACTACGACGTATGCCAGCGTGCTCTTAACGTATACAAACGTACCATAACGTATTCGACGTGCGCAGCGTTTTAGCCAAAATACTTCCTACGTCAGGCATACGCTGGCTAAATCGTCAAGGTGTGACAGGGCCTTTACATCGAGTTTCGTTTTTTTTGTTTTACTTACACCTTGATGGCCCACCCTGTAAATGCTTTTAGAAATGATTGTATATTTACATACACTTTACCATCTGTGTGACCAGTGCACAACTTCTGAATTCTTTATTTATTAATATACACTTGACCATCTCCACCACCAACGCACAGCATTGAATTATTACTTGGCAATTTTGTTTGTTTGTTTTTTGATGAGTACCGTATGTTGATCACTTCCATTTGTTTATCTGTGCGTTCACCTTTCATCTCCAACAGGTCACAATATTCAGCCGATCTTCATGAAACTTCACTAAACGGTGGAGTCGGTGGTTTGAAAGAATCCGAAATATTTTTGAGGTAAAAAGGTCAACAACGGTTTATAATTTCTAAAATCCTCAAATTTTATCCGATTGACTTCAAATTTGAAGAGGATATACATACAAGGTCATGAATTCAACCACCAACTATATTTGAGGTCAACATCGGCCAAATTTCTAAAATTGTCAATTTTCATCCGATTGACAATTTGAACAGGATTTTCAAATCAGCTCACCGAATACAACCACCAATTATTTTTGAGTTCAGCATATGCCAAAACGTCAACATAGGCCAAAGGTCAGCAACTTAGGTGCAATTTCTAAAATTGAGAGGAAAGGCCAAAAACTATAGAGATCATGATATCTGAAAAAGTTTGGATGAGTTATGACAAAACTCGTTGGATGAGTTGGTTAAGTGACAAAAACAAATGGATTAGATTTTAATTCAGATCAAGCCCATCATTGGGATACAAAATGTAAACTATTCAGCCTGGTGGAGGTATGCGCTCCACCGAGTGCCATTCTGCTTTGTTCTGTTTTGCCAAGTGTCGCTCTATGAGAGATTTTTCATTCATTTATTTATATACACTTGCCAATCTCCACCACCAACACACAGCATTTAATTATTTATTTACTTTTTCCACTTCATGATCTCCACTAACGAACACACACTTATTTGGATTATTTATTTATTTATTTGAATCCACTTTACCATCTCCATTATAGACATGCCATCTTGAATTATTTATATAAACTTTAGCATCTCCATGACCAACGTAGAATCTTGAATTATTTATTTATTTCTGCTTTACCAACTTATAACTTTGAATTATTTCAATACACTTTACAATCACCAATCCTGAGATGACACCATTAATTATTTATGTATTTATAATTTATCATCCAATGACAAACAAACAACTTTGAATGATTTATTTGCTTATTTACATACACTTTACTATCACTCTTACTGACATAACACCTTGAATTATTTATTTATTTCTGCTTTAACAATCTCAACTACCAGCATTCCACTTTGAATTGTTTCATTATTTACTGGCAAAGGTTGCTGGGCAATGCCGGGTCCTCCCTCCTACCCTTCCCCGCTCTCATCCCACACCATCCCTGCCTCCTCCACCCACACAGCCTCCTCCAGACTCCAAGTCCACCCCTTCCCCTCCTTCCTTCCACCTCCTCCCACCCCTTCCTTCAGACTCCACCCCCACCCCTTCCCTCCCTCTCCCCACATCTGCCTGTCCACCCCTCCTCCAGACTCCAGTCCACCCTTCCCCTCCCTCCTCTCACTCTCCCACCCTTTCCCCTGTCTCCTCCAATCCCCCTCCCTCATCCACTCCACCCCCTTCCTCTGGACTGCCACCTCCTTCCCTCATGAACTGGTGGTGGCTCGTGTGTTTATAAGTTATGAATTGTGAGAAAATGACTGTTTGAAACCCCGAGTAAGGTGTATCGTGGTTAAAACAAACAAACATGATCCTATAAAGTTTGGTCACGATCAACCATGGGAGCTCAGAGAGGTAGCATCACAAACAAACAAACAAACAACGTCTCATTCGTTTTTATGGAGAAGATAACATCGCTCCAAGCTCCTCATTAAATGAAATGCATCTTAAATGAAAGTAGATTGCACAAAAAGGTGAAACAATGCGATCTTGTGTAAAACAAACAAAAAAAATTTCTACATTTCAGTCTCAGCAAATATGGTCTGTTCCCCACAGCCAGAAAAAAGGATTGCATCACCAAAAAAAGGACCACTATCGACTGTATCCCCATGGCTTGCAAACAAACAAACATTGAAGCATAGCACTCAAAGTTGAGTAAGAAAGTCATCTATAATACAAATATTTCAGCAAAAAGACAAATACAGTAAATGGAAAGTGGTAAAAAAAAAATGGTGAAACAGTGGTATGCTTCATTACCAAGCAGCTTATGGAGTGCTCATCAAGTGGCTTAAGCACTCAAGCAAGCACACCAACGAAACAGTTCATAAGGAATGGATGGTTTGGCAGATAAAATAAGTGATGTTTTCAGCGAAGATCAGGCATTCAATGATGAGCGCTTTATCGGAATTATTTTTCACTCAATGAAGTTGGACTTTGGGCAATTTCCTTAAGCTTTTCTTCACTCAATATAATTATTCAAACAGTAGAAGAAGTTAAGTTTAATGCTTTGACAATTTCACTTTTTCTTGTGTAAATATGGAGGAGGAGGGAGCCTTGATGAAAGCTTCGTTATAAGATATACGCTGAGTTATAAGAATTGGTAATTTCTTGAAATTTTCTAATTTCACTCCAGATTTCAAGAGTTATTCAGTCACCAGCTGCGATCCTCAAAATCTGAAGACAGATTTTGATTATATATTTTAATTAGTTTGTGGGAGGTCATCGTGAAAAATTGCCAAGGCATTTGTGAATAGGCCGAAACAAAATGGCGACTTAAGACCCCGGTGAGGTGACAGCGGGCTGACCAAGGATAAGCCTGTTTTTGTTTTTTCATGATGAGAGGAGTTAATTATCTTCATAAGGGGTGTTTAAATTTACCCAAACACCCAGATTTAATCAATGTATGCCAATGAAGTTCCCTAAGTATGCATGCAAAAGTTTGGGCAGCTAGGTTTCATAGTTTTGGAGTTATGGAGGAGACACACACACTGACACACACACACACAC
>CM068952.1:100461492-100490296 GCA_035128595.1 Eptatretus atami
CATAAAGTTGTAGGCAAGTTACGCGATCGTTGAACACACGTTACTTGTACGTTACTCATAAGTCGAAAACCACGTCGAGGTAATGGTTTAAGCGTCAGTGTTCCAGACTCCCTGGTTTTTTTTTTCTTCGGTATGACGGTGATGTTGACACTTCGCATTTCTGTGCGGTTATGATTTAAATCGTGAGTTGCAGCCTATTAAAATATATTATATTATTAACCGCACTTAGGAAATCGAAAGTGTCACATCACCGTCATACCGAAGAAAAAAAAAACCAGAGTCTGGAACACTGACGCTAACCATTACCATGACGTGGTTCGACTTATGAGTAACGTAACAAGTAACGTGGTCGACGATCGCGTAACGTGCTACAACACGGTTACTCAATAGGTTAGAAATAATCGGTATGTAAACATTACCTCGACGTATGTTTCGACTTGATGAGTAATTACAATAACGTGTGTGCGATGTGTGTCAAACGATCATGTAAACGTGCCTACAACTTATGGCCAACGATGCGGAACGGTGAGTCAAGGCTGGCATACGTCGAAAAATTTCAAGCATGGAAAATTTGTTCTAACGCTTGGCGTACTACGACGTGCCACGTACTACGACGTATGCCAGCGTGCTCTTAAACGTTATACAAACGTACCCATAACGTATCGACGTGCGCAAGCGTTTTACCAAATTTTCATACGTCAGCATACGCTGGCTATAATCGTCAAGGTGTGACAGGCCCTTTACATCGAGTTTCGTTTTTTTGTTTTACTTACACCTTGATGGCCCACCCTGTAAATGCTTTAAAATGATTGTAATTACCATACACTTTACCAATTTCGTGCGACCAGGCACACTTCTGTAATTCTTTATTTATAATATTTACCTGACCACTCACCACAACGCACAGCATGATTATTAACTTTGGCATTTTGTTGTTTGTTTTTTGATGAGTACCGTATGTTGATCACTTCCATTTTTTATCTGTTGCTTCACCTTTCATCTCCAACAGTCACAATATCAGCCGATCTTCATGAAACTTCACTAAACGGCTGGAGTCGGTGGTTTGAAAGAATCCGAAATATTTTGAGGTAAAAAGGTCAACACGGTTTCTAATTCTAAAATCCTCAAATTTTATCCGATTGACTTCAATTTGAAGAGGATATACATACAAGGTCATGAATTCAACCACCAACTATATTTGAGTCAACATCGGCCAAATTTCTAAAAATGTCAATTTTCATCCGATTGACAATTTGAACAGGATTTTCAAATCAGCTCACCAATACAACCACCAATTATTTTTAGTCAGCTATATGCCAAAACGTCAACATAGGCCAAAGGTCAGCAACTAGGTGCAATTTCTAAAATTGAGAGGAAAGGCCAAAAACTATAGAGATCATGATATCTGAAAAAGTTTGGATGAGTTATGACAAAACTCGTTGGATGAGTTGTTAAGTGACAAAAACAAATGGATTAGATTTTAATTCAGATTCCAAAGCCCATCATTGGGATACAAAATGTAAACTATTCAGCCTGGTGGAGGTATGCGCTCCACCGAGTGCCATTCTGCTTTGTTCTGTTTTGGCAAGTGTCGCTCTATGAGAGATTTTCATTCATTTATTATATACACTTGCCAATCTCCACCACCAACACACAGCATTTAATTATTTATTTACTTTTTCCACTTCATGATCTCCACTAACAAACACACACTTATTTTGGATTATTTATTTATTATTTGAATCCACTTTACCATCCCATTATAGACATGCCATCTTGAATTATTTAATAAACTTTACATCTCCATGACAACGTAGAATCTTGAATTATTTATTTATTTCTGCTTTACCAACTTATAACTTTGAATTATTTCAATACCTTACATCACCATCCTGAGATGACACCATTAATTATTTATGTATTTATAATTTATCATCCAATGACAAACAACAACTTTGAATGATTTATTTGCTTATTTTACATACACTTTACTATCACTCTTACTGACATAACACCTTGAATTATTATTTATTTCTGCTTTACCACTCAACTACCAGCATTCACTTTGAATTGTTTCATTATACTGGCAAAGGTTGCTGGGCAATGCCGGGTCCTTCCTCCTACCCTTCCCCGCTCTCATCCCACACCATCCCCTGCCTCCTCCCACCCCAACGCCCTCCCTCCGACTCCAAGTCCACCGCTTCCCTCCCTCCTTCCACCTCCTCCCACCCCTTCCTTCAGACTCCACCCCCACCCTTCCCTCCCTCCTCCCACATCTGCCTGTCCACCCCCTCCTCCAGACTCCCAGTCCACCCCTTCCCCTCCTCCTCTCACCTCCTCCACCCTTTTCCCCTGCTCCTCAATCCCCCTCCCTCATCCCACTCCACCCCCTTCCTCTGGACTGCCACTCCTTCCCCATGACAGGTGGTGCGCGTGTGTTTATAAGTTATGAATTGTGAGAAAATGACTGTTTGAAACCCCGAGTAAGGTGTATCGTGGTTAAAACAAACAAACATGATCCTATAAAGTTTGGTCACGATCAACCATGGAGCTCAGAGAGGTAGCATCACAAACAAACAAACAAACAACGTCTCATTCGTTTTATGGAGAAGATAACATCGCTCCAAGCTCCTCATTAAATGAAATGCATCTAAATGAAAGTAGATTGCACAAAAAGGTGAAACAAGCGATCTTGTGTAAAACAAACAAAAAAAAATTTCTACATTTCATCTCAGCAAATATGGTCTGTTCCCCACAGCCAGAAAAAAGGATTGCATCACCAAAAAAAAGACCACTATCGACTGTATCCCATGGCTTGCAAACAAACAAACATTGAAGCATAGCACTCAAAGTTGAGTAAGAAAGTCATCTATAATACAAATATTTCAGCAAAAAGACAAATACAGTAAATGGAAAGTGGTAAAAAAAAAATGTGAAACAGTGGTATGCTTCATTACCAAGCAGCTTATGGAGTGCTCATCAAGTGGCTTAAGCACTCAAGCAAGCACACCAACGAAACAGTTCATAAGGAATGGATGGTTTGGCAGATAAAATAAGTGATGTTTCAGCGAAGTCAGGCATTCAATGATGAGCGCTTTATCGGAATTATTTTTCACTCAATGAAGTTGGACTTTGGGCAATTTCCTTAAGCTTTTCTTCACTCAATATAATTATTCAAACAGTAGAAGAAGTTAAGTTTAATGCTTTGACAATTTCACTTTTTCTTGTTGTAAATATGGAGGAGGAGGGAGCCTTGATGAAAGCTTCGTTATAAGATATACGCTGAGTTATAAGAATTGGTAATTCTTGAAATTTTCTAATTTCACTCCAGATTTCAAGAGTTATTCAGTCACCAGCTGCGATCCTCAAAATCTGAAGACAGATTTTGATTATATATTTTTAATAGTTTGTGGGAGGTCATCGTGAAAAATTGCCAAGGCATTTGTGAATAGGCCGAAACAAAATGGCGACTTAAGACCCCGGTGAGGTGACAGCGGGCTGACCAAGGATAAGCCTGTTTTGTTTTTCATGATGAGAGGAGTTAATTATCTTCATAAGGGTGTTAAAATTACCCAAACACCCAGATTTAATCAATGTATGCCAATGAAGTTCCCTAAGTATGCATGCAAAAATTGGGCAGCTAGGTTCATAGTTTTGGAGTTATGGAGGAGACACACACACTGACACACACACACACACACTGCAACAACACACACAACACACACACACACACACACACACACACACACACACACACACACACTTCTCCTTTATTATTATAGATGATTTGACCACTTTACTTTTCCACAACCTACATACCACCTTGAATTATCAATTTATTTCTATACACATTACCATTCTCATACCTCCATAGCACTTTGAATTATTTATTTATATACACATTACTATTCGACAACATACAACTATAAAATTATTTCTTTTCTATATATACTGAAACGCAAAGAAACTTACCACCTTTAAACCTTCAATTATCAACAATAACACTGCGTGTAGTAAATGTGTGAACTTATTTGTGGACAATAGTGTCCTCACTGTCAGACAAAACGGTCACGGATGGTCACTTGAACCTTCAATGGTCATTTCATAGCACAACTGTTGAACAGCCGTTTTGACTGTCAGTGATTAGCCAAGGGGTACGGGGTGATTTTAATGAACTGCACGTGATGTCTTGATATTGGCTTTAAAAAGGCCAGTGCAAAATGGGCATTTCAATCAACATGCCACGATTGTCAAGGGATCAACGGCAGTGTGCCTTGGGCATACTGCAAGGCGGATTGAGCTACCGTGAGGTGGCACGTCGCCTTGGCTGTTCACACCAGACGATATCGGCCCTGTGTGACAGAGACACCTCCACAACTCTGCAGATGACAGACCGCGATCAGGGAGCCAAGAGTCACCACTGCAAGGCAGGACAGGCAGATGGTCCTAAGTCAGAGGCTTCAGACATTGAGGACTGAGTGGGACAGAATCCAGCAGCAATCCATCCAAAGACTGGAAGGCAGTATGCGCCGACGATGCACTGCCTGTATCCAAAACAATGGTGGCCACACACGCTATTGAAAGGGGACTGACATTGCACCCTGTGCTGTTCTGTACTGTAGAACAAACTTATGAGATGGTGTATCTTGGTCAAAAACTTGACATGTCATCAATAAAATGCCAATGTTTCAATTAGCAATTGTGGTTTGTTTTATTTTGAACTGTTACAATTTTATTACATTTCAAACAAGTGGTAAGTTTCTTTTGCGTTTCAGTATATATACCTTTACCATTTTCCTTCCTACATTCCATCTTGAAATATTTATATACCCTTTACCATTCTACTACCTCCCTACCACTTTGAATTGTTTATTTATTTATATTCCTTTTTACTATTGTACTACACACAAAACACATTGAGTTATTAATACACAACTTTACATTATTTATTTATTTATAGACACTATCATCTCCACTATCAACATATCACCTAGCCTGGTGTTGGCTTAGTAGTTAGGGTGGTGGCTTGGGATCCTAGGGTCCTGAGTACGAGCCTGTTGGCCACTGAATTAACACCAGGGGGTTGACTCAGCCTGCCATCCTTCCGAGATTGGCGAAATGAGCACCAGTATACTGGTAATAGGGGCACTGCATCAGAGGCATAGCCGTGCCCCTAACCAATGATGCAACAGCAGCCAAAAAGGCAGCACACGATGGGACATATCACCTCAAATGATCTCTATTTATATACATTATAATATCACTGCTATCGACATACAACCTTGAATTATTTTTCTTTATATACACTTTACCATCTCCATTACCTCCATATTTATTTAGTTAGTAAGTTAAATGTAAAATCTGCACATCCTATTTTAAATGTGTGGGGTTGGGGCCGTGTCCTCGATGAGGACTTGCATTGTTGCATCCTTGTTTCCTTTGTTCGAATAATATTCATGTATGCTTGAGCACTTCGTCGATGGTGATGTCCTGTTCGGTGCAGTTTTTGGATTTGGATCTTGCCTGGCTTTATATTTTTCTCATAAAATATCCCACAACACCTGACCTTCAATGAAGGTCATCCATCCTCATTCCAACCAAGCTCAATTATCCTTTCCATCCAGACTGACAGGATTGGGCTATCATTTCATGAGGCAGTCATTTTGCTGCAGCATCAGCAGGGGGCACCACATCAAAAACCCTGTCATTATTTTTTTTAATGCGGTGAAAACCACCTCCTTGCATCAAGCTGAAAAAGCTGCAATAAGTCATTTGGTCAGTGCTGCAATGTTAGCAATAATGCTTTTTGAAATGAGCACATCTAGTTGTTACAATATATCATTCATCACATTTATTTTGGATATACCCATTAAATTGGTGTTTGAAAGTAGAACATTCGTGGGAAAACTATTTTTTCTCATTCTCAGTTTATTAACACCTATTTAATGTTGCATCGATGTGCAGATATGTAATTATAATTAATAACAATATGTGTTCATTTCAAGAAACATTCTTAGTGTTACAGCATGATTGCCAAAAACACTGTAGGAATACTATCCTTATTATTTTAATGAACAACTCGAGCAAAGTCGATGGCACACCATCGCAAATCCCAATGCAAATCCCAATGCAAATCCCAATAAAGCAAAGTTGAAAGATGGCGAAAAGTTCCACCAGAATTTACCCAATATCAAATTTTGAGTTGAATTTTTTTCCCATCTTGACCCCTGTGACCCCAAGTGCCCACCCCCTTGAGGAATGAACTGGGGGTCAAATCCAAGGCATTGTTACATATTTCATGTGTTTCACAATGTTGATTGCATACACAAAGTTTCATGATGAAATGTTGAAAAATGTGCCCCTAATTGTATTTTTTGTCATTACTCCTTGTGACCCCACCCCAGAGGGTGGGGTCAAAATTATACTGCTCTCACATGTTATTGCCATGTGGTGATTATAACTACTAAGTTTTGTGAATTTCTGCCCAACCGTTGTTTAAGAGGAGATAGCGAGAGAGAGAGATAGAGATAGAGATAGAGATAGAGATAGAGATAGAGATAGAGATAGAGATTACCCAGATTACCCAGATTACAAAATCTTCCCAGATTACCAGATTACCTTCCCAGATTTTTTCAAAAGGTGTGTAGTTAATCACTATTGAGAGTATGGTTATCTTTTCTCCCGGTCCTTAGACAATAATGAATATATTTTTCATGTTTAAAAAAATTGCATGCATTAAATTTCTTTATGTGGGATAAGTGCTTCTGAGAAATACATTTGAAAGGATATCCACGTACTACATCAGTGTGTCATGAAGATGAATATAACATAACTATCAGGATCAAAAAAGAAGTACAGAAGTTTAACCCCCTGTTGCAATCATACAGCATGTACAGGAGAGCGGGGAAGAAAAAAAAAAAGAAACATGATACTCTGATAAAATACGAGAGTTTGCTCAATAATATGACAAAGAAATGGCTCCATATCAGTCCGAAGCCCTTTCAGCCATGTAAAGGCATAAATAATTCCTTGTTGAAGAGGGAGAGAACAAAGATGACCATGAAATCTTCTTCAGATGGAAAACCGAGTTATCACTCAGAGCCAAATTAATTAAACCTTCGATTCTGGAATGTACTTCTGCAGAAATTAATTGGGAAAATAAACATGAGCCCTGCTCTTATAGGAGCATGCGATAGCAGCACTTATCTCCAAGAAGCTATTGAAGTTTGTTACTTGCAAAATCGAAGATTTTTCAAGGATATTAGTCAGTCGATTTTGTAAATTCTGTCTGTTTGTCTGTCTGTCTGTCTGTCTGTCTGTCTGTTTGTCTGTCTGTCTGTTTAACTGTTTATTGCCTACAGATCACAATTTTAAACCAATTGTCACAAAACTTCACCGCATGGTAGAGTTTGTCATAAGGAAGAAGATTATTGTTTTTGAGGTCAAAAGGTCAACACAGGCCAAAGGTCAACAACTCAGGTGGTATTTCTAAAATCCGCAATTTTCATCCAATTGACTTGAAATTTGAAAAGGATTTATATTTCAGGTCACTGAATTCAAACACCAATTATTTTTGAGGTCAACGTCGACCAAAAGGTCAACATAGGCCCAAGGTCAACAACTAAGGTGGTATTTATAAAATCCTCAATTTTTATATGATTGACATGAAGTTTGTAAAGGATTTATATTTCACGTCAATTAATTCAACCAGTGAATTATTTTTGGGGTCAACATCGACCAACAGGTCAACATAGGCCCAAAGTCAACAACTAAGGTGGTATTTCTAAAATCCTCAATTTTCATCTGATTGACTTGAAATTTGAAAAGGATTTATATTTCAGGTCACTGAATTCAAACACCAATTATTTTTGAGGTCAACGTCGACCAAAAGGTCAACATAGGCCCAAGGTCAACAACTAAGGTGGTATTTATAAATCCTCAATTTTCATATGATTGACATGAAGTTTGTAAAGGATTTATATTTCACGTCAATTAATTCAACCAGTGAATTATTTTTGGGGTCAACATCGACCAACAGGTCAACATAGGCCCAGAGTCAACAACTAAGGTGGTATTTCTAAAATCCTCAATTTTCATCTGATTGACTTGAAATTTGAAGAGAATTTATAAATCAGGTGAATGAATTCAACCACCAATTATTTTTGACTTCCACATCTGCCAAAAGGTCAACATATGCCGAATTTCTAAAATTGTCAATTTTCATCTGATTCACTTGAAATTTGAAGAGAATTTATAAATCAGGTGAATGAATTCAACCACCAATTATTTTTGACTTCCACATCTGCCAAAAGGTCAACATATGCCGAATTTCTAAAATTGTCAATTTTCATCTGATTCACTTGAAATTTGAAGAGGAGTTGCATATTTGGTCATTGAATTCAACCATCAATTATTTTTGAGGTCAACTTTGTTTTATGGATTTTGCAAGTATCGTGCTCTGCATGACATTTTCTTCTTGTTACTTGCTTCGTCCCCAAAAGTCCCAAAAGTTCCCGAAGACCCAAAAGTCCCAAAAGTTGCCAAGGACCCAAAACTCCCAAAACTCCCCAAGGACCCAAAAGATCCAAAAGTCCCTGAGGACACAAAAGATGCCTAATATGTCAAAGAAATGGCTCCATATCAGTCCGAAGCCCTTTCAGCCATGTAAAGGCATAAATAATTCCTTGTTGAAGAGGGAGAGAACAACAGAGGACCCCCAAAAAAACAAAATATCCAAAAGACTCCAAAGAGCCATAAGACCCCGAGGACCCAAAAGACCCAGAGGACCCACAAGACCCTGTAGACCCTGTAAGACTACTATAAATGGACGAGATGTGTGTGTATGTTTGTGTATGTGTGTATGTGCGTATGTGTGTATGTGTGTACGTGTACGTGTGCGTGTCATGTTTTTTGTGGAGTTCCACTGGAGTGTTCTGATGCACACCAAAATGATCATCATGACCTCCTCAGTTGATTAGGCTAATTAGCAACAAAAAAATCCGTTAGAATTCCTATGTTTTAAACGCACGCCATGCTGAGATATGTAAAGCAGCTTAATACATCATCCTTCTCCCACGGCATGGCATTCTAATTACAAAATAAATAACAAAAACAATAACATTGTAACAAAGCATATATTAATTAATACTAATAATATTTACAACAATAATAAGAATAGTAGTATCATATGGAAATAATAACGAACATATAATCCCCACACTGGCTCCAAGCACATCTGGGCTTGGTGAAAGGCAAGCGAATGCTCGAGCAGTACAGCAGGCAGGTATGCAAACAAGGCTGTGAAGACCAATGAAAATTTGGTCCCTCGGACCAAGGGCCCACTAGTTACAGAACGAGCCGATTTAATTCGACTGTATGATATCTTTAACAGGAAATAGATTTGGTAAAGCAATGTTTAAAAAGGAGCAGTAAAATAAAAAATATGAAAATTTCGTTGATAGAGTAACAATGATAAACAATAAAGTCAAATCAGTGTCACAGTCAAATGATAACTGCACTGATGAAAAAAAAAAAATCAACATAATATCCTTCAAATACGGATCGAACGTGTCAGATTAATTGGGATTTTTTTCCCACCTTTCCTCTCTCTCCCCCTGATGGCAATGTCAGGATGATAGGGCATAGTTCAAACTCACTTTGTGCAGCGATTTCAGGAATTTAGCCTGTGATTGCTTGGCTGCATCATTTTCTGGGGTGCAGCTGTGCCACTGATGCAGTGCCCCCTGTTACATGCATGCTGGTACACATTTCACCGACCTTGGAAGGATGACAAAATGAGTCAACCTGCTTGGTGTTAATTCAACGGCTGGGGGCTTGAACTCAAAACCCTAAGATCTTAAGCCAGCCACCTTAACTGATAAGCCAACACCAGGCTTCGGGACCACACCATGATTGTGATGCCTCAGCTGTTATGTAAAATGGTTTTCGGTTTGATGTTGAAATTAACCATGTTGATGTATCCTAATATTGGATTAATCATGCTGATGTGACCCAATATTGCAAGACCTGCATGGTGACCATGCCCGCCCCAATCCCCTTTCCAAATTCATTGATCTTGTCGATGGGCGATATTATCACACATATTTGAGCACTTAATAATTGTAACTAATAAAATTAACAGAAATGTGTTGTAACCCTTCTAAGTACATTACATAACTTTTTATATAAATAAGATGGATTTTGAATGCTAGAATAAACCAAAACATTGTCAAAATACAAACCAGTCTGAAATCTGAAAACATTACAGCATTGAACAGCCTGAGCATCTGTGATGGCACGTCTACATCTGGTTTTATCGTGTACGGGTCTTGTTGCCCTGTGTCGTGGGAATTTCCAGCACCTCCCGAATACCATGTCGCCAACGTTCCTTGTTTATGTACAGAGGGTGGATGTATGGAAGGCAAATTTCATGCCTTAAAATGGGATTTATTGTGTTAGGAAGGGCCCATTAATCTACCACAGGCACAACCTTCACCATGGGAGGATGCTACTCGAGGATTAATTAACATGGGAGGATTAATACAGTTTCCTTTTTTGAAAATTAGAAATTATAATAAATATATATTCACCAGGCACACACTTATGGTCCTGAATTCACCATTTCAGTGACAGTAGCAGCACCAGTTCATCATTCCAGCTGCATTTCAACAACTCCAACCACACAACTCATTGAGGTGGTACAGGGTGAGGTGGTTGTGGTGAGAGATGGTCATGAGCTGAAATGACCTGATATTGTATGAGTAAAGGAACACGTCCTGACTTGGCAACACATTTTAATACCTCACATGAGACGTTTAACACTTGACCTAACACGTCTTGGGAAATCATCATCATACCAATTAGGTATACAGGTCGGTAGCTGTTTCCTTGATGACCTTTAATGATTGCTCATGCTTTTTGTTCGTTTTAAGAAAAGTGGGAAGAAAAAACTTCACTTGGGGTGAGGGAGTCATGAGCGAATGCACTAAAACGTGAAGGAAAGCACACCCTTGTTTTGTTGTGTCATCACATGGAATGGAATCTGACTAAGCAATGCTGATTTGCACTATCTGCTTTTCTATTCGAACTTAATTCTTGCCTTTTTCATCATGAGATATGAAATATGAGATATGAAATAACAAGCGTGCCATATTGCGGATAAACTGGCATGACATTAAAAGTTATGACGAAACGCTTCACATTGAGTCCTAAGTGTGCAGTTGGAAAGACACAGCTTTTATAAAGGCAATTTCCATTGCCTATTAACTCACCAAAATCTGCTGTGCCCAACAATTGGTCAATGTTAATTGTTGCCTTGTTATTGATCTCGGCCATTCTTGCTGACAAGATCAAGAAACAGATGTAATACTGTCTGGTGCACGTTTTGTAAAGCAATATTTGTAATAATACAAAAACAATCTTTTTCGTCACATCAATGGAAGCACCGTGAGCTGCTTGTTTTGTTGGTTTTTTACTCTAGATTAAGGCCAGTCACACCTTGACGTTTTAGCCAGCTTATGCCGATTTTTGAAAAATTTGTCTAAAACGCTGGCACACGTCGAATACGTTATGGGTAAGTTTTGGAAACTTGAGGCACGCTGAAAAACACTGCCATACGTCGTAGTAGCTGGCTTTCATCGTTGTACTTTGCGGTTGTCCTCAAATTTTAGCATGCTTGAAATTTTACGACTTATGCCAGCGTATGACTCACAAGTTCCGCTACGCTGGCCATAAGTTGTAGGCACGTTATGCGATCGTTGACACAAGTCGACACACGTTACTTGTAAGTTACTCATAAGTCGAAACACGTCAACGTAATGTTTAGCGTACCCGAAACTTATTTCTAACCTATGAGTAACGTGTTGTAGGCACGTTACGCGATCGTTGACACACGTCCACACACGTTACTCATAAGTCGAAACACGTCAGGTAATGGTTAGCGTCAGTGTTCCAGACTCCCTGTTTTTGTTTTTTTTCTTTCTTCGGTATGACGGTGATGTTGACACTTCGATTTCTAGTGCGGTTATGATTTAAATCGTTCAGCGGCAGCCTATTAATTATATTATATTATAACCCACAGAAATCGAAGTGTCAACATCACCGTCATATCGAAGAAAAAAAAAAAAAAAAAACAGGGAGTCTGGAACACTGACGCTAACCATTACTGCGACGTGTTTCGACTTATGAGTAACTTACAAGTAACTTTGTCGACGTGTGCCAACGATCGCGTATCGTGCGTACAACTTATTCCCATCGCATGCGGAACGTGTGAGGCATACGGCAAGTACGTCGTAAAATGTTGAACACGTTTAAAATTTCAAGACGTACTCCACTTACTATGACGTATGATAGCGTACTTTAGCGTTCTATTCACGTATACCAAACTTACCATACCGTATTCGACTGCACCAGCGTTTTAGACGCATTTTTCAGAGGTCGGCATACGCTGGAAGATCGCCAAGGTGTGACTGCGATGTTGACACTTCCATTTCTCCGGCGGTTTATGATTTGAATCGTGTTGCGGCAGCCTTTTAATAGGCTACGCCACGTGATCGTCAGCGATACGTGCAGCGTGCTATGCATAAGTTAGACTATCGTTGGGCATAGGTTGTGAACGCCACAACAGGCTAAGCATTCGTTGGTATAAGTTATTATAAGACAACGAAACGTTCTGTGTCCTTACTAATATGTTGTGCATACGACCAACTCGTTATGAATACGTCCGAATCTTAAAAAAAAACCATCAAAAGTTCAGCGTAAGCCAGCGTTTTACATACATTTTGATACGTTGCCATTGCTGGCTAAAACGTCAAGGTGTGGCTGGGCCTTTAGTGTTGGCAAAGCCAAATTGCTGATGAGATCACCTAATTGCATCCACATAGATACAAAAGGGCTGGCAGGATAGCCTATAGGTATGCACATTCACCTCCGAGCTGTATATCCTGATCTCAAATCCAGACCGAGCTATAAACTGTCACCCTGGTGTTTCACATGTGGGGTGAAGCATTAACATCAATGTTCAACTGGATGTCCAATCTGCCAGCATTAGTTTGTGGACGCTGAAGATCCCAGCATGTCATGAGTGAAGAGATGACAAGCTATTGCTGGCACCCTTGCCAAATTCAAAATTCCTGCTCCAACCTACAGGGAGCATCAGCTGTACAGCCACACCTTCACCCCACCCCTCAAATTCCCCACCCCCACTCCCAGCAATCATGATACTCGCAGCCAATTTCCAAAGAGAATAGTGCACATGATGTACAAGAATATGGTTTGCTCATTCGATTCTAAAATCTGTTTTTTTGAATGATTAAATCGAGCATCCAAAACTGTTTTTTTATATATAACAATTGAAAAAGTATTGAATCCTGACTCAACTATAAACTGTCATCACGGTGTTTCACAAGCAAGGTGATTCATTAATGTGTGTACCATCGCTCGGATGGATGTTAAACTGGGCAGCAGGTGTACCAGTATTAGTTGGTGGACGTTGAAGATCCCACGGTGTCTTTCAAGAAGAAGAGGAATAGGAAGAGGAAGAAGAAGAAGAAGAAGAAGAAGAAAGGTATGGAAATGCAGCATATATATATATCATATATATATATAATTCATATATAAATCATATATATATATCATACATAAATCTATATGTATATATACATATATAGAATATATAAATCTATATATAATATATCATACATAAATCATATATGTATTATACATATATAGAAATATATAAATCATTATATCATACATAAATCATATATGTATATATACAGTGGGGAGAACAAGTATTTGATACACTGCCGATTTTTGCAGGTTTTCCCACTTACAAAGCACTTAGAGGTCTGTGATTTTTATAATAGGTACACTTCAACTGTGAAAGACGGAATCTAAAACAAAAATCCTGAAAATCACAATGTATGATTTTTAAATAATTAATTTGCATTTTATTGCATGAAATAAGTATTTGATCACCTGCAACCAGTAAAGAATTCCGGCTCACAGACCTGTTAGTTTTGTCTTTAAGAAGCCCTCCCATTCTCCACTCATTACCTGTATTAACTGCACCTGTTTGAACTCATTATCTGCATAAAAGAAAGCTGTCCACACTCAATCAATCAGACTCTAACCTCTCCACAATGGGCAAGACCAGAGAGCTGTCTAAGACATCAGGGACAAAATTGTAGACTTGCACAAGGCTGGGATGGGCTACAGGACAATAGGCAAGCAGCTTGGTGAGAAGGCAACAACTGTTGGCGCAATTATTAGAAAATGGAAGAAGTTCAAAGATAACAGTCATTTCCCTCGGTCTGGGCTCCATGCAAGATCTCACCTCGTGGAGCCTCAATGATCATGAGAAAGGTGAGGGATCAGCCCAGAACTACACGGCAGGACCTGGTCAATGACCTGAAGAGAGCTGGGACCACAGTATCAAAGAAAACCATAAGTAACACACTACGCCGTCATGGATTAAAATCCTGCAGCGCACGCAAGGTCCCTCTGCTCAAGTCAGCGCATGTCCAGGCCCGTCTGAAGTTTGCCAATGACCATCTGGATGATCCAGAGAAGGAATGGGAGAAGGTCATGTGGTCTGATGAGACCAAAATAGAGCTTTTTGGTTTAAACTCCACTCGCCGTGTTTGGAGGAAGAAGAAGATGAGTACAACCCAAGAACACCATCCCAACCGTGAAGCATGGAGGTGGAAACATCATTCTTTGGGGATGCTTTTCTGCAAAGGGACAGGACGACTGCACCGTTGAGGGAGGATGGATGGGCCATGTATCGCGAGATCTTGGCCAACAACCTCCTTCCCTCAACAAGAGCATTGAAGATGGGCGTGGTTGGGTCTTCCAGCATGACAACGACCCGAAACACACAGCCAGGGCAAACTAAGGAGTGGCTCCGTAAGAAGCATCTCAAGGTCCTGGAGTGGCCTAGCCAGTCTCCAGACCTGAACCCAATAGAAAATCTTTGGAGGGAGCTGAAAGTCTGTGTTGCCCAGCGACAGCCCCGAAACCTGAAGGATCTGGAGAAGATCTGTATGGAGGAGTGGGCCAAAATCCCTGCTGCAGTCTGTGCAAACCTGGTTAAGAACTACAGGAAACGTCTGATCTCTGTAATTGCAAACAAAGGTTCTGTACCAAATATTAAGTTCTGTTTTTCTGATGTATCAAATACCTATTTCATGCAATAAAATGCAAATTAATTATTTAAAAATCATACAATGTGATTTTCAGGATTTTTGTTTTAGATCCATCTTTCACAGTTGAAGTGTACCTATGATAAAAATTACAGACCTCTACGTGCTTTGTAAGTGGAAAAACCTGCAAAATCGGCAGTGTATCAAATAGTTGTTTCTCCCCACTGTACATATATAGAAATATATAAATCATATATATATATATATCATACATAAATCATATATGTATATATACATATATAGAAATATATAAATCATATATATATATCATATATAAATCATATATGTATATATACATATATAGAAATATATAAATCATATATATATCATACATAAATCATATATGTATATATACATATATAGAAATATATAAATCTATATATATATCATACATAAATCATATATATATATATATACATATATAGAAATATATAAATCATATATATATCATATATAAATCATATATATATCATACATAAATCATATATGTATATATACATTATAGAATATATAAATCATATATATATATATCATATATAAATCATATATGTAATATATACATATATAGAAATATATAAAATCATATATATATACATATATAAATCATATATGTAATATGTACATATATAGAAATATATAAATCATATATATATATATAAATAATATTTTATTATATTTATAAAAAATATTTTAAATTTTATTAAATATAATAAACTTTATTTATATTTTAAATTAAATTAATTTTAATATTAATTAAATAAATAATATAATTATTAAATAAAATAATTAATAAATTAAATTTATTTATATATATATAATTAATACTTTTAATAAATTTAAATTAATATATATTACTTAAATTTTATATTATAATAATATTTTTATTATTTATATTAAAAAAAATACAATTTAATTTTATTTATTAATTATTATTTTTAATTAAAATAAAATATAAATTCAAAATTAAATAATTATAATTATCTTTATTTATTTATGAAAAAAAAATTTAAATTTATTTAAAATTTTTATATTTTATATTTAATAATAAATATTTATATTATATATAATTTTTTTAATATTATATATTATTTTTTTTATTAATTTAATATATTTTAATTTTTTTTAAAATAATTTTTAATACTCTTAAATTTTTTAATTATAATAATTTTTAATAATTATTAAAATTTATTATATATAATTAATTTTATAATTTTTAATATAATAAAATTATTTTTTTTTTTATAAATATAATTTTAATTAAATAATAATTAATTATTTTTAATTTTATTATTTAATTTATAAATAATAATTTAAATTTCAAAATATATTAAATTAAAAATATAATATTATAATTAATTATTTAATAAATATAATAATAAAATAATATATTAAATATAAAATTTAATAAATTTTATAAATAATAATAATTAAAATTTTTTTTTAATATATTTAAAAAAATTTAATAAAAAATTTATATTTTTTAAATAATAAATTATTTTAAAAAAAAATAATTATTAAATTTAATTTAAATTAAAATAATTTATATTAATATTTATTACATTAATAAATTTATATTTATAAAAAAAAATTAATATATTTATTTATTAATTTAATTTAATTTAATAATATAAAAATAATATAAAATTTAAAATATCTTAAAAATAAAAATTTTTTTAAATTTAATTATAAAATTTAATATTATTTATATACTAATATAATTATAAAATAATTTTTATATTTTAATTAAATTATATATATTTAAATTTTTATTTTTTTTTTATTTAATTAATATTAAATTAATAATTATTAATTTATTATATTTAAAATAATAATTAAATAAATTTATAATTTTTATAAAAAATATTATTATTTTTTAATAAATAAAAATAATAAATTTTTTTTTTTATTTATTTTTATAATTATTTATAAAATTAATATATTTATAATTATATTTTTTTAATTAAAAAAATAATTTTTTATTATAAATATTTTATTAAATAAAAATAATTAAATTTTTATTAACATATATATGATTATATATATGGAGGGATGAACCAATTACTCTTACCTAATCAATTAAACCAGGTGACTAGGATAATATAAATAAATTGACTCCTTCCAGCCTCTTCTGGCCAAATATAAGAAGCAACACTTTACTCCAGAAATGCTTGGAGAGTTGTTGGTTTGCATTTCTGTCTGTGCTGTCGCTGATATTCGCCACCAAGCGATGAAACCGGTCCGCAGCTGAGGGGTGTGCAGCATTGGGATTCTTATGATGTATGTACTGTTTGTGAATGTCGTTATTGCTGTGCAGAGCTCTGGGAAGGGTTTGAAACAGCAAAGGGCTTACCTTGGGTCACCTTTCATGGTTGATATGTACATATATAGATATATATATATACATACATACTACATATATATATATATATAATATAATAAAATATATATATATATATATGAAGATATGTATAAATATATATATTATACATATTTCATATATTATATTTATACATATATTTCATATATAATATTTATACATATCTTCATTATATATAATATATATATATATATATTTACATATATTCATATATATACACATATCTTCATATATATATATATATATATATATTATATACATATATATAATAGTACGTGCCCGTATGTACGTGGCCGTACGTGCGTGGCCGTACATGGAAAAAAAAACGCGTTCAGAAACAACAACCACACAGGCCGTTCCTTCGCTCTCGCGTGGCCGTACATGCAAACCAAAAAAAAAAATTCAGGGGGGGGGCAAGGAGGGGACAGACAGAGAGGTGGGTGGTGGGGGGAGGAGGAAAAAAAGAGACAGGTGAGGGGTGGAGGTAGCGTTAGCAAAGAGAGTGATATGTTACGCTTCATGACCGAACATAAATAAAATTAAAAACTCATGTTAGAACAGCTGTACACACGACGACACAGCAGAGTTTGTGAAGTAATCTGCTGGCACATCTCAAAAACTTTGCTATCCCAGTTCCAGAAAATTTGTGGAAAATGAACCAAAAGCATGGACTGAAAACATGGAAGCACCACTCACGTACGACGTAATGATCCCCTCGAGCGTGAACATCAAAAACAAAGCATTGCCACCAGATATCATACTTAGGTACAAAAAAGAGAGAAGAAGGCATTGATAATTGAGGTTTTAATACCAGTGATTTTGGACTAAACAATACAGAAATCAAGAAAATAACCAAATACCATGACCTCAAGAATGAAGTGAAAAGATCCTGGAAGTTGAAGAATGCCAAAGTTGTACCAATGATAGTTGGAGCTATGGGAATGATGAGAAAGAACCTCAAAGAGATATTAAAAAGCATCCCTTGGAACATTACAACAAACGAACTACAGTTGGAAGCTCTCCAGGGCTCAGCGACAATCCTGAAGAGAGCCCTCGGCACAAAACTTTGAGAACAGAAAACTTCACAGCTTGGTCCATGAATCGTGACCCCTTACCGAAATAAAGGTGGATACTTTGAGCCCACCCTGGGAGGACTCCATTCCACATTTTGAAACACGAATACATAGATACCAACCAACGACACATACACAGAGACCTGGTAGGTCTCGGGTTCACCTCCTGTAACTCACCGTAATGTAGAGATAGCCAGGCAACAGTAACTTGCATATACACGTGCGCATGCACGCACGCACGCACGCACGCACACACACAAACACACCGAGTACCCTTCTAGTCATGTCTGTAATTATCATTGTGAGTGAGGGAAGTCAGAAATCCAGGAATGAAGGTGGCCTTGTACACCATAGATGGAGAACTTGGTAAGCAAAGCAAGACGCCAGACTCTGTCGAATGCCTGAGATATGTCAAAGGAGATGCGGTCCTGCCTCTTGTTTGGGATTTTGGGCCTGCAACCGTTACTGAGGAGAGCAGCAAGTGCAGAGTTGAGTGCTCAGTATGGAATCCAAACTGATGGTCAGATACCAAGCTGTTCAAAAACAGGAGACTTGACATTGGCAGCAATGATGGATTCCACAACTTTCCTTGTAATTGGAAGGAGGCTTACTGCTCTGCAGTTTCCAGGATTGATTTTTTCCCCCCTTCTTGGGGACAGAAGTGATGACTTTTAAGCAGGTAGTGGGCAGTCAAAGAAGGTTGAAATAGGTAAACGGAGGAGAAGCTAGAGCAGCAGAGCAGGGTTTCAGAACATGGGCAATGATGCCATCTGGGCTACTCACAGTGTCAGGGCTGAGGCAATGCAGAACTATTTATTGGGTGAGAAGGACACATATTCGAGTACACAGCAGGTGCAAGAGTGTAAGATGGTGATTAAGTGCGTGACATTAAGAGGCAATTGCAGAGTTATGACATTCCATCTCATTTTGGGCAGTCTGTAGATATGCCATTTGATGGAAGGGGAGGGGGTGTAAAGGAGGGGCTTACATACTTGCTTCAACACTTACTGCTTGCTATACTTGGTTCGAGCAGAAATATTGTTGGCCGGTCTACTATCGTCCAACTTTGGCCTTCACAGCTTTCATCCAACTTTGGTCATAAAGTGAATTGTAAAGGGCTTGACTCTGCAAAATTGCAAAAACATATCCCTGCAACTACAGACCAATCAGGCTTCTCCCAATCATCAGCAAGGTTATGGAATCCATCATCGCTTCAGACATTAAATCCTTCCTCTTCTCCAATGGCCTGATTTCCCATCATCAATTTGGATTCAGACCAGGTCACTCTACCCTGGACATGCTGCTCCTACTTTCCCAACAATGGATGTAGATCCTCAATGCCAGACATGAGATCAGAGCCATCTCCCTAGATATATCGCGTGCCTTCAACATGGTCTGGCACCCTGGACTGCTCACCAAACTCTCTACCTATGGTATCCAAGGACATCTCCACTCTCTTCCTTTCATTCATCTTTCTTCCCACCTTTGGAACAAACTCCCACACTCTCTTCAATCCCATTCTTCCCTGCAGGTCTTCAAAACAGCTGTTCACCACCATCTCTTATCTTCACCCGTCCAAAACCATGATCTTTTCTACCCCCATTATTCCAACCCAAACCCACCTCCTTCAAATTCCCTGCTTTCCTTCCTTCCTGAAAGTCCCTGTAGTGTCCATCTTGTTTACCTTGTGTACCCCGCCCCATCCCTCTCCCACCCCTCTTGTCTCCTGCTCCCCTTGTTGTACGTTCTGTGTGTTAGCTCTCGTACGAACCTCGACGGTGTATACAAAAAATTTTTTTAATGGGACGAAAGTACTTTAATTTCCAGATTGTCTTTGTTTGCTAAAAGTTAAAGAAGCAAAGCATACTATTATTCAAAGGTTTGGCTGTTAGTGCACTTCAAAAAATGAGGTGAAATAACTCTGCTTAGCATTTTCCTTGGATTTCTGATTGCAAGAAATAAGTTGCCAGACTGTGAGTGTATGAATTTTGAGACGACCTGAGTTTGATGCAAGGTGAATTGCTATGCGAATGCTAAGAGATTAAATAACTGACATATGGCTTGCTCTTTTCCTGATTCGAATGCATTCTGTTATTTTTCTGTTATATTCTGTTATTGAAAATGTCGGACATGGTCTGGTTCCAATCTCATGGTTCTGTACACAGCTGATCAACACACGTGGATAAATATCGAGATTGTAATTGCAGGGGACAAACCGCTCGGCACTTCTTGCAACAGGACGGCAGCTATAGTCAGTAGGACCAACACAGCCAGGTGCATCCTCTGGATCACAACACAAGCCACGAACTGACGGATCAACTGTCATGTCGGAAAAAATAAGTCATAAACCGAGCGGAAAACAAGAGGTAAATCAAATTTTGTACTCGTGAAAAAAACTAAGTTATTTTACATCTCAAAATAGACTTCAATATTTACCTCCTTCAATCCCCAACTTAACTGTGTACCATATCCTTAGCATCTAGTGGGGCAACTTAGCTAAATATAGCATAACAATTGTGCATTTTGTGAGGAAAGCACCAAATTTGGCACACTAGTAGCCTATCATATTATGAACAGATTTGGATATTGGGCCATCTCAAAATTTTTGATGGCAGTGGAAAATGGCTGCCACGGCCATCAGCGGCTGAATTTGAGATTGCCCAGTATCCAAATCTGTTCATAATATGTTAGGCTACTAGTGTGCCAAATTTGGTGCTTTCCTCACAAAATGCACAATTGTTATGCTAAGTTGCCCCACTAATCTACACCACGATAAAATAGAAAGTGTATATCGCTATTTTGGTTCGTTCATCGTGCCTGCGTCACATGTCTGTTTTTGAGCACTGCAGAATGCAATGATGCATGCATGGGAAGAGCGAAGGAATGCCCAAGGGGGGACAATGCAAACCAATAAAAGCCACTTTCCCATACATCCCATTCCAAATACAGCAGACCGTTATGTGAACTACAATGGAAGATGTGTGGGAGATTGAATAAAAGAAAAGAATTAATGATTTCAAAAGAATTCGACAACATTGAAATACTCACAATTTCGCCAAATAATTATATCAATGCCTGCACAAATTCAGAAAGAAAAAAAGTTTTTATTTTATATCCCCATTTCCCTTTTGCCTCTGGAACACAGATTGTAATAACAATGCCATTTATACACAATCTCAACAACATTACATTATCACTGCCACATTATTAACAGCATTATCTGGAATGACGATACTGATTGCAGATTCAGCGCATGACCGGTTACATGTTACCAACGCCCACAGACTGACATTTTAACACAAGCGAGCTTACCTCGTGCCAGCTGTGCAGATAATGCACATTTGACAAATGACCCACAAGGCCAAACCAGTCTACATTTCCCATCGCACGTTAAAACCATGCACGGGGATCTAGGGTTTGCTCAGTAAATCTTCATTCCAACGAAAGAAAGTTTCGTGCTTCTACAGCATTGTCGGAATTCCAAGGGCAAAATGGTGCAGCTTGAAAAGGCCTCTACGTTTCAATCTTGTTCTCACCACGAGGTTTACAGTTTCAATGCCATTGCAAATGGAGACAAAGGAGAGAGATGAAACTATCCATTTGATGAAACAGTGGAGTCTGCAGAAAAAAAAATTTTTTTTTGAGAATAAATCATGAAAAATGAACCCCAACCAACAAACTCTATCAACCATCATTTCTGCTCATAAGTCTTTGGAACAGTGCCGGTGAAGGGATGAGGAGTGGGAGAGCTGCTCTTGATTGGAAATTTGTACCTCGGGCATGTTTGGCAGGAATTGCTGTCAATTTGGCCAAAACGCTGGGGTGAACTTGGTATTATGCAAATGAGCACCACTAAACATGGAAATTAGAAGGAAGGCCGTTCCTGGGTGTCCAAACAAGGGCAGGTAAAAAGCAGCATGGTGCCGAGGATATCGGTCGCACCATGGTGTTTTGCGAGGCATTTTTGAAAGCACATCGAACAAAACCACACTGGCGATGGTGCAACGAGCTGCAACCTGTCAGTTTGCATCAGTGTAAAGGAAATTGTCATCGCAACCAATTAGCCTCAAAATGGCAGGAGGTATTGTGTGTCTAATATTCCCTTGTACTGTTTATAAGCACCCTGAAGTGAAAAGTTCACATGGGCTTTTTATTGGTGGTGATTTTGGCTTGGGAAAGGGTTTTCTAAATATATATGTCAACATTATACAGTTACCTCCACCACCGAAGCTGGACCCCTGTCTGTCTGTTTGTCTGACTGTGTGCAGGATGTCTCAAAACGTTATGGATGGATTCGGATTAAATTTTGTGGACATGTTGGGGGGTGTGACGAGGACGAATTGATTAGATTTTTGTGAAGATCTGAATCCGGATGCAGATACGACAATTTTTAAAGTGATTCTTCACCATTGAGAGATTGGGCCAAAAATGATATGTAGCATGATATCTCAAAAAATTATGGACGGATTCGGACGAATCTTAGTGAACAAGTTTTGTGTGTGACATTGAAGAATTGATTCGATTTTGGTGAGGACACGGAAACGAGAATTCTTTCGTTTTTTTCGTTTGCGTATTCACCCATATTTTTTTCTGTCTGTGAGCAGGATATCTCAAAAAGTTATGAACAAATTCAGACAAAACTTCGTGGACAGATTGGGTGTGTGACAAGGATGAATTGGTTCAATTTTGGTAAAGATCCAGATCTGAATACAAGGATTTCAAAAATTTTTTTAATGACTTCACCATTGAAAGTTCGGACCAAAAACGAGATATAGCAGGATATCTCAAAAAGTTGTGGATGGATTACAACAAAACTAGGTGGATGATTTGGGTAGGTGATAAGAACAAGTTGATTCGATTTTGATTAATGCCTGGATGCAGATCCAGTCTTTCAGTGGGATGCAAAACGTAAACTGTTCGGTCTGGCGGAGGTACGTGCTCGATTGAGTCCCGTTCGAGTTGGCATCTGGTTTAGATTGACATAAGATATGTTATACTGTGTTATATAGAAAAGCACTGCATGAAGCAGCACTGTATAAAGTTTAGCTACAGGAACACTCGGTGTGTTCAAAAGGTTCATGGAAGACACTCCCAACAGGTCAAGGAACACCAAGGTTTCTTTTTTGTTTTTGATGTAAACACATTGGTAAATGTGATTATAAGGGAATTTTTTTTTTTAATTTCCAATATTATATATACTGGACTTGTGCTTTGAAAAATACAAATAAAAAAGTATAACTGTTGGACTATTCCAAACTCGATCCGATAACCTTTTGTATTTGTGCCAGCACTTCAGTATTCGCAGTGAAGATTTTTGAAATGATGTTCATTATTAGTATGTCTTCTTTTGTTGCAAATTTTGTTCAGTAACTGCACTCTAATATTATGGAAGGATCAATAAAATATGTACTTCCAAGGAAAATGAGTTGTAAAAGAATGTTCTACTGTATAGACTGGAAAAGTTGGACATTGATTCTCCCTTCGCCTTTCCTTCACAAACGTTTTCGGGAAGCTCCACATCCATTGAGACCACTTTGTACTCGTGCGTCTTTAAGGGCCGCTGCGCACCAGCCAAGGTTTGCCGACTGAACGCAACAACATTGTCGGCGACAAATCTTGCACAATCTTGTTTTGTCGAAGACTGCCGCACACTAAGCAACTGTCGACTACACTATTTTCATGAAACAAAACAGCAATGAAGAAGAAATGAAGGAGAGGATAAAAATGGTGAAAGCTCTGAGCACTTCTTCTTTGGCACAAGTGCTGGTATGTCACAAAGGGCATCCCGGGAAAAAGAAGCTCCAGTGGGTAAAGCTCAGGGCGGAGAAGTCCGGCTCAGGGAGCGTTCAACAACTTTCTTGTGGAACTTCACACACACACACACACACACACACACACACACACCCCTGAGAGGTATACGCCAACGCAATTCAAAGGCAGAGACTTTGTCATTTTAAGTTTTTAGAACACAATGTATCTAGAATAGTACTATTGAATTGTTTATGAAGGTTTGTTAAAAACAGGAAACAAAAGGCAGGAATAGGTTTCTATGCTGCAGAAGATATGAATCTGTCATCGACACTATGTCCAGAAGCTACAGAAAGCTGAAGTTGGCAATTGTGCCACGTCGGCAATTGTCGGAGACTGCCAAACACTACACGATGTTGCATGACTGTCACCGATAAATCGTCGTAAAACGTTTTCAACTTCTATGATTGTCGCCAATGCATCTGAAAAACTTGTTGATGATGATCATCAACCACTGCGTATTACACGATGAAAAACAGTTGCTGACTAAGCTGTCGCCGACAATCTTGTTGCGTTGTGTTGGCTTGTGTGCGGCGGCCTTCACTGTGCTTGAAGAAACGTTCACTTTCAGCTCACTTGTTTGCAAAGATCTCTAATGGATCATCATCCATCACATAAAGTATATACCCTGAGGGAATTAACTTCACTTTTGGAGAGTTGTGCTTTCTTCCTCAACCAACTTGTACTGTCAACAGTACGAGTTTAACGTGTTAGTGCAAGAGCTGACGCACTGTTATTTGACTTTTATCTCCTACAAAAGGTTTGAGGGTTGTTTCTAGGATAGAAATGTCTCAAGAATCTGAAAAAAATCTACTTGAATACTTTTTCACAAATTATCTTTAAAGTGTGGCACACTCAAAAGTACTTTGTGCAAAATCGCTCATGCCCAAAAATGGTTAAGCAAAACTACTCGAGTAAAGTTTTATCTGAACTAGCATAACCCGCGCTGTGCGCGACATGTTGGGGTGGGTGTGTTTGAGAAAGGAACTGATGCAGAGTATCAGTAGTAATTTTACTTTAATGCAGTAAGTGGAATACGATTTCACTGTTTCAGAACCATTTTATTTACTTTTTTTTGTACCATGCACCTCATATGGTCTTTGAGATAATGTAAGCCGAATATTACGTTACTCGAGCGCAGAACAAAGTCGAAGATAGCGCGACACGAAACCACAAACTCGGAAATAATATATAAGATGCATCTAAAATGAATTAATAATTATTAATATCGACAATCTTTTGGTGATGGCTGTTCCTCGTTCTTATCCCCATACTGTTTCCAATTTTCACCTGTGTAGTCATCACATTGAAGGAATGTTTCTACTTTTAGCACATTCATTGTTGCTTGTGTAATTGTAGTCTCTGTTTAGTGCTGATGGTAATTGTTTTGGTGGTGGTTGCATGGCATGCTTTTTCTCTCTTTCCAGATTGTAAATTAGCCAGGAGAGTTACCATCAGTACCAAGTAAGACAAAGACTCTATCTGTGTTCTACTCCTAGAAAGAATAAAGCAGGCTCTTGGTGGCAAACCAAAGCCATTTGATGATACTACTTTGAACAAGGTGAAATCTGTTGATGTACTGGAAGAAGTCAAACCAAGATATCCAAGTACTTTGACGTGAAACTTCCTGATGCTTATGATGACTCCATTGGATATCACAAGGAGTGTGAAAAAGACTTTACAGCTATCAGGAGAACAAGTGTAGAGGACACTGTGCTGTTAGCACAAAACAGCATTTATTATGATCTGACACTGGCCGTCCCAGTACTAGTTCTACCAGAATCTTTCCACTTGTATACATCTGTGGAAATGTCTCAAAATCCTTGGGCAAAGGAAAACGGGAAACCCTTGGCAGTTGCGAAACTGAAGGGCGTAAAAGGGCCACCAAACACGTTGCACTGAAGGTCCGCAATGACACAACGCTGCCGAAACTAGGAGGAATTGACATGAAAGCCAAGGAGATGAAATACCACCATACATGCAGGCGAACATACATTGACAAGGTGAAAAGACAATCCCAAGTTCATGAAATAGTTAAGGGTACCATAACAGCAGCACATGAGATAGCTTTTGCTTTATTGAAATCCTACATCACACACAATCTCATTGAAATTCGGAGAGCTGAGTTGTTGATTGACAATATTCAATTCCAGGTATATGGAATGCCTCACTGATGAGCTATCCACATATCCAGCAAAATGTCTTTGCGAGAAGATCCTGAAAGAATTCTCTGGGCATCTCAAACAGCACAAGATAAACTAGCATCCGTTGAAGACAAAGTCTTCGATATCCCCCGCCATAGTAAATGAGGATTAACAAACTTATATTCCCTAAGCGTGTGCAATATGTATGTGAAGTTTCCCCTTGATCTGACCAGCCGTTCTGGAGAAGAAGATGTTTGAAGGTTTTAGGGTAAATTCAATATGGCCGCCAAATCATGTGACCTATCAATTAGAAATTAACAAACTTCTGGAAGGATGTCTTGGGGAAAGTGTATGTGAAATTTTGCCTCAATCTGTCCAACCGTTCTGGAGAAGAAGATTTTTAAAATTTATTAATTTCAATCCAAGATGGCTGACGAACCATGTGACCTATGACATCATAAATTTACATTCTGCCTCCAATCCTCCATTGGAATACGTGTGTGAAGTTTCGTGTTAATCGGATGAGGTGTGTTTTTCTATCAAAGATGGCCGCCAAACCATGTGACTTGTGACGTCATAATTTTTACTATGTATGCAGACATGAGGAGATGATAGTTACAAATTTTCGCTTCGTTAGGTTATGTGATTCCAGAGAAAACATTATTTATTTAATTTTTTCTTGAATCCAACATGGCTGCCAAACCATGTGACCTATCAATTAGAAAATATCAAAAGGCACAGTTTCACCACTTGTTGATATGTTGTACCAAATTTCGTTAAATATTATCTTGAGGGGATTTGTAGTTAAGCTCCGGAAACGAAATGTGACGGACGGACGGATGGACGAACGGACGGACGGAACCCATTTCTATATCCCCTGCCAACTTCGTTGGTTGGCGGGGGATAACAACAAAAGGGAATTGTGATATACTAGCAGAGTACGGGAGATCTCTTGTTGACGCCTCTGTCTTGCATTCTGACGAATGGATCTTTTTATCCCCCGCCAACCAACGAAGTTGGCGGGGGATATAGAAATGGGTTCCGTCCGTCCGTTCGTTCCTCCGTCCATCCGTCACATTTCGTTTCCGGAGCTTAACTACAAATCCCTTCAAGATATATTTTACGAATTTGGTACACATATACAAGTGGTGAATGGTGTTTTGATATTTTCTAATTGAGAGGTCACATGGTTTGGCAGCCATGTTGGATTCAAGAAAATATTAAATGTTTTCTCTGGAATCACATAAGAACGAAGCGAAAATTTGCAACTATCATCTCATCATGTCTGCATACATAGTAAAAATTATGACGTCACAAGTCAAATGGTTTGGCGGCCATCTTGATAGAAAAACACCCTCATCAGATTAACACGAAACTTCACACACATATTCCACTGGAGGATTGGAGGCAGAATGTAAATTTATGATGTCATAAGTCATGGTTGTCAGAATCTTGGATTGAAAATTAATAAATTTTAAAAATCTTCTTCTCCAGAACGGCTGGACAGATTGATTCTTCTTGTGCTGCTTTTGGCCTTTTCGTGGCATTGTGCTGCACTTGTTTGAATTGCAATTTCATTTTTGCTGCAAACAACATATTTTCCCAAAAATAATTTCTCTTCATTTATTTTTCCAGGAATTCTGGCCAAAGTATTCAATATTTTCAAGATCTGAATAGCTCCACCCCCACTAAATCGACCATTTCCTGCAACTTTTATCTTTAGCTTGTCTCCCACAAAGTCGAGATGAGCTGTTAAAGCCATAATGATGTCCTTCAGTCATCTTCCTTCCAGCAATGGTTCCATTAACATTTCTTTCGTTTTTTCCCCGACTCCTATGAGACGACTACATGGATCATTGTGGAACTCAGCATGATGATTGAGGTGTTGTCGGTGCACAAAACTAATGGAGCCCTTTTATTTAATTTCCATCCAGGTTGTGAGATCATCTCCAGGGAGAAGCTTCTGTCTCCAGGGAGGAGCTTCGACGCTGATGAGGGCCAACAAGCCCAAAACATGTGTCCGTGGATGTTCCCTCTCCAGGGTGGACTGGTCTATGAGATTGAGAATTAAATTCTCTTCCGGCTACAACCCCATGGAGATGTAAGGGGCTGTAGCTCTACTAAGCTCATGTCTAATAAGCTGAGCCGATGCAAGTGTTTTGCCAGAACAGCTATATATATGTATATATATATATATAT
>CM068952.1:100490309-100512003 GCA_035128595.1 Eptatretus atami
GAAAAGTGGGGGGGGGGATCCATAACTACACTGTGATAAGTGTAGTATGATCCATGTGTTTCATGTTGGTTACATTGCCATTTCACAGAGATCTGTCAGAGTAAGTCGTTTGATGCTGAGGAGGCAGCATATTAATTTATAGACAGGGTAGACAGATTCATTATGTATATGTAAATACCTCTTGTTTGTAGGTGGGGCTCGATGAGTACTTCCCATCAGAGAGGTGCAAGTGCCACAGATGTGCAACTAGGCTGATTACGATCTCTCTGGCCAGTGTGTGCCAACCATGGCGACACAGTGTCCTGTGGAACCAGAAGTGGCAATGTACATTCATTTTTATTGGGGCCGCCCCCATGGGCGGCATCCCAGAGAAAGACTCTGCCCAGGAGGAAGAAGAGAACTCAGCCGACCAGAAGGAGAAAGAGATGCTTGTGTGGAAGGCCGAGGAAGTGGTCCACAGAGGAGCTTGAGACAGAGATAATTGTAGTTCGCTCTGCAGAAGCTTTGGGAGAGACTGAAACTGGTAACACCCTGCCTTTGGAGAGGAGAAGGACCTCAGCACTTGGTGGAGAAAGAGGTGCCAACCAGGAGGCCTCATTGGGGAAAAGGACAAAGACGACCATGTGGCTTGATTGTTGGCCGACTCATCGCTGGCCCTGCTCGTGGCTGTTTAACTTTGTCTTTGGACACCATAGTCACTGGCTCTCCTCTCACTCCTAGTTTCTAAAACAGACTGCATCGAGTCCTGCATCCACCCTGCACATTGTAGACAAAGAGAAGTCCCGCCTACATTACCGTTTTGTTATGCGAGTGTGATCTGTGGCGCCCATTTGGTAAGGTTTTGCAATTTATTTCTCCTTCTTGTATATAAGTTTGCATATCCCCATTCTTCTCTTTGTGTCTTTTGACTCGCTTGGTTTGTTCTGTTTATGATAGTGTCTTGTCGACCCTCTTCCCTGAACTTTGCTTTTCAAATAAACCCTTTAAAAGGTAAGAAAAAATGTTCGAGCCATCTGCTTCCCGTGTGTTTGTTCCGTCTATTTTGGCGAATTTGGGTGAACTTTGGGAATGGTAAAGTAGAGTAATAAAACAAGAGCAGACCCGGTCTGAGGTGACATTTCGCCAGATTCCCAATGAGCTTCCTCAGGCCAAGATACTCCGCATCTCAGCATGTATCCTCTTTTATTCCCGAGGTGAACATTCATTTCGGGTTACGTGCCGATGCATGAGGTTAATTGAGCGGTGTTTTTATTTTTCCAAACCTTAAGCAATAAATGTCAAATCATGTCATCGATGGTCTGCTCTGCTCTTGCTTATGTTTGTTTTTTTTGTACTTACTGGTGATCTGGTATTGTATGTGCGCTTGTTGTTTTTGTGTTTCTGGGGCACAAACATGGCGGGGTTCGTGGCTGGGTTGGATGTGGTAACGTGTCGGTTACATGATTGGTGGAGTTACCATTAGGTGTTGTGCATGTGAATGCGTGATTTTGAGAACTGAGCATTGGTTTTACTCACCTTGTCCAGTTGCTTGCACCATCCATTTTTGCCATTTGTATCAGAGTTGTGTGTTGTGTTGGTATGTCCACAGTCTCCCCAGTTAACCAACTTCACGGCTTTTGACGTTCCATGCTTCCAGTATCAATCTGCGTCGTTGGTTGGACGTCATGTCTCGAACACTGGTCCAGTCAAGGTCATCAAACTTGTGGCCAGATTGTAGGCAGCGACGTGCTATGACTGACTGTGACACCTCTTCAAGCCTAACTGCTCTATTATGTTTATTTAAGTTTTGTTTCAAATTTCTTCCAGTTTCACCAATTGTATTGTGAAATTAGGCACAGTGTCTGCATGACGAATGGTAAACTACTAATTACAGCTCACAAAAAAAAATAACGGCTCAAGAACATCTCAACATGAATGAAGACTGAAGCACAAGCTCGTTGCACATCTCGTCATCCTATTTCTATCTCCTTAATTTTTCTCAGAGGTGAAGTAGCAAAATAAATATTTGCCAAAATATATACTCTCAAACGTCATGACAATTTCCTGAGCTTTGCAAAAACACAGACTTATCTCAGATATTTAAAATTTTTAGAAGCTTCATGATGAACATCTTAATCTAATCAAAGGAGGTTGTGCCAATGATACATCTTCATTATTTGTAACAACCATCAAAGTAAGAAATCTAATGGCACAATATATGAAGCATACGGTAAATACAGTGATCATGATGTGTTCTCACATTATTGGGCCAGAATAAAGATTTTAAGACGTTTCTGCCAATGATACAGAATATACTCAAGGACTTAATCAGGTGAGTTATCATCGTTGATTCTCATAGCCATTCAACTCAACTCTAGAAGCATCTGCAAGGTTTCCTGGAACCACAAAAAAATACTGCTTTTCATTCCTCCACAGAAGCCACAAACCACAGGATAGATTCCAGATGGCAGCAAAAATTAACACAGATTGTGGATATGCATTGGTAGTACCAGCCACTGCAAGGACAGTGACCAGCAAACCAGACCAGCGATATAGGATTTTCAGATGGCATGAGATGTGTCCAAATCAGTTTGGAGAAGATGAAAGCCCTACTTGTGCACGATCACTTCATTTCCTGTATTCCGCAACATGTTCTACAACATAAACCTTACGTTAGACAATCTCTTGTAGTATATTTTCTGTGAGCTATTTTAAAAGTTCTCAATAATAAATGATCTTCATTCATCTTCTGTCAGCTTGCTCTTTGCTATATCCACACGTTCCGTTCACATGCTGTTTGTAGTTTATTTAAAGCATTGAGTAGATGGAGTGTTAGCTCTGCAATATTGCCATTCAAAAAGGTAAGATGCTTCTTGCATGCCAATCACACAAGATCACTTGCATAATAATGGTATCTAATGTTCATTTACAGAAGAGAAAATGAGCAAGTCCTTTTCACAATCTTGCCCAATCGACTTCCACTACTTTTGCCTTCTCAGAAAAATGGCTTGCAATAAACTTGGCTATTTTCAACCTGCTGTGTTTTGAACTGATGTAAAACAGAAAATGGTTTGGCCAAGTTAAAATTTTGAAAAAAAAGTCTTTTATAGTCTTTCATTTTGGCATTGGGCAAGTGCTATCTACATACCTGTGCTTATTTGCTGGTAGTTTATTGTTGCTCAAGGGTTTAGATAAGATATAGATAAGACAATAGACACTTCACTCCACTATTGTGCTGATGAAGCCGGTGAAATGTTGCCCGAGACCGAGTCTGCTCTCGCTTTTTTGCTCAAATTAGCGAGTTGATTAGTTTTTTACTTTTGGTTGGAAGTGCTTCTTTCTTCTCTTCAAAAAAAAAAAAATCATCATTATTAAAATATATATATATCCTCGGTGTGTCGCTATTTTGTCTACGCTGTCGCTGATGACTGTCAATAAACGAAACCAGTCCAGTGGCTGATGGGGTCATGTTAGTTGGGATTATAATGCATGTGCCACTTGTAAATATCTGCAGCTGTGGAGAAACCTGGGTAGTGTTTCAAACAGCAAAGGGTTTACCTTTTACCTTTTCTTGGCTGCTTATGCAGCTTTTCTTGACTGGAAGCACTTTGGGTTAATTATAAAAATCTTACCCATCTGACAAAAATTGATTTAGTAGAACTAATTGGTTGTTCCTTCCAATATGGTGAGAGACACAATTGGGTCTTGATATGTGTGTTGTATATATATTATATATATATATATATACATACATATATATTATATACATATAATTTTACATATATATACATATACATATATATACATCTATATAGATATACATTATATGTATACATATATGTATATATATATATATATATATATATTTATATATATATATATATATATACATATATGGTACATATATATATATATATATATCTATATATATTACAGTATATATATACACATGTATGTATACATGTATATCTTCTTCTTCTCTTTCGGCTGCTCCCGTTGGGGTCGCCACAGCGATATCCGTATGATCCGCATCGTGACTTGGCACAAGTTTTTAGCCGGATGCCCTTCCTGACGCAAACCTGTTCACCTTTACGACAACAGGATATGTACACCTTACTAACCGGGGCATACACCGGGACCAGTACACTGGTACTCATTTCGTCGACCTCGGAAGGATGAAAGCTGAGTCAACCCCCAGTGTGTATTAATTCAAGCGCAACGGGGCTTGAACTCAGGACCTTTGGATCCCAAGCCCGCCACCTAACCACTACGCCAACACCAGGCTATATGTATACGTGTATATGTATATATATATTATTATATATACATTGTATATATGTATAATATATATATATTATATATATATATACTATATATACACACATACACACCAGCTCAAATTAGCGGAGTCGTTCTCATTTTTTACTTTTTATTGAAGCACCTTCTTCTTTTTGAAAAATGTGCAATCCAACGCCCCAATCATATACACACATATAATATATATAAACATATATATATATATACAGTATATAGTAATATATATATATATATATGTATGTATATATGTAGAATATATGACCTACAAAAGTAAACGCTTTCCTTTTGTGTGCCTTCTTGGTTTGCTTTATGCAGCTTCATCAGCGAGAGGAGTGTGGGAGGTGTCATTTATATAATCCGAGCCACCTGGGTTTCGTTGATTAGGTTAAAGCTGATTGGCCATTCCCTACATTCACAGGTGAGAGATGTAGGTGGGTCTTTCTTTCCCTCTGGGCTATCTAATTGTTGTGTGTGTGTGCATGCGTGAGAGGAGAGAGAGAGAGAGAGAGAGAGAGAGAGAGAGAGAGGAGAGAGAGAGAGAGAGAGGAGAGAGAGAGAGAGAGAGAGAGAGAGAGATAGAGATAGAGATAGAGATAGAGATAGAGATAGAGATAGAGTAGATAGAGATAGAGATAGAGATAGAGATAGAGAGATGGTGCCTGTCCTAGCATAAATTAAGATTGTAGAAGTAGTCAACATAATCCTGCTTCATGTCCTCTTTTGTAAGTTGCCTTTTGCCACACCCAAAATTCATTGCTATCCCCTGCTGTACATAAAAATAAACCTCTTCAATTGCTACATACTTTTCCTCACTTGATTGCAAATAAATGTGTTGTAGAGAATTTCTTTCGTTTTCGTGTTTTCTTCCATTGGTCCAGCACGACACACACCCGAGTTTAGCCGGGACGTTATTCCCAAATGATATCTTTCCTTGCCGTACTCCTTGTCAGTTCCGCTCGGCTGCATCTGATCTGGTAAGTGATCCGGTTTGAGCAAGTGCATACCGAGGGCGTGTCCCCCGTTAATTAGATCACGTGACCTTTCGGTAAACGGTATTTATTTAGACAGAGACCCAAAGTCACATGGTCAAGTTATTGGCGTTCGCGGTCGATTAGCGACCAGCCGATCACGAAGTTATTCGTGTGCGACGGCCTGCGACTCTGGAGAGTCTGGTGGGAAGCCGAGGTAGTTCACTACTCGTGGTCTTCGCCCCCGACCCCACAACAATATACATACAAATATATATATATAATACACATATTATATTTGTATATAATATGCATTTAATTATTACTCTCCACAAAGGAGAGGGTATTGCATTTGGGTCTATTTGTTTGTCTGATTGTTACTTGCAAAGTCGAAGATTTTCAAGTATATTGGTCAGTCGATTTTGTTATTCTGTCTGTCTGTCTGTCTGCTGTTTTCTGTTTGTCTGTTTGTTGTCAACAGGTCATAATTTTAAATCATTCTTCGCGAAACTTCACCACATGGTCGAGTTTGTCATAAGGAGAAGCCTATTGTTTTTGAGGTCAAAAGGTTAACATCGACCAAAGGTCAACAACAAAGGTTGTTGATGACGTTGATCCAAGGCCATCTCCACTCATGGCTCGCAGACTTCCTCTCTTGTCACAGTTAACGTGTGGCCCTAAATGGAATCCTCTCATCTCCTCTTCCTGTCCAGGCTGGAGTTCTCAAGGCAGGTTCTGGGCCCTGTTCTTTTTATGATTTTCATAAACGATCTCTCCGACTCTCTGGAAAATCCTCTTCATCTCTATGCTGATGTCTCCACCCTCTGCCGTACCATCTGTTATCCTCAGACCAGCAAGCAGCAGCTTCCTCTGCTCACTGCAGATCTGGGTAAAATCACAAACTGTCCAACACGTGGAACATGTCTTTCAATCCGGACAAATCTCACAATCTCACTATGTCTCTCCGAAAGGACGTTTGGAACCCCCCCCCCCCATCCACTTTCTCAACAATCCTCTGGAAGAATCCTTTTTTCAAGCTTCTGGGTCTCACTATCTGCCATGATCTTTCCTGGGAAAGCCACATTTCGAACCTCGCCTTCAAAGCCAGTCGCCGACTGGGAATCCTCCGTCGTGCAAAGTCCTTCCTCGACCCACCTGACTCCTGACCACATACAAGCTTTTGTCCGAGCCTGATGGAGTACAGGTCTCCCCTCTGGGCTGGTGCTCCTGCTCCCACCTTTCTCGGCTTCACGCTGTGGAAACCAAGGCATTTCGGATCATTGGCATCTCCGCGATGAGGCTGAGTCTTTGGGCCTCTCACTCTCTCACCACAGGCTGGTCGGTGGTCTTTCCGTCTTCTACCGTCTCCTCTCCTGTCTCCCCCCTGCTGTGTCTGCGATTTGTCCCCACCATATTTCCGCGGGCGTCAAGGTCACCAACAACCCCTTCTGGTAAAACTACCAAATCACAAATCACTGCTTTCATTCTCTTTTTTCCTGCCTTTGGAATAAACTCCCTCACTCTGTTCAATCGCATTCTTCCCTCCAGGCCTTCAAAACAGCTGTTAACTACCACCGCTTATCATCTCCCATCCAAATCCCGATCATTTCTACCCCGTTAACCACCCAAGCCCACCTCCTTCAAATTCCCTGCTTTCCTTCCTGAAAGTCCCTATAATGTCCATCTTGTATCCCAGTTCCCCACCCCATCCTCTCCCTTCCACAGATCTCCTAATGTCTCTGTTCCACACAGTTTTGTCCTTCCCACTCCTGCATGCCCCCTTGCTGTGCGTTGTGTGTTAGCCCTCATACGAGCCTCGACAAGGTATACAAAAAAAAAAAAAATAATAATAATAATAATAATAATAAAAATAAGGTGGATTTCTAAAATCCTCAATTTTCATCTGATTGACTTGAAATTTGAAGAGGATTTGCATATTTGATCATTGAATTCAACCACCAATTATTTTTGAGGTCAAATTTGTTTTTTGGATTTTGCAAGTATCGTGCTCTGTACTATGTCTTCCTCTTGTTTGTTTGTTTGCCTGTTTGTTTGTCCGCACAGAACTTTCATGTTTTTCTCCGCAACCACTTGGCGGATTGAGACAAATTTTTCACCATTGGTGCAACTACTCATGTAGAACGATTTAATGATAATTATGACGTCATGGGTCATGTGGTGTGGCAGCGATATTCGAAAAACGGGGGGGAAAAAAAACTTTGGACCTCTGTATCTCTGAAACCACACCAAGGAAAGATTTTTTTGACGTCATCAGTGCCCTCATTACGACGTCATAATTGCATATGTAGAACGCCACATCCGATCAGTATGAACATTTTTGAGGGTCATCTTGGGATAAAATGGTCCACAGAAAAAAATTTCATTACGTCATTGGTCACATGATACGGCAGCCATATTGTTTAAAAAAAAAAAAAAGCTTCAAAAATCTTCTCTGAAGTGGCTGAACAAATTGAGGTGAAACTTTACACGTTTGACCGCCTGCCCATGAGGAACAAAAGGTTCACACATATATCATATCATCGGTCACAGGGTTGGCAGCCATCTTGGATTTACCCTAAAACCCATAAAATACACCACTCAAAAGAAGTCCTGGTGAGGGTATGCAATCTCTGGTTGCTCTTTTTCTTGTTAAGTATGTAGCAGATGTAGTTATTGCTGTGAAGATGCTCTTTCCACATACATGTGACAAACCACTTTATACCCCAAAATTATGGCTGTATCAAATTTAGTTTCAGTTATTTAGCTTCAGCAAAATATTGCACTCCACTTCAAATGAACATTTTATAGCCATACTAAGGTGGGTAAACAGTGATTAATGTGATAATAATCATAATAATAATCTTAATAATGAATAATGTTCAATGAGATAGGCATATAACAAAGTGAGGAGGATGCATTGCTAGCTGTAGTACAAGAGATAGAGATATGCAGCACGTTTTATTGCAGAGAATGATACCCTTCGTCCTATAAATCAGATCTTGAGTTTTGAGCGTGAGAGAAATAGCTGAATTAAAGTTAAAGATCGTAGAGCTTGAGAAGAGGGTGAAGTGCTCAATAATTATTGATGAAGTTAAAGCATGTATAGATAGTTCAGTACCTTTAACCTCACTGGTATACATCGAAGAGGATGACATTTTCAACTCAAGAATTGGAAAGAAAGGGGGAAAGTGAAGTGTATCAAAGAAGGAAAGTGTAGCGAGGAAGGAGAGGTGACGCACGGTACATCGTTCAGGGAGCAGATGCAGGGCAATTTTCCAATGAGAAATAAACCAAATTTCAGGAGCAGGGCAAGGCGCAGAGCTCGGCTTGTGCGAGGAAAAGAGTTTAAGGTTAGGAAGGAAATGTTTGTTGAACTTCACGACAGAAGATTTTGAAAAGATAAAATTAATTGTGATCTTACAGTTTCATTACAGTGAAAAAAACATTTCGCAGAAATAATTCATTTCAGAGAAAAGGAAAGTTACAAATCGAGACAATTCAGTATGATCAATGGAAAGGAGGTTAGAAAGTGTAATAGAGATAAGCACAGGGCATTCCAAATACACAGGCAAAATGTATGTCTATGTATGGTAATCAGAGAGGATGTCGCATAAAACACAAGGTAATTGAAATTTATCTTGGGAAGGAAAACGTTTTTTTAAGCGAATAGAAAAAGTGTTTTGCCCATTAGCGATCGAGTCAGGAGATTATTAGGTGAGGATAGCAAGATAGCAGTTTAAAGGGTATTTTGCATCGACACTTCTGGATGAGAGCAGGAGACGGATAAAAACCATGAATTGGCTTTCGTCGAGGTAAAAATGAGTTCTTGAAGGATTTTGCTGTGAGCATGAACGGAGTTAGGACGCAGGAAGCTTGATGGTAAAGGGAGTTCCAGAACCAGAGGCTGACACACAAAGCTTATTTGAGGTAGCAAAAGAGGTTATCATCGCCAGAAGACATGTTTAACAGCTTAATTCGGACAGGAGAGGTATCAGAAGTTTGGAGATTGCAAATGAGGCAGCGATGATCAAGAAAAGATCAAGAGAAGCAGCAGACAATTATTGATGAGTTTATCACAGCCACGATTATTCCTACAATGGGTCGGATGGAGGTTTTTAGATCAATTCTTTTCATCAACCATCTGGTCTGGCCCAGCATTCCACTACGTAGGTTAGAGCAGGAACTTGTAATTTGTTCATGGTGCTGGCAATAGCTCACCTACTCTTCGTGAAAGACACCGCAGGATCTTCAGCATTCATCCGAGGGATGTTGCACACATTGATGCCGCACTCTGCCTGTGGAGCACCTGGATGCCAGTTTGTTGCTGGGCCGAGAATTAAATCCAGGCTAGACAGCTCAGAGGCATCTGAGCATACCTCTAGACTCTAGAGGTATCCTGACAGCCCTCGCAGACAATTATACACTCAACATATTTAACTTATAGTAGGGAAAGTAGTTCAATGAAACTGTAATTAGGGATAAGGAGAGGCTCCATCAAGGTTTAGTTTTCGTTGGGAAGTCAGCAACAGTTCAGGGAACATCGATTGTGCTTAAAGTAGTTGTTATGTTCTTTTAAAGATTTAACGAGTTGGGTGGATAATCGCAGGACAGTAGATTGAAGAAACACAAGTGTTTAGAAAGATTTTTTTTGAAGTTTCCACATCGAAAAGTGTTACCTCGGATAAGAGCAGGCGGAACTTAGGAGGCAGCTTAGCAGGTTCAATTAAAAATTGGCTGTTAATAACAAAAGATATTGGCTCAATTCCAGGAAATAAAGCTGCAGAAAGATGGAATATATCAAGATATAAAATCGTTCTGAACAGAGTATTACATGGGGTCGGCTCTGAGTCAATTTCTATTTGTTATTTATTCAAATGATCCGGATGAAAGATTACGGTTTAAGATTCATATCAAACTTCGCAGACTGGTGCAAGCTTGGAATGAAGGATGAATATCTGAATTAGATTTTAAAACGAATGTCAGACTAAATGTATTTATTTTACTACCTCATTGATATAGAGTACAGCACTTTCAACCAAAGTGTCATGGAGTATCGAGTATACAGCGCAAGACCTTCCTCCAAGGTCTCATTGATTATGGCTCCACAGTTCTGGCTGGCGCAGCTGCTTCCCATTTTGATCCTATGGAGGTGGATGAGTGTTCGGCTTTTCACATTAGAGGCATCTCTCAGCATTAGTGCAAGTCCCAGGGTCTGCTTCTGACCTAAAACAAGCATGTTGGAGGTCTTCGATTGCCTCATTTCTGACCTCACTTCTCCTGCCATACCCGCCCTCTGTGTTTCCCGCCCTACTACACCTTACTCTGTGTTTCCACAGGCCTCCCCCCCCCCAATTCCAGGTCACAAATGTTTTCCCAAATCCCACACCCAGTTACCATTTCAATTAGAACCTGCTCAGCTCATTTTACAGCCTGGTGTTGGCTTAGCGGTTAGGGTGGCTGGCTTGGGATCCTAAGATCCTGAGTTCGAGCCCCGTTTTCCACTGAATTAACACCAGGGGCGTTGACTCAGCCTGTCATCCTTCCGAGGTCGGCAAAATGAGCACCAGTATACTGGTAATAGGGGCAGTGCATCAGCAGCATAGCCGTGCCCCGAACCAATGATGCAACCAGCAGCCAAAAAAGGCAGCACATGATGGGAACCTCATTTTACATGATCCCTCTTTCCTCTTATCCATGAAACTGACTTTCTGTGACTGTGGTCTTCTGCCCCTCCACCCAGGTCTTTAAAGGTGTTGCCCATCATCACCTAATACTTTCATCCCCATCTCTGGACTATATATCTGAGTGTGTCTGTGGGTCATAAGCACCGCCCATTCTACAGGACACGCCTAGTACCGCCAATCCTGACAGGGTTCTCACGACTTCATGTGTTACCTTTCCATTGGATTGGCAGGATCAAGGGGGGCTCGTGCCCTCGATAAGTACCTGTCTTATCTTATCTGATCAGGTGAAGCGAAGCGGAGCTGCCAAGTACGCACCGGCTAACATATATTGCTATTCGGTGGGGTCCAACTTCCCGGCTAACAATACATGCAGACGATGCTGGACCACTGGAGGAAAGGACAACCAAGACAGACTTGAAGGAACAACCAACAACAATTTATTTACACAAACACACAAGCAAGCAATAGTGAAAAGCACATTATTTACAGCTCTTTATTCACCAAGCAAGCAATCATTAAAACAAGTATTTACAGACAAAAGGCACAGAAGAGCAGACTTAACCCAAACGCGTATTCCCCTTACACAGACGTCATTCGACAAAAGACATATGGCCATCATTCAATCCAGGAAGAATAAAACAAGAAGAACGGAGAAGAAAGAAAAGAACAGAGTGTTGGGTAGACTCACTTCCCTCACCTCACACAACCCAACAGGGCTGTGCCAGTCCGAATATACTATGGGGGATGGGGAGGATGGGAAGATGGATGGTGGAGTGGCAATGCTGCATGATGGGACATGCAACGGAGTCCCTGAGACATCCAGACACAGTCAGCAATTTCTCTCCAGCATCCCAGATATGCCAACTGCACTCCGCTCCGTTTCTGCTGTGCACCCAGGACAAGCAGCTCCACATGAACAAAACTGCGTTCTAGGCTTTCTATTCTGCTCTCCTCCACACGATGGGCTCTTCTCTTCCATACTCTGCACTCCTTTCTGCTCCTCGCAGGACAAGCTTTTATGACGAGGACAAGGACAAGCTCTGGGCTCCTTTCTTCTCACGTGACATCGTTTTCTCCCATCCCTCTCATGTGAGCCTCTCTTTCATTGGTGCGCATCCGATGGGGGCAGGTACACGATCCAGCCCATGGAAAATCCTGCTGTCTCTGAGGAAGTCTTCAACGCAGCCCTCACCCCACCCCTCACACGCGAAGAACACCCTCAACCCTTCTCTGTGTGCGCAAACATCCCTTGTACTATATGTACTGTTCACGTGCGAGAAGCGCCATACTTTTTTTTGATGGATTGAGAAAGGCGGGGGGAGGGGGGGATTGTTGGAACGGAATGATGGGGTATTGAAAAAATGATTCAAAGCAGCAGAGAGGGGGTGGGAGGAAGACATCACACTGGGGATACCCAAACTAACCTCAATGCATGTCCCCCCCCCCCCAACCATTAGAGAAGGGGCAAAGGTCTACCTACACATAGACTAATGAAATAACTAATCATCATGTCTCCTGCCTGTCCATGTATGCTCTCCCCTGGGTACATTTCCAAAAGCAGATACAATTTTGCTTATATGTCGCACAACATCACTGATGAATCAAATGTCTACAACATTGAGGTTTATGATCAGAAATGCTCCCTTGTGGATATCTCTTGTCAGAGTTTATGAACACATTTCTCTCTTATTCACCTTCCTCTAACTTCCAACCAGCTTTCATGGAACTTGCGTTGTACTACAGTGATTCTCTTGCGATCCCCAACACACTGATAAAAACGGGGGATTATGAGTTTGACACGAGCCCATCTCTGTCCAAATCTGGCATGTTAAGCACCTGGGAAAGTCATTTGCGAGCCAAAGCAAGTTTTCATCTTGTGAACATAACAAGAAGCAAAGATGTGCAATGAGCCACAAGGCACAATAGTAATATTACATCGATTTTCTTTCATCTCAACCAGTAAAGCTCCCACCACAGATCCAGGTGAATTATGAGCAGTTGGCATAAGATCACAAAAGGGCCCTCATCATAACTCGTAATGTATTCTTCCCTACTTGTCAGTGAAGAAGTCTCATTTTACACTTTCAACCTTTGGAAACTTTCCATAAGCTGGTTGCGAGTTCCTCTATGTTGCCTTCATATTAATCATCAAAAATTTGTTTTGCGTATTTCATCTCCACTTTCAATCTTTAAAGGCCCCGAGCTTCTTTTTTTTTGGCAGACACCAGATTTTCTTGTATAATTGGTATCCAACTTGCGCCGAACAATCACATGTGGCAATTGAAAAATAACCCAAAGTTTGTATGTGCAAAAGCTTTTCACCGGAAGCAATAGAGAGGTTTGTCGAGAATCGAGTAAAAAATATCCATACGCATGCGTGTACAAAATCGAATGATACTTCGTCATCTTCAAGGAAGAAAACCTGCTTTTTGAGTGTGTGAGTAGTTGGCACGATTGCATTTACAAAACCAGAAGGGCACCCGGTAGAGCGCATACCTCCGCCGCGCAATGCCTGATCCACGAGAACATATCGGGCCCAATAAATATATCGTTTTTGGTCCGATCTCTCAACGGTGAAGAATCACTTTAAAAATTAAATAATTCTCATATCCAGATCCGGATTCGGATCTTCACCAAAATCGAACCATTTCATCCTTGTCACACACACCCAACGTGTCCACCAAGTTTCGTCCGAATCTGTCCATAACTTTTTGGGATATCCTGCTCGCAGATAAACAGATAGGGGTGAAAACATAACCTCCGTCCACCTTCAGTGGTGGAGGTAACGAGCTTAAAGGTTTCTAAAGTCTTTTACAAATTGGCAGTTTACCTAAGTTGGTGCCTCCCAATAAAAATCTCGTCTAGGTTCTCTTCTAGGTGGGATCCGATTTGTCCCAAATCCCCGATGCTCTTTAAGCTCACCATCCATTGGATAACTCGACAAAGCTGGCTGTCCCATCTATTTAGGTTTTGGACATTAAAGATCCCGTGTTGTTTTTTTTAAATCAGAAGGTTGGCGTCTGCAGAGTGCTCATACTCTGACCAGATTCCCTGCTACAAATTATCTGTATAATTATAATCAGCACTACTTTCACAGTGGTTTGGTCTAAATGGCACAAGTGGTTTGGTCTAAATGGCCTTTATATCTGCTTCAAGTCATATATGACATCAATCAAACAGTATCAATTAAGTTTGAGCTGCACAGCAACCACATGCTCGCAATCAATCAGTTTTTGTCATGAGGTGGACATTACAACTATCCTGCAAAAAAAAATAAAAAAAGGAAAATCAAAGGACTTCAGAGTCTAGCTACGCCTATCAAACCTTGTCTCCTCAAATCATAAAAATCTTAAATGGGTTCTTGATACGTTTCACCACAGTTGTGGCTCTCTCCTGCATACACTGCCATAAAACTTAATAACCGACACAAGTAATGTGTTGCTCATGTTATTCTGTTCCCTTCACCAATAAAATTTGATTGCCTGGTCATGTGACCACAAACCTGACAAGTTTTGCACTAAATTTTTTGTGGGTTGGTTTGGGGGGGGCGGGGGGCTAGCTAAACAGCATCGTTTAGAAAGGGTCGTTCTGCGATGGCATATTGCAACTTACGCACATTTGAGTTAGTCGTGATGGAACTTTTATATGAATAAAATTGGACCTCTTAACACTTAAAGAGAGTTTCATGGATATTTTAAACCAAAAGTTTTAAAAAAAAGTGATAAAACCGTTCCAACAAAACATAGCCCAACAAAGCCATTATTCATGTGCAGTGCAATTAAATAAAGGCAGTTAGTTCAACTTGCAAATTCACCTTAAGCTTCGAGACTTGGAGGTGGTTATTATGTCCTCAGGCAGTATTTTTCATCCCACCGAGTCGCTTTATGTAGCCCCCTTCTCCATAAATTACCTCCAGACAATTAAAACTTGCCTGTGGTCAAATGCCAATTGCCTTCTCAGACCAAGTCGGAAGTGTGTTAATGTTCAAAGCAAGAAATGTCAATGTTAATGTTAACCTTCACCACTCCATCATGAAAATGTCAGCGCAAACCTAAAATGGCAGCAAAGTTCTTAAAGCGAGGCCTCACAGGATCTTTTTGTTTCTCCGCTCAACTTAACCTTTTCAATCAATCCTTCCTCAACATTCTTTTTGGTGAAACAATGGCGCATGTGGAACCAAAGGAAACGTATGTCCTGGGGGTGGTGGTGCAGGGCAGGGGTGAAGTTGGTGCAAAATAGTTTACAATGCAAGTCTGATCAATTTTCGTTCTTGTTCTTTCATTGATAATTACATCAGTTTCATCAAAAGAAATTCAAACTTGGAAAGCCAGACGTTTGACAGGGAAACAAACATTAACTGAAAATTTATAGCATTGCTCTGTTGGACATGTCAGGGTATTCAGTGGTGACCATGATGCACCCAAAATGTGGACAGCTGCCCTTTCCTGCATCTTTTTTTTTTTTTCCTTGCATAACATTTCACACAAGACTTGGAAAAAACCAATGGATATTTTGTCATTAAAATGACTTGGGGTTAATGAGGGGTTAATTAATTATTAGTCAGTTGTCTCTTAATTAATGTTAGGACAAGTGGTTGTAACCAGAATGAGCAAAGACCCGAATTGGATGTCGAGACAGCTCCTCATCACCCGAGACCCTCGTGTCCGTCTCCTCTTCCTCTTTTCGCTCTGCCACTGACAGGGCCTGTGTGTTACTTCCTTCAACACGTCAGACTCTCAAATCACCCCCATTATCCAATCACACCATACAACTCCACTTCAACATGGTGCACACATGTGAGATACTGCAGACCCCTCACACACGCTCTGGAGACATGGCGCGTACACGGGAACTGATGCGGACAGTCGCACATGCTCTGGAAACATGGTGCATCCTCATGAGATACCTCAGCATAGAGAGAGTGCATGCACGACACTCGTGCAGTGTCGGGGGCAGGGGGGCAGAGGACCCCCTTCATGGTATGTAAAGAGGCCTAGCTATAAAAGGTAGGGAAGCTTGTACTCTGGGTAGATGCAGGGAGACACCATGAAGAGAGATGCAGAGAGAGATCAGGGGAGACACCACAGTGGAAATACCCAGAGAGATGACAAAAAAGACACATGGAGAAGTGTCCAAAAGGCTAAAAAGAGTCTTAAGACTCTACAGACACCTAAGACCATATAGACCCCGAAGACCTTTTAGACCCCTAAGAACCTTAAGACCTTGTTACACCCTTTAGAACTCTGAGACCTCTAAGGCCCTTTAGAATAGTCAAGACCCTTCGACTCCTTTCTACCCTTTAGACCTTTTCATACCCTGTAGACCCTGTTGACATTTAGAGCTTTTTTTTTTTTTAGACATTTTAAGACCCTTTAAACCCTTTCAGACAACTCCGACTCTTTAGACCCCTTCGACCTTTTAAGACCCTTCAGACACTTTGGAGTCTTTACACCATTTCGACCCTTTAGACCCATTTAAACCTTTTCAGACCTTTCCACCTTTCGACCTTCAGACCATTTGACCTTTACAACTTTTCAGACCTTTGATCTTTACACATTTACAACTATACCATTTATACCTTTCATTTGCAATCAACGACCTTTCATTCGTACATCCTTTCATTTATTTGCCACATAAAATACACCACACAAAACATGTCCTGGCGAGGGTCTGCAATCTCTGATTGCTCTTTCTTGTTGGTCCTGTAAATACATTCCTTGTGATTAGTGTCCCTGTACATACGTGCCTTGTGATTATTGCTCTTGCCGTTACGTGTTTTATTTGGTAAACGCTTTCAAACCTGCTCGGTTGACTTTTTCTGTCATTGGTTCGACATAGCGTACGTACTAAATAGACGGGATGTTGTACCCCATAAATTTTCTCCATTAGATAGTCAACACCAACCTATGGTTTCACTCGGCCATACCTTAATAAGTAGAGGAGGTGCGACTTCGAGAGCGCGGTTCCCCAGTTGAGAAAACTAGCTCACCGGGTCAGGTAACCCGATGCTGGACGCAAGTACCCTGCTTGAGATAGTTGGCTGAACAGGTGTCCGCGGTTGCCTAGCAACCCGTCAGGTGGAGTTATCCGTGGCCTCAGGCGATTCATTGTTCTTCTACATGACAAAACAAGCGTTCTTACATCCGAGTCCCAGGTAGTCAAATTAGGTTTTGTAACTTATATTAAAAAATAAAACGAAACAATATGAAAATAATCGTCTCATTAACTTTGTTATCTGATTGGTTTTCTACAATGTGTGCACTGCATTTATTATTTTGATCCTATTTATTTTTAGGATGTGCCGATGTGTTGCTTCAACACGTCCCGACGAGCTGTGCATCAGAGTGGGATCTAGACACCCAATCGTCTTGCTCTTCAGAGAGTTCCTTCACCTGACAGATGGGGCTGGACAATAGAAGATGGAGTATGGACACCTGTCTGGATCACCATCCCTGAGGCCGTGAGAGCGTGCAGTGAGCGAATAAAATGTGGGTGCAAGTCCAACAGAGGATGTACCAACTACAAATGTACAAAGGCTGGGATTACATGTAGGATTCAGACCTTTACAGCTGCCCGAGTGAAATTTAGTCATGTGAAATGGTCAACAGACTTGGTTTGAACAAACTTTCAGAAAATATTTTAAACACGGGCAATATTTTCTAATTTTCTATTTTTTTGTTTTCAGAAAATAATCACAGCATCATGTTTTGTCAGGTCTATTCCATAGATATTCAATGTTTCAGTTCCGTAACCATTACCGTTTATGAATTGTTGGTACAAGTACGAACTGGCGGAATGATGGGATAATCACGTGTGCCGATTTTGTGCACTTTAACCACTCCGCGCAATATCGTCGAAACCGACCGTTCTGTAATGAATTTCGTTTGCAGCCATGGATTTTATTTTTGTGTACATCACAATGAAACACCATAAAAAGATTGACACTTTTGTCCAGCATGGAACAGTTCTTCGACTTTTTGGCCTCAAATCACCTGACTATTAAGGACATAACACTTATTCTACTGTCGGACCCTGACATTCATGGTACCGCAATTCGTGGACCCCGCATATTCGTGGTTCATAAAATGTGATCTGCTTCTACATTCACGGGCGTGTGCTTCGCGCATTCGTGATGTTTTTTTGCGGTTTTTCGCAGGATTTTTGATTTTCCCTTATGAATCACGAACTGCTGGGAACCTATCCCCCTTTTTCCCATTGAAACAATGCCCCGACATTCGCGACATTTTTCAGTAACGTATCCCCCACAAATGCCAGGGTCCGACAGTAATAGGCAAATCAAATCTGTCTTTACGTATAATCAATAATCAGTGCGACACCCTTTTTGCTTTGAGAACTGCCTCAACAACATTTGTGGTTTATTTAATTAATTTATGGATTATGTTTGAGTCAATCTTTTTCCAACAATGTTGTAATGCACTCCAGAGCATAGTCAGACTGCTCACATAAATGTTACCTTTCTCTCAAATGTATTCGCTCTTCATTTATTCTGTTAGGCCAAAGCATATCAGTCAATAATATCTATAATAAATTTAAGAATATGGATACATATCTTCAATAATATGACAAATTTGTATTTGAAATCAGGATTTGAGAAAGCTTGGCATTCAATTAAGTGGACTCGTATATTTGCACCCCACTTTTGCAGGTCAGTCAGGGCAGTGCTGCTGATTGATGACCTGAACGTCACAAATTATCCAAGATGGTACGAGCTCTGTCAAGCGGGCAGCTATTCAGAAGCGAGATCTGGCTCGGTAGTTTGAATGTGGGATCAATGGGGTGCGGGGAGGGGGGGTGGAGGGGTCGAAGTGATGGAGATGAGGCAGAGAAGGAGTTTGGAAGTGTTGTGTGTGCAGAAGACCAAATAGAAAGGACACAGGGTGAGGATGTTTGGAGGAGGATCCAAGCTGGTGCACACAGGTGGGGATGGAAGGAGTTCTGGTGTGGGAATAATAATTTCGGAAGAGATCAGTAAGCAGGTGGTCAGAGTGGAAAGATTAGAGGGACAGATTGTTATGGCATGGGTGGTGATACAGAGGCAAATGGTTTGTGTTATGTCAGTGGGACATATGTCAGTGTTATGTCAGTTATGTCAGTTATGTCAGCCACAAATGGGAAGGGCTGTCGCAGAGAAGCAGGAATTCAGGGATGCACTGTAGAGGACGGTGGTGATGGTTGAGCTGGAGGTGATGCTGTGCACTTTATCGCAGGACACTTTATCGGGGGACTTTATCGCACATGTGGGAGTAGCGAAGCTGTGTGAAGAGGAGTGTTGGTAAATTTGGTTGGGGAACGAGGAATAGAGAGTGTCGAGAGCTGGTGGAGCTGGTAGCAAGAAATGGGATGGCCATAGCTGGTTCATTCTTTCAAACGTGGGAAAGCCACAAGATTACCTATTGGAGTGGACAACATAGAACAGAATTGGATTTGGTGGTGGTGAGGAAGTGACAGTTGTGGAGGGTTAAGGATTGATAGGCAGTGGCAAGAGAGCATGTTACCACCCAGCACAAGCTTGTAGTGTTTGTGGTACAAATGAAGAAAAGGAGGGAGGTTAAGAGTAGGGTCAAAAGATGATTAGGTGGGGGAAGTATTGGGGAAACATCTTCATAGAGTACAAGGAGGGGTTGAGGGCCAGGTATGAGCAACTTAGCGAAGAAGCAGAAGGTTTGGTGGAGGAGTGGAAGAAGTATGGAGAGGTGTTTAGGGGAATTGCAGACATTTTATGTGGAAGGACGTCAAGAAAGGATGCATCATCGAGGAATAGAAACAAGGTATGGTGGACAGAGGAGGTAGTGAAGGCAGTTCGTGAAAAGAAGGAGGTTTGGAAGAGGATAGAGAAGATCAAGATGGGGGGGGCAGCCAGATGCAAGGTTGCTGCACCTGTATGGGCAGAAGAAGAAAGCAGCAAGGAGAGCTGCGATAAGGTGAGGAATGATATGGAAGAGGAGGTGTACAACAAGTTGGAGAGGAATGGTGGGAGGAAGATGATATATAAATTAGCTCATGACATGGGTGAGGATGGTAAGGACATGAAAGGGAGGGTGGTAATTAAGGATGGTGGCAGGAGGCTAGTGACGGAGAGAGGGGCAGTATTGAAGGTGTGGGAACGATATTTTAAAGAGCGTTTGAACCAGGAAGGAAGCAATGGTGAGCTGGAGCTACCGTGTTATGTAGAGGGGAAAGTAGATTTGGTGGAGATCACAGAGGAGGTGGTGTGAACGGCATTGAAAAGGATGAAGAAGGGAAGAGCACCAGGCATTTATAAGGTGTGTACAGAGATGATAATTGCATTGGAAGAAGTCGGAGTCAGTTGGACAAAGAGGCTGTTGAATATATGTATGAGAGAAGGTTCAGTTCCAGAGGATTGGAGGACAGCATGAATTGTGCTGATATGAAAGGGAAGGGAGATGTTCAAGATCCAGGGAAGTACAGGGGCATTACACTCCTAAGTTATGTCCTGAAGGTGCTGGAGAGGATTCTGGACGGGAGGATAAGGAAGAGTGTGGCGATAGAGATCGGAGAAGAGCAGCAGGGGTTTAAAAAGGGTAGGGGGATGACGGATGGGATGTTCACACTGAGACAGCTGGTGGAGAGGAGGTTGGAGGTGCAAGGTGAGATGACATTGGGATTTGTGGACCTGGACAAGGCCTATGACACTGTCCTGAGAGTGATGGCGATACTGAGATGGATGGGAGTGCCGAAAGTAGAAGTCAGGTTGGTGGAAGGGATGTACAAGGGAACGAAGGGAAGTGTTTTGGTTGGTCATGGGATGTCTGAGGAGTTCAGTGTGAGCATTGGTTTGAGGCAGGAAAGCGCTCTTAGTCCACTCATGTTTATCATGGTGATGGAGCTGGTAAGCATGAAGGTAAGCTTGAGGGGTGGTATGAAGAGCATGCTGTATGCAGAGAATCTGGCTGTTGTGGCGGAGAGTGGGCGCGAGATGCAGGAAGTACTGTGGGAGTGGATGGAAGCATTTGGGAAGCATGGGTTGAAGATGAGTATGGAGAAGACTAATATGATGTGGGTTGGGCAGCAGAGAAAATAAATTAATATCAGGTTAGAGGGGAAGGAGATCAGACAGGGAAATAGGTTTGAGTATCTGGGAGGAAGAGTGACTGGGGATGGTAAGTCAGAGGCAGAGGTGCGGAGGAGGATTCAGTTGGGTGCTAATGCATGGAGGAGGGTGGAGGGAGTAATGGCAGTCAGAAAGATATCAAGAAAATTGAAAGGGAAGGTTCTGATGTCATGTGTAATACCGGCTTACCTTTATGGTCTAGAGACGGTGGCACTGACAGAGAGACAACAAGAGAGGCTGCAGGTTTGCGAGAACAACTGGGTCAGGAGAATTGTGGGAGTGAAAAGGGTGGATAGAAGGAGGATAGATGAACTAAGGGAGAAGATTGGTGTGCAGATGAGCTTGATGGGGAGATTTGTGAAATGCCGGCTGAGATGGGCTGGACACTCGGTGCGGATGGGGGAAGAGAGAATGGTAAAGGGAGTGAATAGATTGAGGGGGCAAGGGAGGAGGAAAAGAGGTAGACCACAGTTGAGATGGGAGGATTGTGTGAGGAGGAATATCAGTACGGGGGCGGTTGGAGAGTGGAGAGAGTTGGCTGAGGACAGAAGGAGGTGGAGGATCATGGTCAAGGCAGGGCAGAAGCGTGGTGCCATCGGACCTCACCCCTTATAAAAGGGAAGAGGAGGAAAAGATATATATATATATATATA
>CM068952.1:100523059-100540378 GCA_035128595.1 Eptatretus atami
ATGTGATACCGGTCGTCCGTCCATCTGTCTGTCTGTCTGTCCATCGGCACTCTAACTCCCAAAGTTTTCAACTTTCACGTTTCATATTTGGTACATAGGTACAGACTGTGGAGACGGTGTGTCGCGACATACGTTCGTCATCTAAAGTGGTTGCCATGGCAACCAGGATGCTGTTTTCCATGTAGTAGCACAATTCTGTATATACCTTCTTGTTCGGGCGTATATTGTGCTCACTTGCGCTCTTGTTACTGATTACAATATACAAATACATATATTGCTTTAAAATTATTTGGATCAGACTTCACTGCAATGCTTTATAAAAAATATTAATTATTAGACGAGTCTTTTAAAAACGGTAAATGTATAAACAGGCGAGCATTGGGTGGCTTTGACACCAACTCTGGTTATTTTTTCTGTTTCTTTTTAGTGACTTGTATGCTTCTTGAGTGTGTTGTGTTTGTGTACACAAGTTTAAAATGTCCCTTTCTCGGTTTTCAAAAGACCCTTCTCGTTTTGCTATGGCCGGTGCTCCATTTTTTATGGATTCCTCGGCATGATGCAAGATCATGGTGCTGTCAGTTAGTGCATGGAAATGAGGTTCATGTTAATTTTTCTCACGATGTACATTATCAAATATGTTGTATATGATAAGTATAACTGAGCTCAGAAGAGACAGACAGGCACAATGTGCTTGCTTTGACTAAACATTCGATGAAGAAGAAGAAGAAAAAAAAATCAAGACAACATCATTAAAGCTGCCATGGACACACGGCATCAGGGCGTTCTTCAAAACTGTCTTTTCGTTTTTCATTTCTTGTTGACTATATATTCTTTGTAACATAAATCCAATAGTTAATTTCTGGAGTTATTATTTGGGTGCATGTCTTCTTTCCAAAACATTCAAAATGGCCCTTTCGATGCAGGCAGCCATATTGAAATGTTTTTTGAGTGTGTTGGCTACATGCTTATTTTATGTAGACATTTAGGGTGGAATTTACCAAAGGCGTTTAAGAGTTAGATGTAGAATCGTTAATCGTGCAATGATCACACGTTCAAAGTTAATCGCCAATCACAGAAGAGTGATTATGTAATGTGCTGAACCACAAGCATTTAAGTTACAAAGAAACTTCTACACAATCGGTGAGGGCATGTTGAAGAGTACATTTAAGGCCTTGAAGCAAGTACTGAATGTGTTATAATTGGTAGTTTACATGGGATGGTGAATATGGATGCATTTGGAGTACTTGAATCAGCTTAAGAGGAGGCAGAAAAGGATAGGAATAGGGCACTTCGCCGACTTGGTGCCATCCTCCTCGGGGGTCCTTGGCAGAGGATTTTGGGCACTCTGGGAAATGGGCCACCATCCTTTTTGAAATATCTTCCCATGTGAGCTGCTTTTTCTTACTTGCTCCCATGTCACTTTCCTGTCTTGGATTGCTCCTTGCTCAACCTTGATTACTTTGATTGAACCCATTCGCTGCTCAAATGAAAAATTTACCCCTCTTTTCTTTCCTGGCATATTGTCGTCATTTGGAACAGACAAACTAAAAATTGACTGCGGAGTCATTTTGGCGAATTGGTTTGGTAACCTCTTATATGGCGCGCTGAACAAAATAAATGTTTAAAAGGCATTGCATTATAACTTAGGTAGGCACAACTAATCAGCTGTTTATCTCCCTTCGTAAATTGCTATCTCAATGGGTAATTAGCTGTGCGTGTACAAAGTCAATGCTTAAGGTTTAGGTGTGTGTTAACAAGATGCTCGCTACATGCCTTTTGTACATTCTTCCTCTTGTACATTCTGCATTTTGTACGTTCTGCCTTTTGTAATGCATACAGTGCCTTCAGAAAGTATTCACACCCCTTGGCTTTTTCACATTTTGTTGTGTGCAGCCTGAATTTATAATGGATTAAATTTAAAAACATTTTTTTACCGATCTACAAAAAATACCCCATTATGACAAGGTGAAAACATGTTTTTAGAAATTTTTACAAATTATTTAAAAATGAAAAGCTGAAATGTCTTGCGTCAATAAGTATTCAACCCCCTGAGTCAATACTTTGTAGAAGCACCTGTGGCAGCGATTACAGCTTCAAGTCTTTTTGGGTACGTCTATCAGCTTTGCATATCTGGATTTGGGGATTTTCTCCCATTCTTCCTTGCAGATTTGTTCAAGCTCTGTCAAGTTGGATGGGGAGTGTCGGTGAACGGCAATCTTGAAGTCTTTGTACAGATTTTTAATGGGATTCAAGTCTGGGCTTTGGCTGGCCCACTTAATGGCTTTCACGTTCTTGTTCTGAAGCCATTTCAGTGTTGCTTTGGCTGTATACTTGGGGTCATTCTCACGATGAAACGTAAATGTCCATTGCAGTCTAAGGTCTTTTGCACTCTGAAGCAGGTTCTACTCAATGATTTGCCTGTATTTGGCTCCATTCATTGTTCCCTCTGTCCTTGTATGTCTCCCAGTCCCTGCCGCTGAAAAGCATCCTCATAACATGATGCTGCCACCACCATGCATCACGGTAGGGATGCTGCGATATGGATGATGAGCGGTGCTCCGTTTCCACCAGACGTACTGCTTTGAATTCAGGCCAAAGAGTTACATTTTGGTCTCATCAGACCACAGAATCTTTTGCCTCATGCTATGAGAGTCTTTCATGTGCCTTTTTGCAAACTCCAGGCAAACTGTCATGTGCCTTTTTCTCAGGAGTGGCTTCCGTCTGGCCACTCTCCCAGAAAGCCTAGTTTTGTGAAGTGCTTGAGAGGTTGTTGTTCTTCCAGCAGGTTCTCCCATCTTAGCCAAGAAACTCTGAAGTTCTGTCATAGTGGTCATTGGGTTCTTGGTCTCCTCCCTGACCAACGTCCTTGTTGTCCAGTTGCTCAATTTAGTTGGATGGCCAGCTCTAGGAAGAGTCTGGTTAGTTCCACATTCTTTCCATTTCTTAATGATGGAGCACACTGTGCTCTTGGGAACTTTCAACACTAGAAATTGTTTTATACTCTTCCCCAGATCTGTGCCCCCTCACAATTCTGTCTCGCAGTTCTACGGACAGTTCCTTGGTCTTCAGTGTAGTTTCTGCTCTGACGTGCACTGTCAACTGTGGCACCTTATATAGAAAAGGTGTGTTTCTTTCGAAATCATGTCCAATCAATTGAATTGGCCACAGGTGGACTCCGATCGAGTTTTAGAGACATCTCAAAGATGATCAAAGGAAATCGGATGCACCTGAGCTCAATTTGGAGTGTCATAGCAAAGGGGTTGAATACTTGATGCAAGACATCATTTTTAATTAATTTGCAAAGATTTCTAAAAATAATGTTTTCACTTTGTCATTATGAGCTATTTTTGGTTGATCAGTGACAAAAATTGAAAATTTAATCGATTTTAAATTCAGGTTATAACACATCAAAATGAGACAAAAGTCGAGGGGTGCGAGTACTTTCTCAAGGCACTGTATATTCTAGAGCACGAGGTTACAATGATATGCAAGGCAAAAGACAAACAAAAAAAATGTTTCATACTCATAATTGACTTCATCAAACAATGACCAAAAAAAATGGCAAGTCATGTGACTGTAAATGCAATATAATTAAGTATGCGATGAGTCAAGTGTGTCATCATTACTATGATTACTAAGCAATTGACAGATTGCTAATTACAACGATTTCTTCGTAATTATAATTATTTAAAACATATAAATACTGATGCACATCATCGATCAGAAACAAAGACATCGGAATCACTTGGAATTGCTTTCTTTCTAATGTGTAAAGTCCGCTCACCGACTGTATTAAAAGCCCATTGTGCTTGCATTCTGCAAACAGTTAAAATAACTGAAGTAAGTCAACACCAAGGAGCTGATACTCTGGTCCCACACCTTTTGGATGGAATGAGGAATCATTTGAAAACTAAATCTTGAACGTTTTTTGAAATATCACTTACACAAGCCAAGTTACTGAGATGGTTGCCAAGGCAACAAAATTCAGCCAATCACAGCCGTGATCTAATCAAGTTCATAAAATGTCATGAGGAATATATATATATATATATATATATATATATATATATATATATATATATATATATATATATATATATATATATATCATATCTGCAATATGTAAGCGAAATGTTCAACAGTTTTTGAAATATCGTGTACACAAAAGCGCATGGACGGATGTTCGGTCATAGACGGAGGATCGGTCGGTCGGACGGAGCTCATTTCAATTTCCCCCGTCTCAGACCTGGTCGGAGTGGTGGGGGGAAATTAGTGATTAGAATGAGCTCTTCATTTAAAAGTTCTTTATCCAGATAAAGTTTGGCCGAGGCCGAGTGAAGCGAGATTAAGGCTATTTATTACTGATCCATGAAAAAGTCTGCAACCTATGCCAAGAGAAAACAGACTTTTTGCAATGTCAGCCACATTAACTATCCAATCATCATGTAACTTTGGGGGAAAGTTATCCATAGGTAGGTGCTCCTATCTTGAAAGTTCAGTGTCAATCGTTCAATCGGTTGTGGAGAAAACGAATTTAAAAGGGAACTAGAAAGCATCTGAAAATGCAAATTCAGACTTCTTCCAGATGCTAAAACGGTACCTTTGACCTTTTGACCAAATTATTAATTTGTCTTCTTTATATTCTCATAATAAAGCTTTGTTGAGAACTTGATGACAAAAGCTCAAATGGTAAAAAAAAAAAAGCTATGGTTTTTTTATGACAGACACACGGACAGACAGAAGTGATTGCAAAACCGCGTCTTCCGCTGCACGGGGACGGGCTAATAAAGGTGGAAAAGACAGGAATCCCGAAGAAATTTCTCACAATTCTCGCAAGACAGGAATCCCGAAGAAGAAATTTCTTCGTCCGCAGCCTGATGGAGTACTGCTCTCCCCTCTGGTCTGGTGCTCCGCCTCACACCTTTCTCAGCGTCACGCTGTGGAAACCAAGGCATTTCGGATCATTGGTATCTCCCGCAATGAGACTGAGTCATTGGACCTCTCACTCTCTCACCACAGGCTGGTGGGTGGTCTTTCTGTCTTCTACCGTCTCCTCTCCAGCCTCGCCCCCCCCCCCAAGCTCTCTCTGCGATTTGTCCCACCACATTTCCGCAGGGCGCTCAAGGTCCACCAACTACCCTTCTGGTAAAACTACCAAAATCACGAATCACTGCTCACCTTCACTCTTTCATTCCTCTTTTTCCCCCCTTTGTAATAAACTCCCTCACTCCATTCAATCCCATTCTTCCCTCCAGGCCTTCAATACATCTGTTCACCACCATCTCTTATCATCCCCCATCCAAATCCTCGATCTTTTCTACCCCCGATAATCCACCCAAGCCCACCTCCTTAAAATTCCCTGTTTTCCTTCCTGAAAGTTCCTGTAATGTCCATCTTGTATTCCCACATTCCCTACCCCATCCCTCTCCCTTCCACAGATCTCCTAATGTCTCTGTTCCCCACTGTTTTGTCCTTCCCACTACCTCCCCTCCTGTCTCAGCCCCTTGCTGTGCGTTGTGTGTTAGCTCTCACATGACCCTCGACAAGGTATACCAAAAAAAAAATTCCAGGAATTTCCCAGGAAACGATTTACAGGAAGAAACACCAGCTTGGGCTCTCTTTGTTTGAAAGCTTTTCTCAGCTCAAGCTCGATAAAATTAGCCTTGCACCATGTCTAATGTCGATCATATGCGCGTGGCAGTGGTGTAGCACAATGCTGCAGTGTAGCACAATAGACGACAGAAGATAATGAGCACTAAAATATTATCCTGAACAGTGTGTGTGTGTGTGTGTGTGTGTGTGTGTGTGTGTGTGTGTGTGTGTGTGTGTGTGTGTGTGTGTGTGTGTTGTGTGTGTTCTTTCACAGCTAAGATCATTGCCACCTTCTTTTGGCATCAACCAGGAAAGTTTTGTCCCAAATCTTTCAAAAACTAGCTGGCCCAATCTGACGTGTTCGACTAAGTAGTTTTTTCGAGCAGTAATTTGGAATCTGGTCAGGGTGCCAGTGAACACTCACCCACTCTTCGTTAAGCTGTGTTGTCCAATACGTTCACCATTCACCACATGTGGCAAATTGATGATCTTCAACAGTTACTGTATATTCCGTCCTTACGCCTGCACAGTGGGAGACAGGGTTTTGGTTTTATGTGCCTGTCCAGTGACCAGCTCTTTTCAACAAACCTTGATTATGAGAATATGGAGAACACCAATTAATAAAACTTACTTTTTTATGCCTCCGCTGATGAAGTCGCAAGAGGCATTATGTTTTTGGGTTGTCTGTCCGTCCACCCATACGTCTGTACATGCATCCGTACGTGTCCGTACATACGTCCGTCCATCCTAATTTTCTCTATTTTCTCTGCAACTGCTTATCCAATTGACATGAAATTTTCACCATTGGTGTGACTACTCATGTAGAAGGTTGAAATGATAACTATGACGTCATAGGTGACGTGGTGTGGCAGCCATGTTGGAAAAAAGGAAAACTTTGGACCTATCTCTGAAACCGCTCCGTGGAAAAAAATTGAAACTTGCACATATGAAGTACGTACTCCCCATTGGAAGCAAGTGTGATTTTTTTTTGATGTTGTGATAGGTGGCTTCGTTATGACATCATAATTGCATACGTCAAATGCTTTATCCGATCAGTATGAAAATTTTTGAGGGTCATCTAGGGCTAAATTGTATAGGGGAGAAAAATTGATGATGTCTTCAGTCACGTGGTTCAGCAGCCATATTGTTTTTCACATAAAAACCTTCAAAATGTTTCTCCAAAACAGCTGAACAGATCGAGGCGAAACTTTACAGGTATGATTGCCTATCCATGAGGAACAAAAAGTTCTCCAACTATGACATCATAGGTCACATGGTTTGGCAGCTATGATTTTTTTTGAATAAACCTATAAAAATCTTCTTCTCCAGAAAGGCTTGACAGATCGAGGGGAAACCTCACCCACATATTCCCCAAGCCTTGGGGATACCAGGGTGTTCACGAATAATTAATAGGTCACATGATGTGGCAGCCATATTGAATTGAAAGAAAATATTTTTTTTAATTCTTTCTCTTGAACTGCTTCCTCAATCGATGTGAAACATCAGAGTTATGATCTAGTGGTGATGAGAAATAAATGCTTAAAATTTCTCCCTCATCGGACACATGGTCTAGCAGCCATAATTATTTAATATTTTGAATCCGGATTCAGGGATTTAAATCAAACTTGGTACAAGTATTATAATGATGTAATAATGCGGGCGGAGGCATACTGTCGTCGAGTGCCCTTCTAATTTTTAAAATGCTCAGCCAGATTAATTAATTTTTCACCAAATTTAATTTACTTTCCCTTGTGACGACGTTTGAATTGCTGATATCATCAAACGTTTAATTTATCTATCTCGTTTTGCTAAATTTCCTTTCCTGTTGTTGACCAGGATCTTTTTAATCTGAGCAACTCACAAGTATATTTAGAATTAATACCCTTAAATTACTGAGTAATTGGGATTTGATTGATTGATCTCAGACTTCATGATTAGTTTGTGCTGCCATGTTGTGGAGAGAATAATTTTACAGTCACTGACAGTGTGCCAGCACAAGGTTTCCAAAATCTTCTCGCCAGCTTGTTGATGAATGGAGAAACGTGAAAATGTATCAGAGAGAAAAATTACTTTAAAATAAACCGCATTATAGAATCCACAAAATACCCTTGTCCAATTCCTTGACCGAGGAATCGAGGCCAATGAAAGATCCACTTGTTGCCTAATCGAGGCCAATGAACAATAAGCTCATTAAGGAATTGAGGCCAATGAAGCATGTCATGCATATTAATGAGAGATACTGACAGGATACTAATGATAGATTTGAAAACCTACACTGAATATAAAATGGCCTAATTCATTGTACGTGTGGGAAATTCACTTTCCATATCGTCTTTTTGCCAAATTGATGTTTTATGAGCCAGATGGGTTAAAACTTAGTATCTTGTGAACTTTGTGAGTTTCACTTTTCTTTCAAATAAATAATATAAGGATTATAATGTAGGTCATTATGTAATGGTGCATTTATTTTTGCCAAATTTTTGGAACCATTGTTTTTTAACATCCTTATACCCTAAACTACAAAACAGGGGTTGCTTCCATGTTTTTCAATAACCCCTCCAGCAATGTCATCCACCCATGAGCGGGTGCATTGATTATTATAATTATAGGCAGTATATGATCTTCATCCACGTGACATTTGTCATCCACTTCTGGAGTGCACACAAAATAATTGTATGTCGACCAGACTGGTACTGCTGCTGTCTCCACTGAACTAAGCCGTTGAGAATATCGTGCAAGTAGCCAATCAAGGTCATTCTGTGTTGCATCAATAACTTTATCTTGAAAGGATAACTGACACAGTTTGAAGTTTTCATATTGTAGACTTTTGCTGAGTTTGGGGTTTCCAGTAATAGTGCATAATGAGAGTTCAGTGACTGTGGGGGGGGGGGGGGGGAGGGTTGAGGGGGCAGGATCATGGAACGTGTTGCATCCATTAGCTGTGTCCACCTTAGCATCTATGTTATCAGCTGAACACGTAATTGGAAACTTCTTCAATAATCCTGAGGGCACACACCACCATTGAAATTTTAAAATTCAAGATGGCCACCATAAATAGGGGTTATTAAAAAAAAAAATGCAAACCAACCTAAGTTCTGCTATTTAAGGTACTAGTACATCTTCTCCCTATGGGAGCAGCAGGAAGGATCATGTTATTATCCTCTCTGGGGTATGTAGACTACAGTAGATCTCGGGTCAGATCCGTTTGTCTGTGGTAGACAAGATAAGCATATAATTCCTCAAGAATGTCGGGGTTCCTCCCTTTCAGTTTAGTGTTAAACAACAGTAGCAACTGTTAAAAAAGGTAATCATGCGTGTTTGTTGTTTATCATATATTTTCATGTCCGGTAGGTGTGCTGCACGAAACGCCATGATAAGCTATTCATACACGTTAATACGGCATTTGTCCAAGGAGGAAAAACCCCTTGGGTAAAGGGGATATTATTAGTATTAATATTGCTTTGTAATAACCTTAATATTATGCTATTATAATTGGTGTTGTTTTACTTTTGCTATCAGAAGTGGCCTTGGGAAGAAAAAAAAACGCCACGACAACCTATTTAGATACACCTTAACACAGATATCACTCCGAGCAAGTATGGTTATGATTGAATAAGTAACAATCAGATGTCTCGTGGTCAGACAGACAGACAGACAGACAGACACCAAATTGTATATTTTAGTGTGATTCGGATGGTTCCAACATTGGTTCCAAAAAACATTGGTTCCAAGAATGTAGCAAAAAATTCCACATCAAAAATTGCTTCCATACATCCTGCACTATTAGCTACTTATCATTAATAAGGCTCATTAGTGGGGCAACTTAGCATAACAATTGTGCATTTTGTGAAGAAAGCACCAAATTTGGCACACTAGTAGCCTATCATATTATGAACAGATTTGGATATTGGGCCATCTCAAATTCAGCCGCTGATGGCTGTGGCAGCCATTTTCCACTGCCATCAAAAATTTGAGATGGCCCAATATCCAAATCTGTTCATAATATGATAGGCTACTAGTGTGCCAAATTTGGTGCTTTCCTCACAAAATGCACAATTGTTATGCTATATTTAGCTAAGTTGCCCCACTACATTGTGTTACAAGCACCAAATATTTAAGTGGCTCCAAGAGAATTCAAGCAAAGGAGGTCAGACAAACAGAAAATCTGACTCGATGTGATCACATTTAGTTGCTCCTTCCATGTGAGTGACTTAATCCACGCATTGTGGGAATTACACACAAGATCTGTAAAAGCTATCAATGTGAGTCTTTCTTCCTTACTTGTGTTCTCACTTCCTTTGTATTTTGACATGTGCTTACTTTCTCTCTCTTTCTCTCCGTCTCTGTCTCATGAAACATTTTTATTTTGTTGGTAGAGCTTTTCAAGCAGAAATAATTCTGTTCAAAACTGATTTTGATATAATTGGTAAATCTGTCACCATTACGCATGGCCATATTGGTGCATGATCAATGGTAATGCCCGATGGAAATGTCACCGTTTATATTCACCTGTCTATTAAAAAAAAACCCTTTCATGACCTTGCTCAACAGGTAATATCTGTGGTCTAAATTTTTTTTTTTATCTGATTAGCATACTTTATTTTTTTTAAATCATTTTTGCATGTGCATATGAAAACATGACTGTTTGCATAACAGTCAGTCAACCTGGAATTATCCAAACAGTCTGCAGAAACTGCAACATCTCAGCCAATTGCTGTTCTTCAATCAGCCTATACACAGGGAATAATAAGTACTGGCACGTCAGGAATATTGTGCAACAAACTCAAAGCAATAACTTGAGCCACCAACACACCACGCAAAGTTCACATCGCCACACAGTCATCTTTATTAGCCTGTCATTGCGGATATGCAGCATAGCACAGTTATTGTGTATTATACGCAAAAAAAAAAATAGTCCCATAAGGCAGGGATAGCAACAACAAATGGAACTGCTTTTCCCACAATTGAAAAAGAAAATAAAAAACACGTGACACAAAGACACGACTGCATTGCCTCATTATTGACGTCATCGTCATTGTCCGATTGTGTGACCAAAGGAACCACACACCAGACTGACTATACTGAAGGCAAATCAGACACAGAGTATGAAAAATCATAAATCCTTTGGACTATTCTGTACCAGTTCCAGATTCCTTCATTGCTTCAGTAATGCGAGTCGTGACCTTCGTTGCTCTTTTTAATCATCCAGAGGATGAAAATTAATTCAGTGGACGATAAAGTACGGTGCAATGAACACCTTTGTTTATGGCCTGGTCTTAATAATAAATATAATGTTAGGTTCAGCAGTATATTTTCCTTTGAAGAGCAGAGCACAGTACAACTGCGTTGATGGGTTTGTAAATCAAATGAACAGTTTCAATGGGAAAAATTTTTATCCAGCTGTATATTTAGGTCAAGGCCGACAGGATAGCCGAGAGGGTATGCACACTCGCCTCCAAGCGATCTAGCCTGGGTTTCAATACCGACTCGGCTAAAAATTGTCATCCCGGTGTTTCACAGGCAAGGTGATTCATCAATGTGTCTCAGATGGACGTTAAACTGGGAGTCTCATCTGTCGGCATGAGTTGGTGGACGTTAAATATCCTTCGCGAATAGTAGGTGAGCCATCACCGGCACCCCGGCCAAATTCTACTACTGCTGGGAGAGGCGTGGCAAACCAGCCAGCGTGACCCTTGGCCAAGAAACTGCTTCGGCAGAACCAATGCTCCGTAACATCGAGTTTGGTACGTCGGATCAGATGTTTAGGTCATCCCAAAAATTCTGCCACACTACTTATAAATTTTTTATGTAAAAGGTCAAGGTGAAGTTTAGATGATCGCAAAATTACATGTATAATTGAATCATTATTTACTTGTACATCTCATAAATACCAAGTTTCTCTCATTATTTATTTGGTGTCAGGAATAAAAATAATGAAATTGGGATATAGGGGTGTGAAGAGAAAAAAATTAATTGGCTGACCCAATAAGAAGGTGGGATTAATAGGGGCCATCAAAAGTAGTAGTAGTAGTCGTAGTAGTAGTAGTAGTTAGTAGCAGCAGCAGCATTGATATGGCAGAAAGTTCCACACACATACAGGAAATCCACCAATAAATATATTAAGTAGAAGAAAGAAGGAAAAAGAAGAAGGAAAAAGAAGAAGGTAAAAAAAATCGAACAAACTTTAAGGAAACACATTTTGCATCTGCTGAAGAGGTTAACCTAGCACAGGCACGAGACAGGCCCAAGTTACGCGATGTACGACTTCTGTGCCAGGATCAAAATACGATAAACCACTGAATGGCGTGCATTGGAGAATATGGAGATTATGGGATGTGAATAACATATGTTGATGGTACTGTGTCTACAATGTATTTTGGGGTGACAGAACATTTGGAATGATCATCATACCTATCCATCCATCCAACTTCCACAACCTCATCGGCAAATTGATTAATTTCTACAACATTATAAACCAATTATACAAGGCTTGTGAAAGAACCTGCATGTACTATCAAAACAAAAAAGTTGATTTCATCCTCTCTGAGGCCAATGCCTTACAAGAAAAGTGCTCGGCCAAAAGATACAGTAAAGGGCTTTTTACTCGTAGAACATAACTTTCCCAGGATTGCATTGCAATTTGTGACATAATCTCATGTGTGGCACAATGAGTAACGCACTTTTTGCATTTCATTGGCTTATTCACAAAAATGAGACCTGGGGCAACTTTGGCTGCTCTTGTGCTGTTTGAGATTAACTTTGAAATATTATACAATACTGTATAACACAAGTCGAATTTTGGCAAAGTGGAGAATGGCAATTGTGCGATGCATGCAAGTGGTAGCGATACAGAAACTTGCGTGCTGTGTTCTTGATCACAATTTCATGAATAGACTACATGGGCTGACAATTTAGCTCAGACATAGTGCACTGGTCTTTGGCTGTTTAATCTGAGTTTTATTTCCAACCTAACTATAAACAGTCATACTGTTGGTTCGCAGGCCACAGGGAATTGAACCAAAGAGTATGCTGTCCTTTAAGTAATTAAACCAGCTATCTTATCTGATAGCATTCACTGATGGCCGTACAAGATTTCATGGTACCTTTCAAAAATTGTAAGCCTTTTTATTGTTAGAATGCTGGCAAGCAAATTCATGCCAGCACGGACAAGTGGATTGCAGCAGCGGCACAGCCTAGACTTCAGTAATGGTGCAATCAGTGGATAGAAATGAAAAACGAATCCAAGCCAAATATGTATTTGCGACACAGACAGAGAGACAGAATTCCTTCCTTTTGTAATGTATTGATAACATAAATCACAATGAGACAATCAGACTTGCACACTCACAGCATGCCCAAATACCTTTATTCCATACATGCAAAACATCATAACAAACAGGTGTTGCCTAAGCCTGGGCCACCAGTTTCAGACCTTGGCATCATTCATGCTTTTGGCCCTTTACAGAAAGAGAGAAGAAAGAAGACAGAGACAGAGAGACAGAGACAGAGAGACAGAGAGACAGAGAGACACAATGGTTCTTGTATACACCTGAAACTTATTGTGGGTGAAAAGATGCCTGGATAATTGGTTTCATTAACAGACAGGAGAAGGACAGGAGCATATGGCAGTTCTGTCCTATTTTCTGCCAGATATCCTAGAAGTATTGAAGCTAAGGCTGAAGGCAGCAAACTCATTTTATTTGGCCTGACTTTTCTTGGGATTAGTCATGAAGAGGTAAGAAATTTTAGATGCATTGCATACAGGATGACCACAGTGAAACAGTACCGACCTTACCTCTCTTCCTCCATCCATTGGGACCATACTCTGTGCAGAGCGTGGTGCTCCCTAAGCAGTCTCCTTGGCTATTGGGCACAATCCTGGACGGGTCGCTACTCCGACACAGGATACCAGCAAGTCGGCACTCATTTTGCCGAGCTCAGAAGGATGACAGGCAGAGTCAACCCCACCTGGTATTCATTCAACAGCTGAGTGGGATATGAACTCAGGATCCGAGAATCCCAGCTCGGATCCCAAGCCCACCACCCTAACCATTAAGCAAACAACAGGCATATAACTTCCTCCATACCAATGATATCCTCTTACTTTTTGCAGGTGCGCAAAGTGGAGTTTGTGTCTAGTTAGCAGATTTAGATCTAGCCAAGATAACCCCATTTTTGTTTAACATGCTGTGGACAACTAAAGAAAAATTGTTTTCGGTCTAAATCTACCTGCGAACGAAATGCTTCAAGAAGACTCAAACAGAGTTCAGGATTAGATGTTCCAGAGCAATGTCGACCGAGGAAGGCCACAATTCATCGATGATCTCAAAGCAACAATAACTGACAAAATCCATTCAATCACTGCAGCCGAATGTGTCAGAGAAATAAAATAAAATAGATTCCCGTCGAATGCAGGTGTTTCTGCAGCATAGAGGCCGACATCAGGAGCATGTGCTTTAACCTCAATCCACCCAATGACATGAAAGATATCCATCTGAAAGTTTCCATCGTCATCATGCATCCTGTGAAGCATACGAGTACCAAAGAACGTGTCATTTGAAATAAAAATAAAGAAGGTTTATTAAATTGCATGGGTATCGTAGTTTTTTGGGGGTCACCCAGAAATGGTTGACATCAGGAAGCATGGAAGCATGACCGTCTTCACACACTGATCTCAAAAAGGTAGATCAGTGGTACACCAAGGAAGAAGAGCTCAACTGTTCAGTGCGATCGACTTGTTTGATGTTCCTTAAGTCCTTTGTTTTCGAAATAAAACAAGCTGAAATATCCTGACGTATATGAACTCTTGGATGCAGTTATAACCCAACATGATTCGTTCAATAAAAATTCTGGGAATTTGACGAGAGGGAAAGAAAAACCAATGAGAGAGAGAGATGAACAGTCAGATAATGTTATTCTGTGGTCAGTCAATCAGGTAATGGAATAACAGCCCTTCAGGAAGTATCTACTTTTAATTATGTAAGGGTGGAGGGGTGAGGTTGATAAAACTAAGGTGAGGAAGTTATAATTAGGAAAAGGAAGGAAGTTTGGGAGGAATGGCAAAATAAGGCAAAGGAGGTTTCGAAGAGACAGGCATAATAGGAAGGAAAGGACAAAGAGGTGTAATGATATTGTGCATGTGCCTATGTTTATCTCCTGAGTGTGGAAATGGTTGACTAATGGTCACCAATGAAATTACACTGGGAAATAGTTGTTTCAATGCATCAGAGGGGAGGAAATGTCAACAATCTTTAACCCTTGAGTTTCAGAGGTTCAGGTCGACAGCAAGCGAGCAGTATTTCAACACCGATGTCAGCTGAACAAAAAGTGAAGTTAACAAACAATAAACAACAATTACACACTATTTTAGTCTCATTACAAGGAATCATTTGCCAAGGTCTCGGTTAAAGAAACAATGGGGTTTCAAGTGAATTTCACACCATTTCTCTAAGTGTTTTGGTGAAAACCCTGGGAAGCAATAACATTGAAGCAGAATGAAGTCCAAGTATGCTGAATATTAAGTCATCCATCCTCAGTTTTCTCAAAGGGCGAGTTTAACCCGAACGGCCAATTGCGGTACCTCGCTGGAGACACTGCAATGCAAAGTGATCAAGACAATCTTTTTTCCAGAATGCAAGTTTATAACATTACACCTCCACCAAATGTTGAATGAAGTAAAGTTCCAAAGCAATCATCTTAAAACTATTGCAATGAGCTGGGGGTGAGATTGTGTCCGATTTATTGCATTTATGTTGTGCATGTAGACAGATAGACTCCACTTTATTAAATTGGATTCAAGTGTTTTCCGAACGATACGATGGCACAACTTTGTCTCGTCTGCATTGCCTTTTGTCTGGCTGTCACTGTGAAAAAGGTAATTAACTCTACAATTAGGGAAGTGTCATTCATTATTTTCTGACCACTGTGTGGATGGTTCTTCTGGAGACTCTATAGAAAATGGTTAAGGTTTTAATGCTGGAGGTCTCGATTTTTGTTGTGATAGCTGGGCAAAATATTTGTTTCGGAGGAATTGGGTGAATCTCATTTGCAATTCGAAGAGGGAGATAAGTTGGTGGTAATCACCTAACTAAGACATTCCAAAGATGGCAATGACAATGATGCCTTTCACGCATGCGCTGTGTGTGCGCTTTCGGTAGCTCACTTGCGTGAATGAGGCACCACTTTTAGCCTGCTGTCCTCAGCGTGAAATCTGGAATTCTAATAGGTTTAACACAATTTTCAGCATTCAAACTAATGGTAATTTCATGAAGGTTAACCATAATTGTGTTCCTGGATGCAAATCGGACTCAAGAAAATATGGGAAATTCGAGAAATATCCGTGGATGAGAGGTGTCGCATTCCTACCATTTCCTGCTAATACCAGCGAGCGGCTTCAGTGGTTAAGGAGAGTACGACGGCCCAATCATTGGCAGCCTACCCACAACCAGAGGTTGTGCACACGTCATTTTGTTGCACTAGATACGGATGGAATCAAATGGAAGACCAAGAAGGAACCCGAAGAAGTAAAGAGCAAAGATGGATTCATCAGGAGGAACCTGGATAGGATTTGGGTTTCAGCCGCTACTCCATTATCCTCAAACCCATCCAGGCACAACCAAGTGAGCCTTACAGAAAAATTTCTGCAAGAATTGACTTCTCCTTAGAGAGATAGATAATGAAATAGAGGAATAGAGACTATAAATCAAAAATAATTTACCGCACCGAAATCTAAAAATATTCCCATAGAATGACTGGAGTCTCAGAGATAAACTACCACACATTAAATGTACTCCAAATAAACTACAAGCCAGCAAAGAGAAAGCACAAATATCTGGTCAACTTTCTAAAGAACTAGTGAGCTATCACAATGCTCCGCCACCGTCTATGTCAATCAACGCCAATGGTGGATCGCTTTCATGCTACGCCGACGGTGATGGGGAGGGATCATTGTAGCATTTCCATGACTTTCCAGAAGCTGAAGAAGTTGATTTGGAGCATCCCATAAATCCCCAGAGTATTAATAGTTAGAAAATTAGCCATATTCGTTTTATCATCCTTTGTGGTTACTTTCCTTTCTATAATTAACATCGGCTGATTGTACTTCAGATTTTTACTTTTTTCGAGTAATTTTCAGATCTCAGTGATCCATCGTAGCTAACGAGATCGATAACAAATCACAGCATCAAGGAATTTACAGAGAATTAAGGCGCAGGAGGAGGCCATTCGGCCCATCATGTCTGCACTGCACCAATACCAGATTTTAATCAATCCGTCGATATCCCTTCCCTTCGTGTGCAGCCTTTTTGACTGCTACACTGGTACTCATTTCGCCGACCTCGAAAGAATGACAGGCTGAGTCAACCCCCTGGTGTCAGTTTAGCAGTCAACAGGGCTTTAACTCAGGACCATAGGATCCCAAGACACCACCCCAACCACTAAGCCAACATCAGGATTTATAAAGAACCCGGACGGGAAGAAAGATCTCCAAGACAAAGTTGCTGAATCGATTTGATGCGTATGTTACATAAACATATCAATCGTTATCTCGCACGCACAATATATTATGCCCTGATGCCATTGTGACTCAGGGATTCTGCGCATGCACAACAATGCATTGTGCTGTGATCATATTATTTGAAAAGTCGAATATTATCTGTGATCCAAACATGTGGGAAGTACACCCCTGTGGCCAGGTTGGAACGTAAGATTGGCAGGGCTGGTAGGCTG
>CM068952.1:100543340-100558454 GCA_035128595.1 Eptatretus atami
TTAATGAATCAATATATGATCGCTTTCATAGCTTTGCACTTTCAAATTTTTAAAAGTTTGAAGCTACGACTGATGCCTCATAACTAAAAACTGCTTCACCGCGCCCTTGTTAGCCAATCCGCGGTAAGGCGGCCCTTGATGAATTCAACGCTGTTACATCACTATGACTCGCTTTTCGTCAGGGGAATTCCTTATATGTAGTATATACTGTAGTGTCTCAATCAATGGTGGGGCGTACGATTTTTTTTGAAAATCAAAGTGGGGCGTGGGACAAAAAAGGTTGAGAAACACTGACCTAGAGCCCCTATGTATTTTGGTGGAGGCACTTCAGAATCTGAGCAAGGTTTTAAAGTACCGCACGTAGGCCTTGACGTCCGTTTTGAGGCCAGCAAAGGCCGCTATAAAGTGTATATTGGGATGTGGGGTCAGGCAGTGCTGCCGCCACCCCGCAGGCAACAGGTAACCACCATGAGGCCAATCGCTCCACAATAACTCGCCCCTCCCCCACCCCCTTGGCAGCAACAGGTATGTTATAGCCCCTGCTAGTATCATATATTTTTCTATGCTAGGTTTTCAACTTTTTGTTTTCTATATGCGTTGATTTCCACAATCTTCACATTTGTGACCATTATCTAATCCTTAGCAGGTGCAGTGTTCATCATATTTGATTCTTCATAAAAACAGTAAAATTCCAAACTGTAAATATTCATAAACACAGATGCTGCAATTCTCATAGATAGGTCTATTGTCAAAAAAAAACAATCTTCAAAAAGGAAACGGACCGCAGCAATATCATCTTGTTATAATGTGTTTACGATCGTAGCGATGAAGCTATTGCTGTCCTCACTTCAGGACATCATATGGCAATTATAATTTTCTGCCATGTCTAAAGCTCGAGAATGAAATCATACCAATCTAAAGTGCAGGACAATGATATTAGGATACATTAATGTATCGATACAAGAATTACAAGGAGATGAGGAGCGAATGGATAAATAAAAAAAAGTACAAGGGATTTGAATCCAGGATCGCAGCATCATGAGCTCCATGTTCAGAAATGGAACACCAAACATAACAACCCGAATATATACAATTGAGGATATTCCAGGCAATTCTGCACCGACGAATAGGATGCCACATTAAATTTGTTTCAAAATTAGAATCAACGATATTGCATGACATTGCGTGGATGCAACAATGGCTTTTTCACACAAACAGTTTCACTGTCACTATATCACTCAGTTACACACAATATACACCCTCTTATTCAGCTAACCCTCTTAGTAGCGGTGTGTGTGTGTGTGTGTGTGTTCATTCCCATGCTTATTGTGTCCAAGAATTGCCCCACTGCCCTACTGTTAGTGTATATTCTCAGTCACCTTGCTCTTCTACGAGTCCTGATCTTGCAAAGTTTTTTAAAAAAAAAACTAATATATTATGCCCATGAGCCTTCAATGAAATGTGTAAATTCTACTTCCTAACATGCAAACTAGCGAACGATTAGACCAAACTATGAACAAGAGAGTAAATATTGTCAAAGATGCTTTTCACGCTTTGCATTCCATTTTGTGCTCTTTTCAGTTTTGTGAATAGTAATACGGCACATGATATATCCGGTGAGTGACGTGGGTGGAAGACTGCAAGAATGGCACGCTCGGACAGAATACGGTGCAGCGATATTGCCTTGGGTCTTGGGGGGCCTTTTCATGCTGCAGACCCTTTCTTTGGCGTCCATTTGCATTGGCGCTTCTGCTCGATTGTGCCCCAATAAACACGACAATTGACCATTGTTTACAATAAATGACTATGCTCAACGAATACTTGTATAATGTTCACATGCTTTCTACATTCAAGCTTTCTTTGATCTTGAACGTGAAAACCACTCAAACATTTGTGAAGTAGGAAGGTACAATATTCATGAAGCTTTTAACAACAATAGCCTGACTTTCAGTTACAATTCGGGTTTGGGTTTGGGGAAAAGTTCGAGATTGTTTTCCATGTTTAACACAAAAGATCAATATTCACTCATACTGCATATATTTCATAATGTCATTAATAAAATCAATAGCCACATCATGCAAAGCCAACAACTGTATCATACACCCACCATGTCACACAAATGAACTATCATATCACGTAAAAACACAGAGCTGATCAGCATATCCTATAAAAACCACGGCATCATGGACAAACAATCACATCAACTAGATGGATAAGAGCAAAATCTACCACCGCATAATGCAAAGCCAACCACCGCATCATGAAAAACAAAAAAAAATAAAAAATTAAATCAACCATCACATCTCATGTGAACACTTTTTAATATGCAGCGGAGCATGACCGATGCAGTTTTCCATTTTGATATTAATCTAAATCAAAGGCACACAGTTATTCACCAAAGATTCTTAGCTTTCTCACACGTGTCTGAATCTACAAAACCCAGCTGAACATTTCCACGAAAATAAAATAAAACCCTCTTTGGTGCTGAAACATTCATGAACAATGAGATTGCAACTCTTGTTTTCACAACCTCAGCTTAGCAATTACAACATAGTTATGCAGAGAGGCTTTTTAAACAAGCAATTGTTCGGAGCATTACCCTTTTCTCCTTGGAGAGAAGGTTTTCAGAGCGAGCCATTAGTTGTTCTATATTTTTCGCCAGCAATGAATGACAAAATGTGACCATCACGCTTCGATCCCCACATCTGATCTCATGCCAATGGCACACTCGTTTAAAAGGAAGGCTTCAGACGCAAGGTCACATTTGACCACACTTTTGTACTCAGGCACCTGCACATGTCCTGCACAGCATGCTTGTAGCAATACCATTTATCATGGGAGAAAGAGAGAAGATAAGTGAGGAGGTACAAAGAGAGTGAAAAAAAAAGAGTGGAGAAAGGAGGTTGGAGAGTGGATAGAGGAGGTTAGGGAGTGAAGGGAGGAGTGTGGAGAGTGGAAAGAGGAGGGAGGAGGGTGGAGAGGAGAGTAGAGAGAGTAGAGAGAGCTTGGAGAGTGGATGGATGGAGAGGAGAGTGGATGAGTAGGGAGGAGAATGGAGAGTGTGAAGAGTGGAAAGAACATGGAGAGTGGATGGAGCATGCACAGAGATTGGAGAGAACATGAAGAGTGGAGAGAACATGAAGAGTGGAGAGAACAAGGAGTGGAGAGAACATGGAGAGAGATTGGAGAGAACATGAAGTGTGGACAGAGCGTGGAGAGTGGACAGAGCGTGGGGAGTGGACAGAGCGTGGGGAGTGGACAGTGGGGAGTGGACAGAGCGTGGGGAGTGGACAGAGCGTGGGGAGTGGACAGAGCGTGGGGAGTGGACAGAGCATGGGGAGTGGACAGAGCGTGGGGAGTGGACAGAGCGTGGGGAGTGGACAGAGCGTGGATGGAGGAGAGAGCATGGAGAGTGGAGAGTGGAGAGAGCGTGGGGAGAGTATGGAGAGGGGAGAGTGGATTGGATAGAGCATGGAGAGTGGATAGAGCGTAAAGTACTGCACTCTGTGTGATTGCAATGATGTCTCATGGTGCAGCGATGCCCTTCAGCACGACATTCACCCAGATTATAGCCGTGGCATAACACTTTGTCATAATTGCTCTTTCATTCTGCAGAAAGTAAATGATACAATTATGTAACAATTTCTGATGTGAAAATTGTTTGTAATAATTACTCTTATTGTTTATTACTCCATTCACAGATTTGCTGCCAATGGAGCTCGGTATTGATACGAACATTTGTTCATGACTTATAAATCTGGTTTTGATAATTTTCTTACACTTGTAACTCAATACAAAATATGATGAAAACAATATTAGAGAATTCTGTATTTTGTCAAATTAAAACGACAAAGAAACATGTTTTTTTGTTTGTTTATCACCTATCTAATGGAACACTGTGTGTAGTGAATCATGTGGTACTCCTGGGTATTGCACGATAAAAGATACAAAAATCCTGTGATTAATTCATTCGTACGAGCCATGACACCAAGAACTAAAAGTAAAAATTGCAAATGGTTATACATTGTTTTCAGGCTGATAACATGCGGTGTACGTCGCCCCCGGGAAAGAGAGATTGGCAAAGAGCCGGCTGAAGTGGCCGGGGCACTTAGTGAGGATGGAGGAGGATAGACTTAAAAAGAGAGCAGATACGTTGAAAGAACGAGGAAGGAGAGAAAAAGGGGGTGGAACGTGGTTGAAATGGGAGGATTGTGTGAAGAGGGATGTCAGAAAGGTGCAGGTGGACAGGGAGTGGAGAGAGATGACCGGTGGTAAAGGGCGATGTAGGAGTGTTGTTGCCAGAGCGGAGCAGCAGCTGAGTCCCAGTCGGCCTCACCCCGTAGAAAGGGATTTTAAGGAAGAACACAACATGTCTCAGAGGTCATGCATTGCATTTGAAGCATCAAATCTGTGTTAGATTCCTGACCTGATGACAAACTGCCACTCTGGTGTTTTGCAGGTAGGGGGGGCATTGCATCAATGACAGTGCCATCCTTAAGAAGGGACGTTAAGTTAATTGTCGCATCCGCAAGCATTTACTTGTGCTGTCATCTCATAAGCCCTATGGACAGGGAATGAATTGCTCAAGACAAGTCGTGAACGTTTCTAAAGATAAAAAGTATCTTTGACAGGTCAGAGTGTGGAAGTTTTCTTCTGAGCAGCCGTGGGAATCTAACCCACATCGATGGAGGTCGATTGAACCCATGACATCACCGAGCCGCTCGCTCGCTTTCACTGGTGGATGCTATAGATCCCGTGGTACTTTTTGAAGCGAGGCAGCCTTTGTGTGCCAGTACCTTGGCCAAATTCCAGATCTGATTTGGAGAGGGAAGCCGATGACAAATCACTCGTCCGCTCCTCACCTCGAGAGCGCACTGTAGAGTATGGTCCATCGACAAACTGTGTTGTTCATGGAAGTTTAGGTTATAATAATTCAAACAACTGTTTTCACCATTTAAGGCAAATCAAGGACGTTCCAGCTGTTCAAAATAAAATAAAATAAAATACCGGCATTTTGGGGGGGATGTGGGACCCAGGGTACTGGAAAATGTATCACCCGGAGACGAAGGAAAAACAAGGACATGAAGGAAAAACAAGGATGTGAAGGAAAAACAAGGACGTGAAGGAAAAACAAGGACGTGAAGGAAAACAAGGACGTGAAGGAAAAACAAGGAGTGAAGGAAAAACAAGGACGTGGAAGGAAAGAACAAGGAAACGTGAAGGAAAAACAAGGAAACGTGAGGAAAAACAAGGAGACGTGAAGGAAAAACAAGGAGACGTGAAGGAAAAACAAGAGACGTGAAGAAAAACAAGAGACGTGAAGAAAACAGGAGCGTGAAGGAAAAAAGGAGACTGAAGGAAAAACAGGAGACGTGAAGAAAACAAGAGACGTGAAGGAAAAACAAGGAGACGTGAAGGAAAAACAAGGACATGAAGAAAAAAAGGGACGAAGGAAAAACAAGGACATGAGGAACAAGGACATGAAGGAAAGACAAGAGAGAAGGAAAAACAAGGACATGAAGGAAACAAGGAGACGTGAAGGAAAAACAAGGAGACGAAGGAAAAAAGGGAATGAAGGAAAAACAAGGACGTGAAGGAAAACAAGGAGACGTGAAGGAAAAACAAGGAGATGAAGGAAAAACAAGGAAATGAGGAAACAAGGAAGAAAAACAAGGAGACGAAGAAAAACAAGGACATGAAGAAAAACAAGGACATAAAGGAAAAACAAGGAGACGAAGGAAAAACAAGGACGTAAGGAAAACAAGGAGACGTGAAGGAAAAACAAGGACATGAAGGAAAAACAAGGAGACGTGAAGGAAAACAAGGACATGAAGGAAAAACAAGGAGACGAAGGAAAACGAGACATGAAGGAAAAACAAGGAGACGAAGGAAAAACAAGGACGTGAAGGAAAAACAAGACATGAAGGAAAAACAAGGACGTGAAGGAAACAGGACGTGAAGGAAAACAAGGAGACGTGAAGGAAAAACAAGGACATGAAGGAAAACAAGGAGACGAAGGAAAAACAAGGACATGAAGGAAAAACAAGGGACGAAGGAAAAACAAGGACATGAAGGAAAAACAAGGAGACGAAGAAAAACAAGGACATGAAGGAAAAACAAGGAGACGAGCACAAATGATATTGGAATTAACTCAGAAAAACATGAATAACATCACAATTATTCCTTGTAGGGTGTTCTTACACTTGTTAATGAACAAGTGTGTGTTTATATATGTGGTGTATATGTGTGTATATGTGTGTATATGTAGGCATGTATATGTGTTATGTGTTGTGGTATATGTGAGTGCATGTGTGTGTGTGTGTGTGTGGTGTGTGTGTGTGTGTGTGGTGTGTGTGTGTGTGTGTGTGGTGTGTGTGTGTGTGAGAGAGAGTGCATGTATATATGGTGTGTGTGTGTGTGTGAGTGCATGTATATATGTGTGTATGTACATGTGTGTGTAGTGTGTGTATATATGTGTGTATGTGTGTGTGTGAGTGTGTGTATATGTTGTGTATATGTGTGTGTATATGTGTGTGTGTGTGTGTGTGAGTGCATGTATATGTGTGTATGTATATATGTGTGTATGTACATGTGTGTGTATATGTGTGTATTTATATGTGAGTATGTATATGTATATGTGCGTGTGCGTGTGTGTGAGTGCATGTATATGTATATATGTGTGTATGTACATGTGTGTGTATGTGTGTGTATATATGTGTGTGTATGTTGTTGTGGTGAGTGATGTATATATGTGTGTGTGTGTGTGTGTGTGTGTGTGTGTTGTGTGTGTGTGTGTGTGTGTGTTGTGTGTGTGTGTGTGTGTCGTGCGCTCTACATGCAGACAGGTAAATTATATCATCATTTCCTCACAAATCAGTCCATAATTCACTCAATTGTAACAAGCAGTCCTTTGTTTTGAAGATGCCAGCACAAAGAAGAAATGTCCATCATGGATGAGCAAGCGATTAAAGTGCCATTAATTGTTGTCCCAGCACAGAGCACACTCACGAAAGAGCTTACAGAACCTGTTAATAACAAAATGGCCTCCCTGAGTCCTTACTCTACTTACGAGAAGGTGCGAATGGAAATCCAGACGACGGTGTGTGAAGGGGGAGACGTGTGTGAAGGAGGGAGACGTGTTGAAGGAGAGACGTGTGTGAAGGAGGGAGACGTGTGTGAAGGAGGGAGACGTGTGAGGGGGAGACGTGTTGAAGGAGGGAGACGTGTGTGAAGGGGGAGACGTGTTGAAGGAGGGACGTGTGTGAAGGAGGGAGAGTGTGTGAAGGGGAACGTGTGAAGGAGAGACGTGTGTGAAGGGGGAGACGTGTGGAAGGAGGGAGACGTGTGTGAAGGGGGAGACGTGTGTGAAGGAGGAGACGTGTGTGAAGGGGGGAGACGTGTGTGAAGGGGGGAGACGTGTGGAAGGGGGAGACGTGTGTGAAGGGGGAGACGTGGGCTTCTGGGGTTTAAATCATTCACACGAAGCCCAGGAAGGAACCTCCGAATGAAGAAGAAGACCCCGAGGACACAGGTAACACCTGCAAAGGTCGTTTGTAGTTTTTCGTCGATGAACGTTGTTGTACAACAAAACACAAGAACATCAATTGAATTCACATGGAATGGAAACATGAAATGTTCGTTTTGTTTATTTAGGAACTCCACCTCGCAACATCGCACGTGCACAGGAACGTGCGAACAATCAGGGAAACAATCCGAGTTGTGGAGGAATGTGTGTGTGTGTTGTGTGTGTGTGTGTGTGTGTGTGTGTGTGTGTGTAGTTGGTGTGTGTGTTAGTGTGGTGTGTGTGGGGTGTGTGTGTGTGTGTGTGTGTGTGTTGTGTGGTGTGTGTGTGTGTGTGTGGTGTGTGTGTGTGTGTGTGTGTGTGTGTGTGTAGGTGTGTGTAGGTGTGTGTGTGTGTGTGTGTGTGTGGTGTGTGTAGGTTGTGTGTGTGTGGTGTGTTGTGTGGTGTGTGTGTGTGTGTGTGTGTGTGTGTGTGTGTGTGTGTTTGTTTCACGTCTGAGGCGAAGGTAAGCGTTTAATCGCAACGGTTTGAGCGTGGTCTCTGCTGCTGCGATGTCGCGCATGATGTCCATTAATGATGACCGCTACATCCGAAACCGCAACCGCATCGCACGTGCACCTGCAAGCAGCAGCCACTTTGCCTCCTGTCCCGGAGCTCGCAACGACCGCTCACTTGCTCTACTTTCTCCCTCTTAACACCGTCCGTCCCGTCCACATACTCCTCCACCCCTCACCGCCCGTCCCGTTATCCGAGGAGCTACCGACGCTGTTCCACTCGGGATCCCTCCGAGAGGTGCCCGGCAGATCCTTACCGGGCACGATCCTTGTTGCACACAAAGCGAACGAGGCGCGTGCTCCGCGGTGTGGACGCGCACGGTCCCACACCCCCCCCCCTCCCTCACACCAAGCGCCGTCACATGTCCCGCGGTAACGATAACGATGATTACGGATCGCCGAAGCGGTGTTCTCGCTCTCCGTGGTGAGCGGGTGTTGCACCACCGAGCTGGAGCCGTTTGAGTTGCTTGAATCGCGAAGCTGCACCTCGGCGTGTCGGAACGGGGGTGCAGCGGGAGAAGCAGGGATTGTTGGGAAGTGATGCTGATTGAGGTTCGTCCTCGCGCTCACAGGAGGAGGAGGAGGAGAGGAGGAGAGGAGGAGAGGAGGGGAGGAGAAGAGGAGGAGGAGGAGAGAGGAGGAGGAGAGAGGAGAGGAGAGGAGGAGGAGGAAGGAGGAAGGAGGAGGGAAACATGCGATGGAGTGGGGGGGGGTGTTGGATGACCTACCCTGCCGTGAAACGTCTCGGGATACAGAAACGATCACGTGTGTCGATCATGATGTCATGATGATGATGATGATATACGATGGCGTGAAAGAAGGTAATGGGGGCAACACAGGGGTGGGAGAAAACAAAGGCAATGGAATCAAGAGGTCGAGGTGTCAAAGTGTGTTGTTCATCCACGAGAGGAAAACATTCTCAACTAAATTGACAAAAGTTATTTTGTTCTTCTGGATATTAAAAAAATTGCGAACGACGGGATTAAATGGTGATGACGAGGTTTTCCCAGGAGCATGGAGTGGGTCCACGGGATCATGGGGTCCACGGAGTCATGGGGTCCACGGGATCATGGATGGGGTCCATGGGATCATGGGTCCACGGATCATGGATGGTCCACGGGATCATGGGGTCCAGGATATGGGGTCAGGGATCATGGAGGGTCACGGGATCATGGGGTCCACGGGATATGGGTCCGGACATGGGGTCCAGGAGCATGGGGTCACGGATCATGGGTCCACGGGATCATGGGGTTCCACGGGAGTGCATGGGGTCCACGGGATCATGGGGTCCACGGGATCATGGGGTCCACGGGATGTGAGCAGCACCGATGAAGAAAGAATGAGTTATTTATTACATTATTTTACAGTGGGAGTGGCCGGGGAAAGATTCTCTCCCAAAGCTTTCACGAACAGGCTGACCACGAAGAGTGACGTTGGAGTGAAAGTGGCAGGAATTTGTCATTTGTTCTGGGTGTCGGAGATGGGATAAAGAACGACCCCGTGGGATCTTGAGCGCCCACCAACTGTCAGCAGACGGTGCAGCACAGCAAGGACAGCCGGCTTAACGTCCATCCAAGGAATGGCACACTTTCAATGTGACGACTGCTTACCGGTCGGGAATCGAATCCCGACCACACAGCTTCAAGGTAAGAACGCCATCGTATCAGGTGAACTATTCTCGCCATCGTATAGGAGTGTGCTTCGACACAACGAATACGTTGGAGAACTTTCTCAGCTCACCGGCAACACTGACATATTCGTTGTATTACAGCTGCACTCACTGCAAACACTTCCAACGATGTGGACAAGGCCCGAAGGATCATTGACGGACGCGTTCTACCCAAACCCCCGATCATCGCCTGCCAGTGAATGGACTTTGAAGCTCGCGGAATTGCCTCCTGTGACCATGGCAGGCTTGGTGATTCATTTAATGGACGTCTGTCACGAGAATGACTCCCCAAGGAGACACACATCCGGTTTGGTGCTTCTTACTGGAGTTACCTTATTTTAACTTTCAAAAACAGGACACACCGGAGAGGGAACTCCGAAAAAGAGGAACTCCGGAGAGGCATTCCGAAAAGAGGAACTCCGGAGAGGGACACTCCAAAAAGAAGGACAACTCGGAGAGGGACACTCGAAAAAGGGACACGTCCGGAGAGGGACCGAAAAGAGGACACTCCGGAGAGGAACACTCCGAAAAAAGGACACTTCCAGAGAGGGACACTCCAAAAAGAGGACATCTGGAGAGGGACACTCTGAAAAAGAGGACACTCCGGAGAGGGACACTCGAAAAGAGGAACTCCGGAGAGGGACACTCGAAAAAGGACACTCGGAGAGGAACACTCCGAAAAGAGGACACTCCGAAGAGGGACACTCCGAAGAGAAGAGGAACATCCGAAAAAGAAGCGTCGAAGGGACACTCCGAAAAAGAGGACTCCGAAAAGAAGACACTCCGGGAGGGACACTCCGAAAAACAGGACACTCCGAAAAAGGGGACATCCGGAAGGGAACACCGGAGAGGACACTCCGAAAAGAGGCAATCCGGAGAGGGACATTCCGAAAAAGAGGACACTCCGGAGAGAGACATCCGAAAAAGAGGAACTCCGGAGAGGGACACTTGAAAAAGAGGACACTCCGAGAGGGACTCTCGAAAGAGACATTCCAGAAGGGACTCCAAAAACAGGAACTCCGGAGAGGGACTCTAAGGGGACACTCCGAAAAAGAGGACACTGCCGACACTCCGAAAGGGTCCGGGAAAAGAGGGACACTCCGGAGAGGGACACTCCGGAGATGGGACACCCGAAAAGAGGACACTCCGGAGAGGGACACTCCGAAAAGGAGGAGCCTCGGAGAGGGACACTCGAAAAGAGGACACTCCGGAGGGACACTCGAAAGGGGACACTCTGAGAGGGACACTCCGAAAAAGAGGACACTCCGGAGAGGAACATCTGAAAAGGGGACACTCTGGAGAGGGACATCCGAAAAAGAGGACTCCGGAGAGGGGACTCCAAAAAAGAGGACACTCCGGAGAGGGAACTCCAAAAACAGGACACTCCGGAGAGGAAAACTCCAAAAAACAGGACACTCCGAAAAGAGGTCACTCCGGGAGGGCACCCTAAAAAGGGGACACTCTGAAAAAGAGGACACTCCGAAAAGAAGGACACTCCGAAAAGCGGAAAGGAGAGGGACATCTCGAAAAAGGGGACACTCCGGAGAGGCGACACTCCGAAAAAGAGAACCCCCGGAGAGGACACTCCGAAAAAGGGGAACTCTGGAGAGGACACTTCCGAAAAGAGGACACTCCGGAGAGGACACTCAAAAAGAGGACATTCCGGAGAGGGAAACTCGAAAAAGGAACATCCGGGAGAGGGAACTCCAAAAAAAGGACACTCCGGAGAGGAAAACTCCAAAACAGGACACTCGGAGAGGGACACTCCGAAAAAGAGGGACACTCTCGGAGAGGGACACTCCGAAAAAGGGACATCCGGAGAGGACACTCCGAAAAAGAGGACGACGCCTTTTCAAGTTTCCTTTATGTATTGAGCAATCGTATCAGCAGTCTCATTCGGTGTGTTGCGGACCTCGATTTATTTTGACTGCAAACCGCCGTTCTTCCAGTCGAAATACTGAATTATTACCAAAAATATTGCGCTTGTCTGAGTCCACATGAGATTGTATACCAAAAGCACCTTCACAGAGACCAACAGGCCTGATGTCTGCGGCCCACAAGAAAACCAAGATGGCGGCCATATTATTTTGTTTGGGCGCCATGGTGGGTGGGGTCAAGCGACAAATGTTGGTGGGGACCAACAGCTGTCCGACCAACGGGTGCACACTTCAAAAATCGACCCCAACAGAAACAACCATGCAGAGCTGTTGTAGACCTGCGGACAATCGCAGGTAAGAACTGGAAATTTGGAAAGAGGTGTGCTTGGATCGGGCTAATGGGGGAAGAAAAGATTATTGTTTTGGATAGGGGATGATCTGAGATGGTGGTGAACAGCTGTCTTGAAGACATGGAGGGAAGAATGAGATTTAATAGGATGTGGAGGTTGGTTCCACAGTTGCGGGGAGGGGGGGGGAACAAATGAACGGAGGTGAGCAGTGATTCTGGATTTAGGTAGTTTTCACTTGAATGTAGCATCCATAAATCAAAAGCTACAGTTTCAGATGGGAACACAAAACAGTCTCAAACCATTTTATCTGACATGTATACTAGACATCCAACCTCTCCCATCCCTTTACCCTTTTCATTGTTTCAGAAATCCTGGATCGAGTCTGGGTGACTGGGTCCATTGTGCTCACTGGATTAGAGCGTGAAGTTTGATGATGAATGGTGCTTAAGGAAGTTCTGATTTCGGCCATTAGTCTTCACCATCTTTCCACTTTATAATACAGACTATATCTTTTTTTTTTCCAGGCTTATATGAAAGAGCTTTTAAGATCGTTGATCAAATGGTGCCATGTTTTACAATGTATTGAGGTACACTATCTAGAAAGGAGGGAATGTTTTTTGTTTTTTTTAACTTCTTCTGAAGTCGGCTATCAGGTCAAACTCGGATGACCTTGATCCTCAGCTTCCAGTCCTCTCGATCAAGCATTGCTGTGTGCAGTTCCTCTGTATCCAGGCCCATATCCTTCTTCACCATGTTGATGTAGTTGCAGATTGCTGGTCTACCCAACTTTGCCCTTCCACGTTTAGGTTTCCAGAGTATAATATTGGAAGCAGATTCGTTTTTGCGGTGGTAGTAGTCTAATTTTAATCAACAGCCTCAGCCTTTTAGCCTTTTAACCAACAGCCTTTTAACCTCCTTGCTCCATCCCGACTGAGAGGCCAACAAACAGATTGCGCATGATCCTTGGTCTAGTCTCTGTTCCATTATAGAGTTGGCCTGCTGTACAGTAAGCCTGCGGTCGGCCATTTTTTCGAGCTAAATGCGCCACCTGTGAACAAAACATGGAAAAGGATCCTCATTGTGCCAGTATTATGTTTGTATCATTCTATGTTCATCTATACCAATAAATGTGTAATATGTCAGTTCACTGATTCATCAATAACACACTTGACACGTCGAAACACACATTCAATCTCATCACATGATCTCATTTGTTGTGTGTTGTGAGTCAGTGCTTCGTAATAGTCGCGGACATACGCACACCCTAAATTAGATCCCGATGGAGATTTTTAAAATTTTATTTCATTTTTCCTTGCTCAGGGATAGGAATAGAGGAATGGGAAAGAAATCGGTGATCTTGTTATCTTGTTTATCATCGGTGTTTTCATGTAGTTTTGATATATAGTTTTGAATAAACTGACGTTTCAATAACTTGACCCTTCATTCCAAGGTTCTAATGATGGTTACCGTACAAAATACCAAAATCTCTGAACTAGTTTTGATATTTTATTGATCTGCACACCCAGCACAGATTTTTACTGGATGGCACTGGGGCAGTGTACATGCCGACGCAGAACTGGGCATCCCATCTGAAAGCATTAGTTGATGGACGTTAAAGATGCCATAGTGTCTTTTGCTGAAGAGTAGGTGCATTATCAAGTTCTGGCCCAAATAAGCAAGGACATCGCATCACCGGTGTACCCGCATTTCAGGAAGAATCAACCACGAGCATTCAATTAATGTTTTGAACATGTTTTTCAAAACAAAACTATTTTGTGCAAACAAGTTTTTCAGTTTTTAGTATCAGCAACGGCAACAAAAATGCGGATGAACTAGTGTATATAATATATATATATATATATTATATATATATATATATATTTAAACAAGTAATTTATTCCTGTTATTAAATTTTACATGAGGTTATCTCACACACACACACACACATACACACACACACAACAACAACACAACACACACACATACACTGACCTTCTACCTACCTGGTGTTGGCTTAATGGTTAGGGTGGTGGGCTTGGGATCTGAGGGTCTGAGTTCAAATCTGCTTAGCTGTTGAATTCATACCAGGTGGGGTTAACTCGACCTGTCATCCTTCCGAGGTCGGCAAAATGAGTGCCAGCATGCTGGTATACTGTGTCGGAGTGGGACACGTCCAGGATTGTGCGCATAGCCAAGGAACTGCTTAGGCAGCACCAACGCTTGCACAGAGTACAGTCCCAATGGATGGATATAATATATATATATATATATATATATATCACTATCAGATGCACTCCTGAGTGTTATGGTTGAGCATCGCTGCGGATTATGTCTTGCACGGTAAAAACAGCATAATTGCAAAGAACCACTGTCCATCTGCCACCCAAACAATTGTTCCTACAAATGCAAACCATTCAAACAGAAGGCACGTGATGTGATCGGCGGGTAAATCGAAACATGTGGAGTGTAACGAGCACTCCCCCGATCTCTTGAGCAGCTTCAACCTCAGTGAATCTCAACCTCTCACTATCTCTCTCCAAAAGGACCTTATGGCAAACCTTCTCATCTACTTTTTAAACAATCCTCTTGAAGAAGTTCAGTCATTCAAACTCCTGGGTCTCGCCAATCAGTTGCCATGAGATTTTTCTTGGGCAATATATATACATTAATAAATCTCTACCGGTCAAAAGTTTTTAGAACACCCCCATTTTTCCAGTTTTTTACTGAAATTTAAGCAGTTCAAGTCAGGTGAAATAACGCTGAAATGGTGCAAAGCTAAGCAGTAAACTGCCAGAGGTTAAAAAAACTAAGTTTACTGACCAAAAACTGAAAAATAATGTAAATTTCAGAGTTGTTAAAAGGCCCTTTTTCAGGGAACAAGTAATGGTTATTAGCATTGCAGCTGTTCTGCAGCTATGGAAGTAAATGAAGCCTTGAAAGTTGATGCAAACAATTTCCTACAGGTGTTCAAACTTTTGTTGATTAGTTAGGCAAAACCCTCTGTCTGTATCCATACAAGCAGTGTTGGAACAGACTGTGTTGCTTCACCCTCTGAAGCATTATTTGGACAATATTGCACTGCACGAAGTAGCATGTTGCTATCATAATGTCGAGAAAAAGACAATTAATAAAGGAAGACAGA
>CM068952.1:100558464-100577100 GCA_035128595.1 Eptatretus atami
ATAAGAAAAAGAGGCTTGCCTGGGCCATGGAGTACTGCCAGTGGATGACTAAAAACTTGAAGAAGGTCTTATGGGCAGATGAATCAAAATTTGAAATCTTAGGTTCATCACGCAGGGTTTTTGTACACCGTCGAGTCGGCGAAAGGAGGCTCCCTCAGTGTGTGACACAACTGTCAAACATGGAGGAGGGAAGCGTGATGATCTGGGGCTCTTTTTGCTGGATCCAGAATCAGCAACTTGCACAGAGTGACTGGCACCCTGACACAAAAGGTACCACAGCATTTTGCAGCACCATGCAATACCCTGGTCTACGCCAAGTTGGTCAGGGGTTCATCCTAGAGCAAATAATGACCCAAAAATACCTCCAGGTTATGGCAGAATCTAACCTAGAAGAAAAGAACAAGACGGTAGGCTTCAAATCATGAATGGCCAGCACAGTCTCCCAGACTTAAACCCCATCGAGCTGTTTGGGATGAACTGGACAGACGGGTGAAAGCAAAGCAACCTACAAGTGCAACACATTTGTGGGAACTTCTGCAACAGTGTTGGGAAGAACTTCCGAACAATATTTGATTTCCATTGTAGAAGAAATGCCACGAGTATGTTCGGCCTGTTATATCTGCAAAAGGTGGCTCCTTTAATGAGTCAAAAGTTTAGATTAAATTTTGTTCAACAAAACGATTCCATGATTTCTTCTTTATCTGCAATTGTTTATTTGTTTCTATGCTTTAAATTCAGAGTGAAGAATTGAAACATAGAAACTGCTTAAATTTCAGGAAAAACTGGAAAAATGGGGGTGTTCTCAAACTTTAGACCGGTAGTGTATATATAGTAGCAACTGCACATAGATACATATGTACCCCCACCCCGAATCAGTATGAACACAAACAACTACAAAACAACAGCGTCCATTCCCAGCGTTCACAGAAAGTATTTCAGGATCTTGCGGGACTTTACTCACAATATATTTGGCACAGGTGAAGTAAGGTGAACAAATTGGCTTTAAGCAATTTTCCGACCAGCAAGTTTCCCATTTAATGCTGCAATTTTAGCAGATATATATTTAGTGATAGAAACTCGAACCGTTTATAAGGCCAACTTTTTAAAGGAAGATTGGTGCAGAGGGAAAACTAAATTGAGGCGTTTGGTCCCTCAGTGAATTGTGCCTGATATTTCAATACACATGACCGCAGAAGTGTGAAACATGGCTGTTCCAAGGCAGTATGCTTTGGGTAATTATTACATTCAAAAATTATTACATCTACATGTAGTGCGGTGCACGATTAGATTACAGTGTGGTGGGTTATCTACCAATACATGCGGAATGCAATTTGTCCAGCATCGCATGCTCCTTGTGATGCAGCGCATTTGTGGAGCAGAACGGACAGGTGCGCAATAATTCAGTCACACCGTCTGACCTTATACAACTGTGCATTTACTCTGTGCAGCTAGCTGGAGGTTAAAAAAAAAACAGGGGGATAATTTATTTCTGGCATGTCTACAACCAGCAGGTTTAGAAATAATCATTTTAAAGGGAAGGTCAGCTTGGATCGGAATAGCATCACAGAGGTGAGCAGAGTCAACCTCAAACTGTGCACAACTCTTCATATTCACAATAATGCCCATTGCATGATGTACTTATTTCATAATTGCTCCTGCAACATGCTTTATTAAAATATACCACCTGGAGAAGTAAATTATAATTCAGCAGAATAATTAAATCATTTTCAACAATGGATGGAGGCCCTCAATGTCAGACGTGAGATCAGGACCATCTCTCTGGACATATCTCATGCTTTTGATAAAGTCTGGCATCCTGCCTTCCTCTCAAAAATGTCTGCCTATGGCATCCAAGTCCAACTCCACACATTGTTGCTGACTTCCTCTACTCTCATAGCCAACGTGTGGCACTCAACGGAATCCTTTCATCTGCTCCCCCCTGTCAAGACTGGAGTGCCCATGGCAGTGTTCTGGGCCCAGTCCTTTTCCTGATCTTTCTCAATGAACTGACTCTCTGGAAAATCGTCTTTATCTATTTGCTGACGACTCCATCCTCTGCCGTGACATCCCTCATCCTTCAGACAGATGGGCTACAGCCTCTTCCTTCTCTTCAGACCTTGAAAAAAAAAAAATCACCAGCTGGTCAAACACTTGTCTTTCAATCCAAGCAAATCTCAACCTCTCACTATCTCTCTCTCCAAAAGGACCTTATGGCAAACCCTCTCATCTACTTTTTAAACAATCCTCTTGAAGAAGTTCAGTCATTCAAACTCCTGGGTCTCGCCATCAGCCATGATTTTTCTTGGGCAAACCACATTTCAATGTTGGCCTCCAAGGCCAGTCATAGTCTCGGCATCCTCTGCCATACAAAGTCCTTCTTTAGCACACCTGAACTGCTCTGTGACACGGCATCATCCGGTTTCAGCCCTTCAACCTCGATATGGTCAGCTAAGATGGGGCAGCAATGACATACGCCTCCACAATCCATATGGATACATACATTGCCCTGGAGGAGCAGATGCAACAGATTAAGTAATGGGAATGGTGCAGCATGGGAAGCAGGGTTTGGGGTAGATGAAGCATGATCTATGGGGAAAGGCATGTGGACGTTTATAAGGTCTCAGTTATTGGCAATCCCCCTGACTGTTGTTGTGTAAACAAGTAAAAAATGACAAAAAATGTCATAGCCCCCATGGTTTTAATAATTTCGCTGTACGGAGTTAAAGGGCGAGTTCATATTTACAGGATTTACGTGTAGGCGCTACTGACTTGAGTGGTCATGTGACATGGAAGATTAAGTATTATTGGGTTATTCGGTCATGAATATTAATGATATGGGTCACTTAATTATATTGTGTAAGATAGTTGGTCACGTGACATGAATGATGTTTTCAGTTGGGAATGCCAATTACGCACAGAAGGGATTCAATGTTCATATATTTTGGGGGAGACATTGAATTACACAAACAGTATAACATTTAATAATATTCATTTATGCATAAAATAAATTATATAAACTGTAAACAAGAGAAAATTATCATTCAATTGAAAATGCCTTTCTGATCCGTTTTTGTAAACTGTACTTGAAGGTGGTTCGGGTGAAATTGAAAAGAGTAACCAAATATATATTTTTAATTTTCATGAAAGATGCTTCATGGTACAGGTATGAAAAAAAAAAACTATAGAACAAGATCGGGAAGTGCATATCTGAGAAATGGTTGAGGACGTGTTCAACACTGGGTTTTTTTTTTTTTACAACTAAAATGGCCGCCAATCTATGAGGTGGTCATCTTTAATCAGATGACAAAATAAAGTGAAGTACACGTGCACGCCATCATGTACTGTACTTCTGCCAAGTTTGAACAAAATCGGACCGTGCATGTCCGACAAATGGTTGGGGACACGTTTAAGTAACAAAATGGCCGCCAGTCGGCCATCTTGGATCTGATGTCCAAAAAAAAACGAATGACGTGCTTATGTAAGCCATCATTCAGTATCTGTGCACCAAGTTTGAACAAGATCGGTAAATGCATGTCCGACAAATGGTTTGAGGACGTGTTCAATACAGGGTTTTTTTTTTACATCTAAAATGGCTGCAAATCTACCTGTCGACTGTTGTGTTTGAATTAAGTGATTGTGGCTCTGGGGGCAGGCATCATGTTTGATGAGCTACCCTGCGGGAAGCGCTCTTGAGGAGTGCACTTGGCCATCGGAATAAAGGCTCTCAAGCACGAACTCATGTGGAGTTTTGGATGTGGTGATTGTACCAGTTCAAATACAATACATTTGGCGACGAGGATGGCTGGTTTACAGTTACCAGCTCCACCTCCCTTTTTGGCTTCTTTGGGGGCCCCACCTCTTCCATGGCCTCAATGGATTGCAACTTTTCAAACCTACTTGGAAGCTATGGGCCAAGATGGTACAGATGTCGCAGACACTCATAAGCAAGCGATCTTGATTCACTGCTTGGGCACCGAAGGCCAGCGTGTGTTCGCTCAGCCAACAGTTGATACTTCCATGTTTGGAAATGTGGTGAATATACTAGAGAGATACTTTGGGCTGAAAAAGAGAACTATGATTGAACAGTGCAAATTCCATCAGCGCTACCATGGAAATGGTGAACCTGTCCAACAACGTGTTGCTTCACTTTCTGAACTGGCTGCTACCTGTAATTTTGGGGTTTTAACAGATGAGTTCATCAGAGATCAGCTCATAGAAAAGACTTCCATTCCTTGTCTTTGGGAACGGTTGCTGATGGAGGATGATTTACTTACATTGGAGAAGGCTACAGCCCTGGCTATCCAGAGAGAATCAACCATGATGGATTGATTCTAAGCTGATTCATACATCTCCAGCAACCTCAGCACCAGTAATGCAACAGGCACCACGGTTGCACACAGCTCAAATACAAGGGCTTCAAACCAACCAACAACCGCAGCTCCATCCATGCCCTCCCCACGTACCTCAAACAAAGCCATGCACAATGTCAAAGCACAATGTCCTGCAAGTGGAAAACAATGCAGTGCTTGTTTTAAGATGAACCATTTTTCACAAGTGTGCAGGTCATCAAAGAAGCGGACATCGTCCGTTTGTCAGGTTGATGAACCAGGTGCTTCTGACGTTGAAAGAAAACACACGGTGTACACCATCGCAGACAAAATGCCTTTCCATCCTCAGCCAGGGGGCAACTTCAAGGATTGTGAAGTTGATATCGCGGGGATTTCGGCATCACTACTCATTGATGTAGGGGCAAAAGTCTCCATTGTGAGTGACAATCTCTACCGTAAGTACTTTTCGTCTTATCCACTCAACTCTGTGCAATCTACACTTCAAGCCAATGATGACCCCATCATCGGGTGTTGAGAACAATAACTGTTCCTGTGAACTACAGGGGTATCAAGGTATCAAGCTCAACAATTTCACCTTTTATGTTGCAAAAGGGAAGAGCCTAATGGGTGTTAATCTGTTCAACAAGCTTGGGTTCAAACTTTTAGACCCGATCGGGACATACATCCATATGGTTGCAAACAAAGACAATGCATACAAATACCTGTACCCTTCTCTGTTTATTGGGTTTTGGGGAGTGTAAGAGTTACTGTCATGCTCCTTGAGTGGACCTTGCAGTTCCACCAGGATCTCAAGGTTTGAGATGTTTACCTATCGCTGTTCGCAAAGGGGTTTCTAAGGATCTAAAACACCTTGAATCTGAGAGCATTATTGAATGCGTTGATTTGTCTCCATGGGTGTCGAATCTCATCATCTCAAGACGTAAGAATGAAGAGTTAAGGCTTTGTGTTTATCTTAAATCGGTGAATAAAGCTGTTATTCCTGATAAATACCCACTTCCAACCATTAATTAACGATCTGCTTCATTTCACGGTTCCACAGTGTTCATGAAGCTAGACTTCAGGAGAAGCTACCTACAGGTACTTCTAGCAAAGCAGAGCAGACATTTGCCTGCATTTGTGACTTGTGAAGGTATGTTCCAGCATCGTGGAATGCCATACGGCCTCAGTTCTGCACCAAGTGCGTTTCAGAAGATCATCTCTTCAGTCCTGTCTGGTATTGAGGGAATTCTCAGCCTCCTTGATGACGTTGTTGTCTATGGGAAAGACAAATCAGAGCACGATCAGCGGCTGGATGAAGTGTTGTCACAACTAGTGAAGCACAACTTGATGCTGAATGAGGAAAAGTGGACCTTTGCAGTGTCAGAGATTAACTTCTTCGGATATCATGTGACAGCCAACGGGGTATACCCAACGCAGGACAACATCAAAGCAGTTGCGACTCTTCCTCCTCCATCAAATGCAAAAGAGCTTGCATCATTCCCCGGGACTACCAACTTCTACCTCAAGTTTGTACCCAACTACGCAGAGATCACTGAACCTCTTTGTAAACTAATGCGCAAGGATGTGCCCTGGGAATGGACTCGAACCGAGCAGCACGCGTTTGTCATGCTGAAGGAGAAGGTCACATCTCCTCCAGTCCTCGCACGTTTTGATCCGAATGCAAAGACTACCATCACAACAGATGCATCAGGTATAGTGGGAGCAGTACCTTCACAATGGATCACAGGTAGTGAATGGCTTGTAGCATTCGCATCTCGCACACTATTGGAGACAGAATGCAAGTACTCCATAGGGGAATGTAAAGCGTTAGCATGTATCTATGCATGCAAACACTGGCACGTCTATCTGTATGGCAGAACGTTCATGCTCCGCACTAACATAACTACTCCCTACATCAGGATCTGGATATTGACCACTTCAAATTTGCAGGTGGTCAGACCGTCTCTACCAGGATGACTTTGACATAGGATACTTGGCAGGGTCCCGTAATCAAGTGACGGACATGCTCAGACATGTAACCCCAGTAGTGAACACCGAGAATGATGTGATTAGTGAAGTTGATGCCTTTGTGAATACCATTATTGCAAATGCAAACGCAAAGTTAGTCACTCACGACGAGCTCAAATAGCAATCTCAACAGGATGAAATTCTTCAAAGAGTGCGCAATTTTCTCCAAATGGACTGGCCTCAACAAATCACAGAGGAGCTACAACCCTACTACAGGATTTGACATGAGCTATCCATCTTTGATGAAGGTTGTCTTGGCCATGGCACCCATGCGGTGATCCCAAAAGAACTACAGAAGTGAGTGATGCATCTCATTCACGAGGGGCATCCGGGGATCATCAAAATTAAACAGAAATGTCGCGATTCTGTATTGTGGCCAGATACTGACACATGTATCAAACAGTTTGTGAAAATTGTGAAGCATGCGTCCTCAGCGAAAAAGCTAGATAGCCACGTCCTGCTCCTCTTCAGCCAACATTATGGCCGGAGAAACAATGGCAACAGCTACAGGTGGACATCTACGGTGAGGTTCAAGTTGCATCTCACAACCAGAAGTACTTTGTCACAGTCCAAGATCTTCACAGCAAATGGCTTGAGATCGTAGCTTGATTACAACTCCATCCATTATCAACATCTTGTCCAAGATGTTTACAAAATGGCGGCCCGAGTCCATTACCATAGACAACGGACCTCAATTTACATCTGAGGAATTCACACAATACCTCAAGGCCAATGGCATCGAACCTTGCAGAGAATCGGTGAGGTGGAGAGGTTCAACAGAGTCATCAAAGAGAGCATAAAAGCAAGTCTGGCTGATGGACAGACATTTGATCAGGCTATTCATACTCTGTTTCACTCGTATCGCTCTATGCCTCGTTCATTGACCGGGAAGACGCCCACAGAGCTAATGATAGGGCATAACTTGCACCTGCCACTTAGTCTCCTAAAACCACCTACAGCACATCGGTAGATACAAAGATAGAAGTGATGGCAAAGGCTATCGAGAAGTGACAGCAGAAAATGAAGGAATACGCAGACAAGAGGCTGAGAGCAAAGTCACCTTCATTTGCAGTGGGCCAATGGGTCCAAGTGAAACACCCCAACCGTGCACGTAAACAAGCGACTTCACTCTCATATCCCCAACAGATCTCGCAGCAACTGGGTCATCATAGCTACCTACTCGGAGATGGCACAAAGTGGGATGCATGATGTCTGGTACCAACCAACCTCCAAGATGCAGAGAACGATGACAATTGCCTCTTCTTTCCACAAAATATTCAAGATGAGGATCAATCTCAGCATCACAAAGATTCAGCTGGGCTACAATCTGGCAAACACAAATCTGGTCGCATTCGGAAGAGTCCTCAATACGTGAAATTACCAGTGTACATAAAGTTCACAATCCACGAATATCGTGCAAACTTCCCCAAAATGAACATTAAATCTTTGAACACATATCATAGAAAATGTTGGTCTCAGTTTTGGGTTGAGATTGTTGATCTTGGAATTTGAAATGGATAAAGGGTTTATTTCAGAATGGGGGAAAATATGTTGTGTTTGAGTAAAGTGATTGTGGCTCTAGGGACAACATGTTTGATGAGCTACCCCGAGGACAGCGCTCTCGAGCAGTGCACTGGGCCATCGGAATAAAGACTCTCGAGCACGAAGTCATTTGGAGTTTGCGTATGGTGATTGAACCAGTTCAAATATAATACATCAGCCATCTTTGATCAGATCTGAAAATAAAATGAGTTGCACACGTACGCTATCATGCACTGTGCTTGCGTCAAGTTTGGACAAAATCGTACCATGCATGCCTGAAAAATGATTGAGGACACGTTTTAGTAACAAAATGGCCACCAGTCAGCCATCTTCAACCTAATCTCAAAAAACAATAACAAGCATATATAAGCCATCATTCATTATCTGTGGGCAAGCTTGAACAAGATCAGTAAATGCATGTCCGAGAAATGGTTGAACACGTGTTCAATAGCGGGTTTTTTTACAACTAAAATGGCTGCCAGTTGACTACCATTGATCAGATCACAAAATAAAGGAAGGTGCATGTGTACGCATTCAGGTACTGTGTTTGTGCCAAGTTTGAACTACATCGGACTATTGATGTCTGAGAAATGGTTGAGGACAAGTTCAATCCTGGGAATTTTTAAATCCTCGTGGAGGATCTCTAAGTCTTACTCACGTTGTTGTTCTTCATCTTCTTCTTGTGGAAAGTCCTCCGTTGGGTATTATAAACTCCTCGTTGGGTTTTATAAAACTCCTCCATTGGGTTTTTATAAAACTCCTCCTTGGGCGTTTTTATAAAACTCCTCCATTGGGTAATTTATTAAAACTTCTTCCGTTTCGATATTTATAAAACTCCTCCGTTTGGGTTTTTATAAAACTCCTCGTATTGGGGGTTTTATAAACTCCTCGTTGAGGTATTTATAAAATCCTACCGTTGGGTTTTTATACAACTCCTTTCATTGGTTTTATAAAACCTCCTCCGTTTGGTTTTTATAAAACCGCTCCGTTGCGGTTTTTTATAAACTTCCTCCGTTGGTTTTTATAAAATCCTCCGTTGGGTTTTTATAAAAACTCCTCCGTTGGGTTTTTATAAAACCCTCCCGTTGGGTTTTTATAAAACTCCTCCGTTGGGTTTTAATAAAACTCCTCCGGTGGGTTTTTATAAAACTCCCGTTGGGTTTATAAAACTCCTTCCGTTGGGTTTTTATAAAAACTCCTTCCTTGGGTTTTTTATTAAACTTCCTCCGATTGGTATTTAATAAAACTCCTCCGTTGGGTTTTATAAAACTCCTCGTTGGGTTCTTTATAAAACTCCTCGTTGGGTTTTATAAAACCCTCCGTTGGGTTTTATAAACTGCTTCCGATTGGGTTTTTATAAACTCCTCCGTTGGGGTTTTTATAAAACTCCTCCGTTGGGTTTTTATAAAACCCTCCGTGGGTATTATAACTCCCCGTTGGGTTTTTTATTTAAAACTCCTCCGTGGGTATTTATAAACTCCTCGTTGGGTTTTTATAAAAATCCTTATTGGGTATTTATTTTTAAAAAAAAAAAATTTTTTTTTTTTTTTTTTTTCCCCCTCCGTTTGGTTTTTATAAACTCCTCCGTTGGGTTTTTATAAAACTCCTCCGTTGGGTTTTAAAAAACTCCTCCGTGTTTTAAGGTTTTTTATTAAAACTCCTCCGTTCGGGTTTTTTATAAAACTCCTCCGTTGGGTTTTTATAAAACTCCTCGTTGCGGTTTTTATAAAACTCCTCCGTTGTGGTTTTTATAAAAACTCCTCCGTTGAGGTTTTTATAAAACTCCTCCGTTGGGTTTTTATAAAACTCCTCCTTGGTTTTTATAAAACTCACCGTTGCGGTATTTATAACTCCTCCGTTGGGTTTTTTTTATAAAACTCCTCGTTTGGGTTTTATAACTCTCCGTTGGGTTTATTATAAAACTCCTCCTTGGTTTTTATTAAAATCCTCCGTTGGTTTTTATAAAAACTCCTCCGTGGGTTTGTTAGAAAAACTCCTCCGTTGGTTTTTATAAAACGTCCTCCGTTGGGTTTTTATAAAACTCCTCCGTTGGGTTCTTTATAAAAACCTCCTCCGTTGGGTGTTATAAAACTCTCCGTTGGTTTTTATAAAACTCCTCCGTGGTTTATAAAAGTCTCGTTGGGTTTTTGATAAAGGTCTCCGTGGGTATTTATAAAACTCCCCGTTGGGTTTTTCATAAAACTCCTCCATTTGGGTTTTATAAAAACTTCCTCCATTGGGGTTTTTATAAAACCTCCATTGGGTTATTTATTAAAAATCCTCGTTGGATTATTTATAAACGCTCCATTGGTATTTATAAACTCTCCGTTGGATATTTATTAAAACTCCTCCGTTGGGTTTTTATAAACTCCTCCGTTGGGTTTTTTATAAACTCTCGTTGGGTTTTTATCAAAACTCCTCGTGGCGTTTTTTATAAAACTCCTCCGTTGGGTTTTTATAAAACTCCCTCCGTTGGTTATTTATAAAACTCTCCGTTGGGTTTTGATAAAATCCTCCATTGGGTTTTATAAAATCCTCCATGTTTTTTATAAAAACTCCTCCTTGGGTTTTTTATAAAACCCTCAGTTTGGGTTTATAAAACTCCTCCGTTGGTTTTTATTAAAAACTCCTCCGATGGGTTTTTATAAAACTCCTCCGTTGGGTTTTTATAAAACTCCTCCGTTGGGTTTTATAAAACTCCTCCGTGGGTGGTTTTTATAAAACTCCTCCGTTGGGTTTTTATAAAATCCTTCCGTTGGTTTTTATAAAACTCCGTCGTTGAGTATTATAAAACTCCTCCGTTGGGTTTTTATAAAACTCCTCCGTTGGGTTTGATAAACTCCTCCGTGGGTTTTTATAAAAACTTCCTCAGTTGGGTATTTATAAAATCCTCGTTGGGGTTTTTATAAAACTCCTCCATTGGGTCTTTTATAAAACGTCCTCCATTGTTTTTATAAAACTCCATCCATTGGGTGTTTTTAAAAACTCCTCTTGGTTTTTATAAAACCCCTCAGTGGGTTTTTATAAAAACTTCCTCCGTTTGGGTTTTATAAAACTCCTCCGTTGGGTTTTTATAAACTCCTCCGTTGGGTTTTTATAAAAACTCCTCCGTTGGGTTTTTAATAAAACTCCTCCGTTGGTTTTTATTAAAACTCCTCCGTTGGTTTTTAAAAACTCCTCCGTTGGGTTTTTATAAAACTCTCCGTTGGCTATTTATAAAACTCCTCCCGTTGGGTTTTTATTAAAACTCCTCCGTTGGGTTTTTTATAAAAAACTCCTCCGTTGTGCGTTTTTATAAATCCTCAGTTGGGTGTTTTTATAAAAACTCCTCGTTGCGTTTTGTATAAAATCCCCGTTGGTTTTTTTATAAAAACTCCTCCGTTGGGTTTTTATAAAACTCCTCCATTGTGGTTTTTATAAAACCCCGCAGTTGGGTTTTTATTAAACTCCTCCGTTGGGTATTTATAAAAACTCCTCCGTTGGGTTTTTATAAAACTCCTCCGTTGGGTTTTTATTAAAACTCCTCCGTTGGGGTTTTTATAAACTCCTCCGTTGTGTTTTTTATAAAACTCTCGTTGGGTTTTTTATAAAACTCCTCCGTGGGTTTTTATAAAAACTCCTCGTTGGGTTTTTATAAAACTCCTCCATTGGCGTTTTTTATAACTCCTCCGTTGGGTTTTTTATGAAAACTCTCCTTTGGGTTTTTATAATAACTCCTCCGTTGGGTTTTTATAAAACTTCCTCCGTTGGGTTTTTATAAAACTGCCTCCGTTGGTTTTTATAAAATCCTGTTGGGTTTTTATAAAAACTCCTCCGATTGCGGTTTTTATAAAACTCCTCCGTGCGTTTTATAAAACTCCTCCGTTGGGTTTATAAACTCCTCCGTTGAGGTTTTTATAAAACTCCTCCGTTGGGTTTTATAAAACTCCTCCGTTGGGTTTTTATAAAAACTCCTCCGTTGGGTTTTTATAAAACTCTTCCGTTGGGTTTTTATAAACTCCTCGTTGGTTTTTTATAAAACCCTCGTTGGGTTTTTTTTAATAAAACCCCCGTGGTGGTTTTATAGACTCCTCCGTTGGGTTTTTATGAACTCTCCGTTGGCGTTTTTATAGAACTCCATCCGTTGGTTTTTATTAAAACTCCGTTGTTTTTTATAAAACTCCTCCGTTGGGTTTTTATAAAAACTCCTCCGTTGGATTTTATTAAAACTTCCTCCGTTGGGTTTTTATAAAACTCCTCCGTTTGGTTTTTATAAAACTCCTCGTTTGGGTTTTTAAAAAACTCTCCGTGGGTTTTTATAAAACTTCATCCGTTGGGTTTCTTATAAAACTCCTCCGTTGGTTTTTATAAAACTCCTCCGTTGGGTTTTAATAAAACTCCTCCGTTGGGTTTTTATAAAACTCCTACCGTTGGTTTTAAAACTCCATCCGTGGGTATTTATTAAACTCCTCCGTTGGTTTTTATAAAACTCCTCCGTTGGATTTATAAAACTCCTCCGATTGGGTTTTTATAAAAACTCCTCCTGTTGGAGTTTTTATAAAACTCCTCCATTGGGTTTTATAAAACTCCTCCATTGGGGTTTTTATAAAACTCCTCCGTTGGGGTTTTTATAAAACTCCTCCATTGGGTTTTTATAAAACTCCCTCCGTTGGGTTTTATAAAAGCTTCCTCGTTGGGTGTTTAATTAAAACTCCTCCGTTGGGTTTTTATAAAAACTCCTCCGTTGGGGTATTTATAAACTCTTACCGTGGGTTTTTATAGAACCCTCCGTTGGGTTTATTAAAACTCCTTGTGTTTTTATAAAAACTCCCTCCGTTTGGGTTTTTATAAAAACTCCCCGTTGGATTTTTATAAAACCCTCCGTTGGGTTTTTATAAACTCCTCCGTTGGGTTTATTTAAAATCCTCGTTGGTTTTTATAAAAACTCCTCCGTTGGGTTTTTATAAAACCCTCCGTTGGTTGTTATAAATTCCTCCGTTGGGTTTTTATAAAACTCTCCTTGGGTTTTTATAAAACTCCTCCGTCTGGGTTTATTATAAAATCCTCCGTTGGGTTTTTTATAAAACTCCTTCCGTTTGGGTTTTATAAAACTTCCTCCGTTGGGTTTTATAAACTCTCCGTTGGGTATTTATAAAACTCCTCCGTTGGGGTTTTTATAAAAACTTCCTCCGTTGGTTTTTATAAAAACTCTCTCCATTGGTTTTTATAAAACTCCTGCATTGGTTTTATAAACTCCTCCGTTGGTTTTTATAAACTCCTCCATTGGGTTTTTATAATCCTCTCCGTTGGGTTTTTATAAAACTCCTCCGTTGGTTTTTATAAAAAACTCCTCCGTTGGGTTTTAAAAAACGTCCTCCGTTGGGTTGTTTAAAAACTCTCTATTGGGTTTTTTTATGGAACTTACCTGGGTATATACTCCATGGTTCCCCATTGTTCAAAAACTTACAAACAGGAGCATGTAGCAAGGATGTAATGAATATGGCTTCGGCTTGGTATTTTCAGAGTATATGGATTCCAGAGAACCTCTATGATCGACTATAGGAGAGCCATTTTAAGCAGCCGCCCTTTACAAATCTTGCTGAGGACTGTGAAGCTATCAACCTTACGTACTCAAGCCCCCACAATCCGCAATGGAAACGGTTCTTAATGAAGCTAGGTGCAAAACCATAAAGAACACTTTACTAACAACGTAGCTCTTGGTTGGACCCAACCACGGTATCTCCTCATTCCTGAGACAACTGTATGCCCATCGACACCACCTTGGGTCACCTGCTGCAGCTACTGAATCAGAGGAAAATGAAAATCCAACCTGCTTACAAGGTGCTGGCTTGGAAACTGATCGTGACGCACCCTAGAGCACGAATGTTGGCAGAGTCCCAGAAAGAGTACTTTGACTGTTCTCAGGCCACTTTAACCTGCCCAAAGAAGTTTGGGGTTCTCGAGGAGCTGGACGGTCCCGCACTTGGGAACCAGCAATTGTGTCCACCACCCGCTCAGACCCAAGATGTCACGAAGTCGTCACGGAAACCAGAAAACATCCTGAGGCCGAAATCCTGCATATTCGACCTACTCCACCAGCCCAGTCAAGCAGCCAGAGCCCGAGATGTTCCAGAACCCCGCTTGTGATACCAATGTGGACCGTGCCGCTTGCAAGGACACAGTGTGCTGACAAGGACAACCACCGTCATTCCTCACATAACCCAAACGCCCTACCATGCCACTAAACATTCCCAAACTCAGTCTGGTCGTACGTCAGGCTGAACTTATGATCCGTAGTGGTCGAACTATACAAGGAGATGGCCACCCTGAACTGCATTGCATTTCACCCGGTAAGTACCATTAACTTTTTTCTTCTCTCTCCTTTATGTCCTTCCTTACTCGATGTCTTCGGATCAACTGCTGTTTGTTTTTCTTTTTGAAGAAAGGGTATGTCATGTGCTTAAGTTGCAGTCGCCTGAAACAAGGGGGTGGGGGCATGCAGGGAGTGGAAGTGGAGCAGTGAGCGTTGGGTTATGGGTGGTAACGTGCTGAGTGACGTTGCATGTTATCGCTGTTCATTTAAAGCTGTTGATCTACTACGCTTGAGACGTGGAGGTCATCTTATTCACAGTGACCGTTGTAGGGTTAGGTGTAGTGACGTGTTGATCACAGTGACGTGTTGCCCGAGAAAATAGTGTTCGTAGAAGAATATTTCAGTTACCGCAGGTTTTAAGGTGTTCTGTTTTATCACTTCGTGCATTCTGTATGCACTCTTCAACTTCCTGTTAAACCCTCTTCACATCCGGTATCTTTGAGGTAAAACGTTGCGAGCTAAGTTTGTTTTCTCTCTCTCTCTTACCTTCCATCCTCTGTTCTCTGTCTCTCTACTCTCTCTCTCTCTCTCTCCTCTCTCTCTCTCTCTTCTCTCTCTCCGCTCTCCTCTCATCACCTCTCTTCTCTTCCCTCTCTCTCTCTCTCTCTCTCCTCTCTTCTCTCCCTCCACCTTCACCTCTCTCTACTCTGCCCTACCTCTCTTCTCTCTCTTTCTCTCTCTCTCTTTCTCTCACCTCTCTCTCTCTCTCCTCTCTCTCTCTCTCTCTCTCTCTCTCTTCTCACCTCTCTCTCTCTCCCTACCCTCTCTCTCTCTCTCTCTCTCACCTCTCTTCTCTCTCTCTCTCTTCTCTGCTTCTCTCTCTCTCATCCCTCTCTCACCTCTCTCTCTTCTTCCTCTCTCTTCTCTCTCTCTCTCTCTCTCTCTCTCTCCTCTCATCCTCTCTCTCTCTCCTCACCTCTCTTCTCTCTCTCTCTCTCTCTTCCTTCTCTCTCTCTCTCACACCTCTCTCTCACCTCTTCGGCTCTCGTTCTCTCTCTCACACCCTCTCTCTTCTCACACCCTCTCTCTCTCACACTCGTCTCTCTGTCTACTCATCTCTCTCTCTCTCTCTCTCTCTCCTCAAAACTGAGAGAAGGCAGTGGATGTGAATTCAGGGCCATGGTTCATATATAACCGGTTGGAACTCCTTCTCGACTGAAAATGGCTGAGAGAGAGAGCGCGGGAAAGTAAACGACTCTGTGGTGGACACTTGAAGAAATGGCACCTCAGGCCACTACTGTAATGTTCAACCAGGTGATGGACCGTGCTGGTAGCATTTAACGGACACATCGTTCAAGTAAAGAGCAGTCAGTCCTGGGACACACCTCATACATGTCTTCTGGGGAAGATCGGCGACTTGTGAGATGTATATCCCACTTTCCCGCACGCATTTACATTTCACCTTAAATCAGGGCAAGAAGACACATTTTAAGGTGGGTTGACCCAACACCTGGAGCAGTACGGTGGTTTTCACGCATGAAAATCCCCAACAACGGGTTGAAGGTGAAGTAATTACGCGTTTGGCTCAGATCACTTGGACCATCAGATTTAATAGGTTCTGCATCCAGCGATGCTGATTCGGTTTGACGGCCATATGACTGCATTTTGTTTAAAGTAAGAGTTTGGCCTAGAACAGCAGTCGTGACTAATCTTGGTATTTGAAAACAGGCTTCACTTAGTCATCACCGAGCACCTCCTCTTCCATTTAAACCAAACTCACAAGCGGTGGAAAGTTCACGCAAGGCACAACACAATTCATTGACGGTTCATCAGCCCTCCGATCAATCTGGCGGAATTGTTAACCTTCAGCAACCACATGATTTTCAGCACAAAATGCTTTCTAAAGCACAAAAAGCAGATCAAAAGTATATCCGTGCCTGGTAAAGCACAGAAAGCCTTGTAGGCCGGCTGGCCCAGCGGACCTACCTTGGCATCCGCCCCCCCATGCGACAATTTTTAACTGATACCACAGTGTTCATATATATCCCAAGTGTTCAGAAAAAAGATTGTTCCCAAAAAAAATAACTCATTTGTAACTGATGCTTTATTAAAGCTGTTTCCATGGCACCAATCAAAAATAGCGAATCTCACATAAGATCGGCAAATTGTCAATATCTCCTTCAAATATAAACATTAAAATCCACAAATTGTGTCAATAAACTCTATACATTTACGTATTAAAATTATTTGTTTTATGCTAATTAGTCATTTGCATATTAATTAATTTGACCTTGAAGACAATAATTCCCACCAAAAATGCCAAGAATTTCCATTTTTTTTCTTATGTAATTACCACACGTGTCAGTTTTTTGTCTAAAAAAAAACGTATTTAAGTGGTTGCTAGATAAAGCCAGGTTGCCAAAAAAAAATATTAAAAATTTTTGAATTTTTTAAGTAGGCTAATTGCATTAAAATACAAAGCACAATGAATCGTTCTCGAATAATCATTGCCGAAATCAGATTAATCAAAGAATTAATTACCTGGCCCTATTATAATACGATAACTGTGGACTTTATGGTTGTTGGTGTTTAAGGAAACTAACTATTTTCTTTTGAGTAAAAGTAGTGAAAAATTTTAAATGGCTATTGATATGCTAAGTTAGGATCCGCCTCATGGAAATTCCTCAATTTTCTTAAATATCTCAACTTCTGTACCATGGAAATTTTTGTAAATGAGGAAATCTACACATATGTTTCGAGGTCAAGGAATAAGGTGAACATATTTCCTTTGTTGTCAGAGATGTAGAATAATGTTTGGATAGCCTTAATTACATTGCAAATAATGGAAACAGCTTAATAAAGCATAGTGCAAATGAGTTATTTTTCTGGAACATCTTTTTTCTGATACTTGGATAATATATGAACATGTAGTATCAGTGAAAAAATTGTCGCAGGCGGGGGGGGTGCAAGTAGTCCCACTGGCCCCCGGCCTATTGTCCCTCCATCCCTAAACAGTGTAACACACAGCACACCTTCTTCTTTCAGGCCAGACCTCACCCTTAGCATCAATAACAAGTAAGTAGTTCTCAAACATTTTCTTCCATGTAGAGAATGGTATAGCAGGTTCCCCCATGCAGGGCAGAAAGGAACAGGTAAGGGAACGATACCGCCATCCTTGTTGCCAATTTGTTGTGCTTGTAAGAAATCAGATCCAGACCACAGGAATACAATAAACAGGCTTCAGTCAATCACTGCCATATTCTCTCTCTCTCTCAGCTCCTTTCTCCACTCCTTCACGAGCACCCTCTCGTGTCCAAGATCACACGAGCATTTTCACATCATCAAAGCAATAACAGGACACAACGCCGCCCTACAGGGCGGCCCAAATAAAAAGTCTTGCATCCCATCTCCAAGCTCCGCAGCAACCACACCATTCATGGCCTGGTTAATTATTTGTTAAAATCCTGATGTTTCAGAAGAACACTATCTTCTGTCCTCAGGGTTAACAATAAGACACCAGATGTGCAGCTGCAGAGACATTTAGATAGTCCGCTGTACTTATTATGTCCGAGGAACGGCTTTTATTAGCCCCTGTTGGACTTAGTCCAAAACGGGTGCTTTGGATTTGGTCTCGATTTTCGTGTCCGCTTCGTGCGTGTGTGCCAGTCCGCAATCATGTTCTCAGACATGTATGACCGATTTTATTCTTTACTTTGGCAGAGAAGACAAAACGTGATGGTATACCTATGCACATCATTTTATTTCACAATGTGATCAAGATGGCCGACTGGCTGCCATTTTAGTTGTAAAAACACTCAAATGAGCTAGGATCCTCGTCCTCTTAATGATGACGTCATAAAACGAATATTACGTCATTGTGATGTATCAGGTTGCGATAAATTATCTGTGCTCAATGCCCGGCTTGATTTCCCGCAAACAAAATTCAAACAGCTTGCCTAGTTCGGAGATAATGGTACAGGCGATTCCATTAGCGGCTGATATTATGACGTTCAACTTTTTTTCTAGGAAGAATTGTTCAAAATCGGAGATGGTTACTGCCTGCGCGTGGGCTTCTGCATATACATGGGCAAGTTTCACGAAGATCCGATGAAAACTCTGGGTTGTGAAACAAAAAATGTCAAAAAATAGGAATGACGTCATAAAAATTGATATGACGTCATAGTGATGTATCATATGTGCGGTAATTCATCTCTGTTAATGCCCTGTTCGATTCCCGCAAACAGAATTAAAAAAGCTTGCCTAGTTTCGGAGATAACTTTTTACGCGATTTTCCATTAGCGGAGATATTTTGACATCATAAACTTTTTTTCTAGGAGGAATTTTCAAAATCGGAGATGGTTACTCTCTGCGCAGGGTATTTTTACATATATATGCCAAGTTTCAGAAGTTTCGATAAAACTGTAGGCTGTGAAACAAAAAAGTCCA
>CM068952.1:100577125-100587975 GCA_035128595.1 Eptatretus atami
TTTGAAAATTCCTCCTAGAAAAAAAAGTTATGATGTCAAAATATCTCCGCTAATGGAAATCGCGTAAAAAGTTATCTCCGAAACTAGGCAAGCTTTTTTAATTCTGTTTGCGGGAATCGAACAGGGCATTAACAGAGATGAATTCATCCGCACATATGAATACATCACTATGACGTCATATCAATTTTTATGACGTCATTCCTATTTTTTGACATTTTTTGTTTCACAACCCAGAGTTTTCATCGGATCTTCGTGAAACTTGCCATGTATATGCAGAAAGCCCACGCGCAGGCAGTACCATCTCCGATTTTGAAAATTCTTCCTAGAAAAAAAAGTTGAACGTCATAATATCACCGCTAATGGAATCGCTGTACCATTATCTCCGAAACTAGGCAGCTGTTTGAATTTTGTTTGCGGAAATCAAGCGGGCATGAGCACAGATAATTTATCGGCAACCTGATACATCACAATGACGTAATATTCGTTTTTATGACGTCATCATTAAGAGGACGAGGATCCTAGCTCATTTGAGCTTGTTTTTACAACTAAAATGGCAGCCAGTCGGCCATCTTTGATCACATTGTGAAATAAAATGATGTGCATAGGTATACCATCACGTTTTGTCTTTCTGCCAAGTAAGAATAAAATCGGTCCATACATGTCTGAGACATGATTGCGGACGCACACACGCACGAACGGACACGAAAATCGAGACCAAATCCAGAAGCACCCGTTTTGGACTAAGTCCAACAGGGGCTAATAAAAGCCGTTCCCCTCGGACATAATAAGTACAGCTGACTATCTAATGTCTCTGCAGCTGCACATCTGGTGTCTTATTGTTAACCCTGAGGACAGAAGATAGTGTTCTTCTGAAACATCAGGATTTTAACAAATAATTAACAGGCCATGATGGTGTGGTTGGCTGCGGAGCCTTGGAGATGGGATGCAAGACTTTTTATTTGGGCCGCCCTGTAGGGCGGCGTTGTGTCCTGTTATTGCTTTGATGATGTGAATGCTCGTGTGATCTTGGACACGAGAGGGTGCTCGTGAAGGAGTGGAGAAAGGAGCTGAGAGAGAGAGAGAATATGGCAGTGATTGACTGAAGCCTGTTTATTGTATTCCTGTGGTCTGGATCTGATTTCTTACAAGCACAACAAAATTGGCAACAAGGATGGCGGTATCCGTTCCCTTACCTGTTCCCTTTCTGCCCTGCATGGGGGAACCTGCTATACCATTCTCTACATGGAAGAAAATGTTTGAGAACTACTTACTTGTTATTGATGCTACGGGTGAGGTCTGGCCTGAAAGAAGAAGGTGTGCTGTTGTGTTACACTGTTTAGGGATGGAGGGACAATAGGCCGGGGGCCAGTGGGACCTACCTTGCACCCCCCCCCCCCTGACTACAATCTTTTGCCACTGATCTACAGTGTTCATATATATCCCAGTATTCAGAAAAAAGATGTTCCAGAAAAATAACTCATTTGCACTATTGCTTTATTAAGCTGTTTCCATTATTTGCAGTAATTAAGCTATCCAAACATTATTCTACATCTCTGACAACAAAGGAAATATGTTCACTTATTCCTTGACCCTGAAACATATTGTGTAGATTCCTCATTTACAAATTTCCATGTACAGAAGTTGAGATATTTAAGAAAATGAGAATTTCCATGATGGCGGATCCTAATTAGCATAATCAATGCATTTAAATTATTTTCACTACTTTTTACTCAAACAGAAAATAGTTATGTTTCCTTAAACACCAACAGACATCATAAGGTCACAGTTATGTATTATATCAGGCCAGGTAATTAATTCTATTTGATTAATCTGATTTCGCATGGATTATTCGAACGATTCATTGTGCTTTGTATTTTATGCTAATTAGCCTACTTAAAAAAAATTCAAAAATTTTAATATTTTTTTTTGCAACCTGGCTTGTATTCTGAGCAACACTTAAATAACGTTTTTTTTTGACAAAAAACTGACACGTGTGGTAATTACAAGGAAAAAAATGAAATTCTTGCATTTTTGTGGGAATTATTGTCTTCAAGTCAAATTTAATTAATATGCAAATGAGCTAATTAGCATAAACAAAATATATTTTAATACGTAAATGTATAAGCTTTAATTTGACACCAATTTTGTGATTTTATGTTTATATTTGACGGAGATATTGACATTTTGCCGATCTTTGTGAGATTCGTCTATTTTTGATTGGTTGCCATGGAAACAGCTTAATAAAGCATAGTTACAAATGAGTTATTTTTTCTGGGAACATCTTTTTTCTGACACTTGGGATATATATGACACTGTGGTATCAGTTAAAAATTGTCGCATGGGGGGGGGCGGATGCAAGGTAGGTCCGCTGGGCCCGCGGCCTACAAGGCTTTCTGTGCTTTACCAGGCACGGATTATATACTTTTGATTCTGCTTTTGTTGCTTTAGAAAAGCATTTTGTGCTGAAAATCAATGTGGTTGCTGAAGGTTACAAATTCCGCCAGATTGATCGGAGGGCTGATGAGACCGTCAATGAATGTGTTGTGGCCTTGCGTGAACTTTCCACCGCTTGTGAGTTTGGTTAAATGGAAGAGGAGGTGCTCGGTGATGAACTAGTGAAGCCTGTTTCAAATACCAAGATTAGTCAACGACTGCTGTTCTAGCCAAACCTTACTTTAACAAAATCAGTCAATATGGCCTGTCAAACCGAATCAGCATCGCTGGATGCAGACCTATTATCTGATGGGTCCAAGTGATCGATGCCAAACGCGTAATTACTTCACCTACAACCCGTGTTGGGGACTTTTCATCCGTGAAAAACCACCGTACCTGCTCCAGGTGTTGGGCTGCAAACCACCTTGCAAATGCGTCTTCTTGCCCTGATTTGAAGGTGAAATGTAATGCGTGCGGGAAAGTGGGATACTTCTCACAAGTCTGCCGATCTTCCCAGAAAGACATGTATGAGGTTGTCGTCCCTGGACTGACTGCGCTTTACTTGAACGATGCTGTCCCGTTAATGCTACCGCTACGTCATCACCTTGGTTGACTATTACAGTAAGTGGCCTGAGGTGCCATTTACTTCAAGTGTCACCACAGAGGTCGTTACTGCTTTTCTCTCGGCAATTTTCAGTCGAGAGAGGGGAAGTCCCACCGGGTTTTGTATAACTCGATGACAAATCGCCGCTCGCCTGGCAATTCAATCCACTGTATCTAGTTGCTTGGAGGAGGGAGAGACGAGAGATGAGCAGCGAGGAGAGAGAGACCGGAGAGACAAAGACGAGGGAGAGAGAGAGAGAAAGAGAAAAAGAGGGAGGAAAGAAAAGAAGAAAGAGCCGGAAGACGAGAAAGGGAAGAAAGACGGCGAGAATGAAGAATGAGAGATCGCGGAGAAGGGAGAGAAAAGACAGAAAAGATGAATGGAAGACTGAGAAAAGAGAGAAGAGAGAAAAGAGTAGAGAGAGAAGAAGAGAGAGAGAGAAGGAGAGAGAGAGAGAGCAGAGAGTGAGAGAGTGAGGAGAGAGACGAGAGAGAGAGGAGATAGAGAGAGGAGAGAGAACGAGAGAGGAGAGAGAGAGAGAGAAGAGAGAGAGCGAGAGGAGAGCAGAGAGCCATGAGACGAGAGAAGAAGAGAGGTGAGAGAGAAGAGAGAGGTGAGAGAGAGAGGTGAGAGAGTGTGATAGAGAGGTGTCAGGAGGTCGTGAGAGAGAGAACAGTGAGAGAAGAGAGGGAAGAGAGGAGATGTAGAAGGAGGGACGGAGAGAGTGAGGGTGAGAGGAGAGAGGGACGGAGACGAAGAGAGTAGAGAGAGAGGATTAGTAGAGAGAGGAGAGAGGTGGAGAGAGGAAGAGAGAGAGCGAGAGATGAGAGAGACGTAGTGAGGAGAGGTAGAGAGAGGAGCAGAGAGCTGTGTGAGGAAGAGAGGTAGAGAGTGAGATAGAGGAAAGCAGAGAGAGTACGAGAAGTGAGAGGTTGAGAGAGAGAGAGTGAGCGTGAAGAGAGAGAGAGCAGAGAGGTATGACTAGATAGGTGATGATGATAATGTAGAGAGTGAGAGAAGAGAAAGAAGAAGAGAGAGATCGCAGAGAGAAGTGAGAATAGGGAGGAGAGGAGGGAAGAGTGAAGAGAGAGGGAGACGAGAGAGAAGAGATCAGAGAGTCTTAGGGAGAGAGAGGTGAAGAGAGAGAGAAAGGTTGTGCAGGTGAGAGAGAGAGAGAGGGAGAGAGGGAGAGTGAGAGAGAGAAGAGGAGAGAGAGAGATGAGAGGAGAGAGTTAGAGTAGGAGAGAGAGAGAGAGAGAGGAGAGAGAAGAGAGAAGAGAAGAGAGAGAGAGAGAGAGAGAGAAGGAGAGAGAAGAAGAGAAGAGAGAGAGGGAGAGAGAGAGAGGTGAGAGAGAGAGAGGAGGAGAGAGAGACGAGAGAGAGAGGTGAGGAGAGAGAGGAGAGAGAAGAGAGAGGAGAGAGAGAGAGAGAGAGAGAGAAGAGAGAAGAGAGGTGAGAGAGAAGAGAGAGAGAGAGGTGAGGAGAGAGAGAGAGAAGAAGATGAGAGAGAGAAGAGAGAGAGGTGAGAGAGGAGAGAGAGAGAGAAGAGAGAGAGAGTAGAGAGAGAGAGAGAGAGAGAGGTGAGAGGGAGAGAGAGAGAGAGAGAAGAGAGAGAGAGAGAAGAGAAGAGAGAAGTGAGAGAAGAGAGAGAGGAGGGGAGGAGAAGAGAGAAGTGAGAGAGAAGAGAGGAAGAGAGAGAGGTGAGAGAGAAAGAGAGAGAGAGAGAGAGGAGAGAAAGAGAGAGAGAAGAGAGAGAGAGAGAGAGAGGGCTGAGTGCGAAGGAGAAGAGAGGTGTGAGAGAGAGAGAGAGAGAGAGAGATCGAGAGAGTGAGAGAGAGAGAACGAGGAGAGAGAGATAGAGAGATGGAAGCAGAGAGAAAGAGAGCAGAGAAGAGATGAGAGAGAAGGAGAGAGAGAGAGGGGGTGAGAGAGAAGAGAGAAGGAGCAGAGAGAGAGAGAAGAAGCAGTGAGAGAGACGAGGGAAGGAGAGAGAGAGAAGGAGAGAGAAGTGAGAGAGAGAGGAGAGAGAGAGAGTAGAGCGAGAGGGGTGACTGAGAAGAAGAAGGGAGAGAGAGAGAGGTGAGAGAAGAGAAGAGAGAGGTGACGTGAGAGGAGAGAGAGAGAGAGTGGAGAGGCACTGTGGAGAGAGAGAAGAGAGAGGAGAGTCGGAAAGATGATGAGAGAGAGAGAGAGGTGAAAGGATGAAGATGAGAGAGAGAGAGAGGGTTGGAAGCGAGAAGAGAGGAGAAAGAGAGGAGAGAGTGAGAGGGAGAGAGAAGGAAGAGAGAGAGAGGAGGAAGGAGAGAGATGAGACAGAGAGGGTGAGAGAGAAGAGTTGAGAGAGAGAAGAGAGAGAGAGAGAGGAGAGACGAGAGAGAAGAGAGATAGACGTATTGAGAGAGCAGAGAGCGAGAGGACGAGAGAGAGGAGAGAGGAAACCAGACGAGAGAGAGAAGAAGAGAGAGGTGAGGAGAGATAGAGAGCAAGAGAAAGAACGAGTGAGAGAGAGAGAGAAGAGAGAGGTGAGGAGAGCAGAGAAGAGAGAGAGAGAGAAAGAAGAGAGAGAGAGAGAGAGGTAGAGAGAGATGTAGTGAAGAGAGAAGAGAAGAGAGAGGGAGAGAGAGAGAGGGGTGGAGAGAGGTGAGAGAGAGGGAGTGAGAGAGGTGGAAGAGAGAAGGTAGAGAGAGAGAGAGAGACAGAGAGAGGTGAGAGAGAGAGAGAGAGAAGAAGAGAGAGAGACAGAGAGAGAGAGAGAGAGAAGGAGATGAGAGAGAGAGAGAGACAGAGAGAGAAGAGAGACAAGAGAAGAGAGGAGAGAGAGAGAGAGAGAGAGAGAGAGAAAACAAACTTACTCCAACGTTTATTACCCTCAGATAACGGTGATGTGGAGAGGTTTTAACAGGATGTTTAAGGAGTGGCATACAGAATGCGGAGTGATACAGAAACCCTTAAAAACCTGCGAACTGAATTCCTTCAGAAAACTTCTCGGGCAACACCACACGCACTTACAGATGCTCCACGTCTCAAGGTAGTAGATCAACAGCTTTAATGAACAGCATAACATGCAACGTCACTCAGCACGTTATCCCACCGTAACCCAACACTGCCTCACTGCTGTGCTCCACTTCCACTCCCTGCATGCCCCACCCCCTTCTCAGGGACTGCGACTTACAGCTCACATGACATCCCCCTTTCTTCAAAAAGAAAAACAAAACAAAACACAGTTGATCCAAGACATCGAGTAAGGAAGGAAACATAAGGAGAGAGAGAAAAAAAATTAATGGTACTACCGGGTGAAATGCAATGCAGTTCAGGGTGGCCATCCTCCCTTGTATTAGTTCGACCACTACGGATCAAATGTCCAGCCTGACCGTACGACCAGACTGAGTTTGGGATGTTAGTGGCATGGTAGGCGTTTGGTTATGTGAGGATGACGGTGGTTCCTTGTCAGCACACTGTTGTCCCTTGGCAGCGGCACGGTCCACATTGGTATCACAAGGGGCGTTCTGGAACATCTCGGGCTCTGGCTGCCTTGACTGGGTCTGTGGAGTAGGTCGAATATGACAGCGATTTCGCCTCAGGATGTTTCCTGTTTCCGTGACGACTTCGTACAATCTGGGCTCTGAGCGGGTGGTGGACACAATTGCTGGTTCCCAAGTGCGGGACCGTCCAGCCTCCTCGAGAACCCAAACTTGTTGGGCAGGTTAAAGTGGCCTGAGAACAGTCAAAGTACTCTTTCTGGGACGCTTGCCAACATTCAAGTGCCTCTAGGGTTGCGTCACGATTCAGTTCCAAGCTCAGCACCTTGGTAAGCAGGTTGGATTTCATTTTCCTCTGATTCAGTAGCTCAGCAGGTGACCCAAGGTGGCTGTCGATGGGCACAGTTCTCAGAATGAGGAGTACCGTGTATGGGTCCACACCAGAGAGCTTCGTTTTGTGTAAAGTGTTCTTTATGGTTTGCACCTAGCGTTCTATTAAGCCGTTTCATTGCGGATTGTGGGGGCTTGAGGTACGTAGGTTGAAGCTCCAGTCCTCAGCAAATTTTGTAAAGGTGCGGCTGCTAAAATGACCTCCATTATCGCTCATGAGGTTCTCTGGAATGCCATACTCTGAAAATACCAGCCGAAGCATATCAATTACATCCTTGCTTACTTGCCCCTGTTGTAAGTTTTTGAACAATGGGGAACCTGGAGTATATACCAGGTGAAGTTCCATTAAAAACCCAATAGAGGAGTTTTATAAAACCCAACGGAGGGTTATAAAAAACCCAACGAGGAGTTTTATAAAAACCCAACGGAGGAGTTTTATAAAAACCAACGAGGAGTTTTATAAAAACCCAACGGAGGAGTTTTATAAAAACCCAACGGAGGAGTTTTATAAAAACCAACGGAGGAGTTTTATTAAAAACCCAACGGAGGAGTTTTATAAAAACCCAACGGAGGAGTTTTATAAAAACCCAACGGAGGAGTTTATAAAAAACCCAACGGAGGAGTTTTATAAAAACCCAACGGAAGAGTTTATAAAAACTCAATGGAGGAGTTTTATAAAAAACCCAATTGAGGGGTTTATAAAAACCCAACGGAGGAGTTTTATAAAAACCCAATGGAGGAGTTTTATAAAACCCAACGGAGGAGTTTATAAATACCCAACGGAGGAGTATAAAAAACCAACGGAGGAGTTTTATAAAAACCCAATTGAGGGGTTTTATAAAAACCCAATGAGGAGTTTATAAAAACCCAATGGAGGAGTTTTATAAAAACCCAATGGAGGAGTTTTATAAAACCCAATGGAGGAGTTTTATAAATACCCAATGGAGGAGTTTTATAAATACCAACGGAGGAGTTTTATAAAACCCAATGGAGGAGTTTTATAAAAACCCAACGGAAGGTTTTTAAATACCCAACGGAGGAGTTTTATAAAACCCAACGGAGGAGTTTTTATATAAATACCCAACGGAGGAGTTTTATAAAAACCCATGAGGGGTTTTTAAAAACCCAATGGGGGAGTTTATAAAAACCCAATGGAGGAGTTTTATAAAAACCAATGGAGGAGTTTTATAAATACCCAATGAGGAGTTTTATAAAACCCAATGGAAAAGTTTTTATAAAAACCCAACGGAGGAGTTTTATAATACCCAACGGAGGAGTTTATATAAAAAACAATGGAGGAGTTTTATAAAAACCCAACGGAGGTTTATAAATACCCAACGGAGGAGTTTTATAAATACCCAACGGAGGAGTTTTATAAATACCCAACGGAGGAGTTTATAAATACCCAACGGAGGAGTTTTATAAAACCCAACGGAGGAGTTTTATAAATACCCAACGGAGGAGTTTTATAAATACCCAACGGAGAGTTTTATAAATACCCAACGGAGGAGTTATAAATACCCAACGGAGGAGTTTTATAAATACCCAACGGAGGGTTTTATAAATACCCAACGGAGGAGTTTTATAAATAACCAACGGAGAGTTTTATAAATACCCAACGAGGAGTTTTATAAAACCCAACGGAGGAGTTTTATAAAAACCCAATTGAGGAGTTTATAAAAACCCAACGGAGGAGTTTTATAAAATACCCAACGGAGGAGTTTTATAAAACCCCACGGAGGAGTTTTATAAAAACCCAACGGAGGAGTTTATAAAAACCCAACGGAGGAGTTTTATAAATACCCAATGGAGGAGTTTTATAAAAACCCAATGAAGAGTTTTTAAAATACCCAAGAGGAGTTTTATAAAAACCCAATGGAGGAGTTTTATAAAAACCAATGAGGAGTTTTATAAATACCCAATGGAGGAGTTTTATAAAAACCCAATGAAGGAGTTTTATAAATACCCAATGGAGGAGTTTTATAAAAACCAATGAAGGAGTTTTATAAATACCCAATGGAGGAGTTTTATAAAAACCCAATGAAGGAGTTTTCTTCGGCATGGCGAGGAGTTTATTAAAACCCAACGGAGGAGTTTCATAAAACCTAATGGAGGAGTTTTATAAAAACCCAATGGAGGAGTTTTATAAAAACCCAATGAAGGAGTTTTTCTCGGCATGGCGGAGGAAGTTGAACGACCGTAACCCACACGACCGTGTTGCCCCACTCTAAGCAATGGATGAGGTATGTGGGGATATACCGGCAGAGTCATGTCAGGGGTGGATGCGTCATGCCAGAAAATATTTCCCCCGCTGCTTGACCAGGGAGAACATTGCTTGTGATGTCCATGAAAGTCTCTGGCCTGATCCAGAGCAGAGACAGGACCCTCAATGATTTCTTATTCCACTTTTTGTTTGTTTCTTTGTTTTCTTTAGCTTTCATGTTTTTTCTTTAGATAATTGAAGTTTAGCATTTCTTTTGTTTTTGTTTTTTACTTGTCTCCCAGTACTGTATATTATTTCTCTCCTGTTTATTTTTGTTTTACGTTGCCTTCTGTCTCCAGTGCTGTAATTTTGAAAAATAAAATAAAAACAACAAAAAGAATGTCTCTGTGTTTGTGTGTTCTGTTTACATTTGAGTAGGTCTGGATACGCTGTAATAATTTGGAACAAAGGGCTGCTGTACATAACATGTACATTACAACACTGAAAAATCAAAAGCATACCGATACCTAAAGATTATCATAATAGTGCCTTTCATTGATTACACGAGTTTGTAATTGGTACTCAGTAAGGTTTATTCATCTGATGGTTTGTGTGTATGATTTGGATGCAAAATGTCATTTTGAGGGGGAAAAACAGGGGTTTGAATACAGTGTTACATTCTGACAGAGATTTCTGAGGTTTTGGAGAAACGGTTGACTGTTTTGTGTTTATAGTTTTAAGAAATGAGGTGTAGCTTTAGGAAATGTGTCTAAAGAATCGAGAAAAACTGGAACACCCCAGCGAGGGACAGCAAGGTGATCGAGGATGCACCTGAGGAAGGATATAATTAAATAATGCCGTTAATTATCTTCAAAAGGGATGTTTAATTAACCCAAACACACAATTTTCACTCTTGCACCACCTTGGGGTTCCCTTAGTGTGCATGTAAAGTTTCATGGTTTTGGAGTTATGGAGGAGTGTGCAGGTGTTTGTGTGTGTAGGTGTGTGTAGGTAGGTGTGTGTGTGTGTATCAGGATTAATTGAGCCATTCCACAGCCTGAAGGATTACATTTTAACATGAGCACGACTTGCCTGTGCCTGGCACTGGTCAAAGGAAAGAGGTGGCTTGAGCTCGAATGTAGTTGTGGATTTCACAAAGTGCCCCGATTGCACGTAAACCTTTATTCGAATCACCGTCGCAGTTACCTGGAGATTTGAACGGGATCCATAATTGTCAATAAAACTGCAAACACACATGATGGTTGGCAATTGTTGGTTCTGGTCCCAACAGTTCTCACAACATGAGCAATGATTCAGCGAGCAAACGGCCAGGAGCTTCATCAAGATGACCTTAGGTTTGTTGACTGAATGTATTGTGAGATTAAAAGGGCGATAACAATGAAGGGAAGAAAGTAGGTCGTTCGCCTTTACCGGTTGATTCATAGCATGCGCTCATTTATTTCGCCAGTGGATGATGATGAATGCCAAGTCCATTGGTGTCACAAACATGTGCATTGTTCAAATGGCGTGGGTGAGTTTATCAGAAAGAAACAGATGAATCACCTTCGGTGTGGCAGCTCGGAACGACGTCGACACGTTTGGAGAATGGTCTTTGAATTTTGATCCTGTCCCATCCAATGTCCTAAAGAAAAGGAATACCCGGTGGTGGCTTTGGAACCTTGAAATGATCAAGACGGAGTGTGTTTAGTGACATCAGCAATTTGTGCACCTACACGACCCC
>CM068952.1:100588975-100599842 GCA_035128595.1 Eptatretus atami
ATCACAAGTATGTTCAAAAAGATTATGCTAAAGCAAATATAATTATCTTCCAAATTATGATAGTTGAAAAAGATAGTAATTATTTGATGTATTTTGATGCAAAAATTTGTATGGATGGGCAATGTCTCAATCTCTGCCTTATGGTAAATTAGAGTGGGTGGAAGAAAGGGTTATGAAAAGGCCTGATGAATATTGTTATTTCTCTCAAGAGGAATTGAATGAGGAAGAGAAGGTTATTATTTTGAAGTTGATTTGAGGTACCCGAGTGATCTTCATAAAAGCATAAAGACCTTCCTTTTGCATGTGAGAAAGAAAACCCCAAAGAAAGAATGGTTAAGTGATTATCATTAAAGTTTTAATATTAAAGGCAAATCAACAGAAAAGTTATTAACAACATTCTATTGATAAAGAGGATATGTTTTGCATCAGAGAAGCTTAAAACAGTTTTTGAGAGAAGGATTGAGAGTAGCTAAAATTCATAGAGTTTTAAAATTTAAACAAAGTCCTTGGATGAAAAGTATATTAAATTCAATACAGATATGAGAGGCAAATACAAAAGTAAAATTGAAGGGGGATTCTATAAATTGATGAATAATGCTGTCTTTGGAAAGACAATGGAGAATGTTAGAAACAGGCAAAACATTAGATTTGCAACATCTTGGAAAGAAGCTTCGAGATTAATAAATAAACCAAGTTTTAAGAGTAGAGAGGTTTTTCAGAGAACTTTCTTGCTATTCATATGGAAAAGGGAAAGTATTGTAATGGATAAACCAATTTATATTGGAACAGCAGTTCTTGATTTATACAAAGATATTGATGTTATGATTATTTGTATAATGGCTTAAAGAAAGAGTATGGTGAAAATGTTTCATTGTTGTATTGGACACTGATAGTTTATATCCTAGATAATAAAAACTGATGATGTTTATAAGGATATGAAGAAAAATATTGGAGTATATGATACAATAATTTTAGTAAGAAGAGCGAGTTATTTTCCAAAAAAAGAATGAAAAGGTTATTGGTTAAGTTTAAGGATGAGTTGGGTGGAAAAGTAATGAGTGAGTTTATTGGATTGAGAGCAAAGGCATATGCTTATAAGTATGGTGATCAGATCAGATTGATAAGAGGTTAAAGGGAATAAAGAAATATGTAATAAAGAAATCAATAACTTTTAGAAATTATTATAATTGTTTATGAATAAGAAAGAAGATATTAGGAAAATGAATACAATAAGAAGTTATAAACATAACATATATAGTGAAGAAGTAAATAAAAAAGGCATTAGGAGCCTTTGATGATAAGAGAATTTATTTTAGATAATGGAATAGATTGTGTTCCATATGGATATTGTATGAAAGAGTGTATAGAATAAGATTGTGTTTTAACAATGGGAAGATGGGTTAGGGTTTTTTTTTAAGGGCTACCGCCGCGTTTTTTCACAATATATAATGGTTAAACCAAGTATTAATTCAAACTAAAGAGTGGAGAAAATCTCAGTCTTGGTATATAAATGGAAAACATATATGAATGTGAAAAATATCAAATAAGTCTTATTGAAAAAATAACGAAAACAAGGTAAATAAAACAAATAAGCGAATCAATTTAAAAACTAGTAAGTTAGAGATGTAAAGAAAAAAATAAAATATCCTTCAATGGACTGAAAACTTCGATGGTTATCCATTGAACAATGGAAAAACAAATTTAACTAATCTCAAATGATATGTGGCTCAGGAGGTGGTCAGATGAGATCATTAAGAGAAGTTTATCATTTCGTAATGGCACAAAAGGGGTATCTTGAAAAAATATAAGATTCAAATGTTTTATTTTTAAATATTTTAGATGGGGATTATTGTGCAAAGAAAATTAAACTATTGAAGGAATTTGAGAATGAACAAATCTTTATAGGTTCAATGTGTGAGCTAAACAATATGCATTGGTTATTTGAAAATGAGTGTCCTAGGTTAAAAGGGGAGACAAACAAATATGCCTTGGGATAGCCTGGTTATATATATACAAAGCCCTGGTGTTGGCCTTAGTGGTTAGGATGGCGGCTTGGGATCCCAGTGTCCCGAGTTCAAATCCGCTCAGCTGCTGAATTAACACCAGGGGTTGACTCAGACCGTCATCCATCCGAGATCGGCGAGTGAGTACCAGTGTACTGGTCCCGGTGTATGCCCCGGTTAGAATAGGTGTACCATATCCCTGTGTTGTAAAGAGGCTGTCCAGGAAGGGCATCCGGCCTATAAAACATTGCCTCACAAAAAGCCAAACCCCTGCACAGCAGGGAAAAACGGGTATAAAAGGGGTTTTATTTTTAGGGAAAAAAAAAGTGAATCGCTGAAAATCCGCCCATTCATTTACATGGGGAAAAGTGAGCCAGATATCAGTATATCCACCCTACTCCCACCCATGCAAACCCCACCCACACAAGCCACATCCACACAAACCCCACTCACAAAGCCACATCCACCACAAGCCCCACCCACATAAGCCACATCCACACAACGCCACACCCCACAATAAGCCACATCCACACAAGCCCCACCCACATAAGACACATCCACACAAAGCCCCACCCACAAAAGCCACATCCACACAAGCCCCACCCACATAAGCCACATCCACATAAGCCCCACTCACAAAAGCCACATCCACACAAGCCCCACCCACATAAGCACATCCACACAAGCCCCACCCCAACAAAGCCACATCCACACAAGCCCCACCCACATAAATGCCACATCCACATAGCCCCCACTCACAAAAGCCACATCAACCACAAAGCCCCACCCACATAAGCCACATCCACACAAGCACCCACATAAGCCACATCCACACAAGCCCCACCACAAAAGCCACATCCACACAAGCCCCACCCACATAAGCCACATCCACATCCATCATATCCACATAATTAGTGATTAGTTTATAGTTCCCGCACACAACATGTGTATTTAATTTAAAAAATTGCTCCACCCACCAAGCCCCACCCACATAAGCCCCAACCGCCCACACAAGCCCACCCCCCTGTGCACCCCCACCTTTGACCCACCACCCCCCTCATCCCACCCCCCAACCCCTTCCCCCAACACACACCGGGGATGGGAGGGGAGAGGGATGAGGGGTGGTGGGTCGTTGGCGGAGCGCACCTACCCCCCCCTTTACATCTCTCCCTTATTCTTTTTCTTGTAATTCAAAAATCAGATAATTATAAGGAAAGCATTTATAATTAAAGAAAAGTAATAACATTGAACAAAAATCTTCTTTTACAGCAGTCTGATTGTTTGTTTTGGTTTGAAACTCGGTCAACATACTCTGTTCAAAACAAAGAGTGAAGAACAATTAGGGTATATAAAGATGATTATATTATTATATTTAATAAAATAATAAATATACATTTACCTCCAGAAGATAGAGTCATGTCAGATTCCTCCAGAAGATTAAGTTGTGTGTTTGGTTCATCCAGACTGGTGTTTAAACTGAAAAAAAACAACAACATAATGAGTCAAAGACAGAACAGACACACAACACACACACACACACACCAACACACACACACACAGACAAACACACACACACACAGAGGCAGAGATAAAGACAGAGGGAGAGAGACAAAGACATAAAGACACAGAGAGACAGAGGGTATAATTTCTCACCTTTGACTCGACTCATTCAGTCAGAGGACGTGAGAGAATTTTTTTCCAGCCAACAATAATATCACTCAATTCTCTTCTGAACGATCGAATGTCTTCAAGGAAGTCATTCATTTTTAGCCACTCGTCGTGTAATTCAAAGGCCTCTTTTTCTAGATCAGTTATCAACCGATGTTCTTATTGGGGACAACCTGTTAGAAAAAGACACACAATAATTATTGGTTGTATTAGCGATTTAATTCTGTATAAAACAACAAATAATGAATTGGGTTAAGGATCTCACCTGTCATCTTGTGAAACGATTGATTCGCAAGGTCGGAGGAATTATCTGCACAATCCATTCTCTAAACAAAAACATACGAAGGCCGATCAATAAATACGAAGCCCGAGCATACGAAGCATAAATAGCCTCCTGTGATAACGTCATTGGGAGTATGACACAACAATGGGTTTTTCAGGGTGTGTCCCACATAGGAAAATGGGAAACTTTGGAATTTTTTTGCTTGGTTCGGGCGAGGCAGCCGTTCTCAAGCAGTCCGACACACTTTAACACGAAAATGAAACAGCTTGCTCAACAAAGATACTTAAACCAAGTTATTCTTTGTGAATATATCGATGGAAATGAATCTTATAAGAAAAATTAAGTTATTCCCGAAAGTAGAACATCGACAAATATTCGTTGGTTCGCTCTTTGAGTGGAAAGAAAATATAAAAGGACTGTGATTAAGTTGGGGGGAAGAAGTGCTTTAATGAGTAAGTTCAATCTTTCATAGTCTCAACTTTAAATTTGCTTGTATGGGAGGAAGGGGATAGGTGGGGAGAAATGATCTCAATTTTGAGCTTTTGGGGCTGAGTCAGAATTTTTTTTCCTTTTTCCCCATTATTTGAACGGTGTGTCCCAGAAGCCCCATTCATCATCTACTGATATTAAAACAAATTACAGGTTTGTACGCAACACAGACACGCACCTATTGCCGAATACAGCATGGTCCAGAAGTGAGACAAACTTTCCAACCATTTTATATCCATCCAGATATTCTGAATTTCTTATCTATCTATTACTAAAACTCTCATCTTGTATTGATGTATGTATGTATGTATGTATGTATGTTCCCGAAATACAGCCAAAACGGTACAGCGATAGCACAAAAATTTTACGGCCACCTTACTCACCATTCCCTGCGGTGTGCAGTATCAAGTTTTGTTCAAATCGGCAACGAAAAAATTAATTTAAAAAATCAATTCCCGATTCAGTCACAGTACTCTTTCGGGAGATTTGATCAATCAACATCACCGGTATAGTTTGCTGGAGCTATCTTTTTTCTTGAAATGATTTTTTTTCATCAACCGCTGTCAACAACCGGAACCCAACGGGTTCACGGGTCGTCTTGTACTCACTAAAAACTTTTACACCCTGGAAGATATGAAGGAATTGAAGGGTTTGAATGCCGACAACCAGTTGAAGTCTGGGTTGATCAGTGATGTGGCTGTTAATGTAAACAATAACAATCACATGCTACAAGCAAAGGTAGGCCAATAATACATCAATGACACAGACTGATCATGTTAGCAGAGCAGATGAGCATGATGTCATACATGTTAACATACATCATGCCTACCTGCTCTGCAATCTCCTTTCAACACTCTCGGGTGTTTATCCAGTCCCAAATCTTTATGTTCTTTCACAAACTATTCAAGAAAGACACCAATTAAACATATATATATACATATATCTATACATATATATATATATACATATATTATATAAATATATATATTTATGTATACAGTATATATATATCCAGACACACGCACTTTTAAATTAATTAATTAGTTATTATTATTTTTTGACAAACTTTCCCCAAGCCTTGCGGATACCAGTGTATTCATGAGTGATTGATCGGTCACATGGTCTGGCAACCATATTGGATTGAGCAAAAATCTTTAAAAAAATTCGCTTCATCCATCGACGTGAAACTCCGCAATTCTGACCTTGTCGTGATGGGGAATATATGTTTTAAATTTCAACCTGATTGGACACATGGTCTGGCAGTCAGAATTATTTAATTTTTTGATGTGGATTCTTTTTGATATATATATATATATATATATATTTATTTATTTATTTGAATAAGACTCACTTGGCTGTGCCTGGATGGGTTTGATGGTTGGGGAGCAGCAGTTGAAATGTGAATCCTGTCCAGGTTCCTCCTGATGACTTCATATTTGCTTTTTCCTTGTTTGGATTCCATCTATTGACTCTAATGCAGGACTGGACCTATTTGGTCTTCCATTTGATTTGAATTGAACTTATTTTAATCCCATTCCAAATTCAAATGAATAATGATGAAAAACATCATGGGACAGGGTCAGGTGTCCGATCAAAGCGGGGTTGCATCAAAGCGGAATGTCTTGGTACCCACTCATCACTGCCAGCAGTTATAATTATGTCTCATTAATTACATAACACACCAGTACACAAACACCACACAATACTACACAAACACCACACAAAACAAGTGCTGGCGAGGGTCTGCAATGTCCGATTGCTCTTTTTCTTGTTGAATTTCGATCAGTAAGGATTGTGTAATCCGTGAAGCTTGGTGTTGGCTTCACAGTTAAGATACATGGCTTAAGATCTTTAGGTCTTGAGTTTGAGCACCTGCTGTGTCATTGAATTAACACCAGGTGGGTTGACTCACCTGTCATCCTGAGTTGGGCAAAATGAGTACCAGCTTCCTGGAGCAATGTCATTTGAGTATCTTGTGTTGGTTGAAGTGGTGACCCATCAAGGATTGTACTCCATCAAATACATCCATATATATTGTTGCGGGCCGGCAGGGTCGGGAAAGAAGACCACTAGGTGGGGGAAGCTACGTCGATTCCAACCAGACTCCCCGGAATTGTAGGCCGTCGCTCACGGATGATTCCGTGACGCAGCGGGTTGCTTAACCGACCGTGGACGCCAATAACTCAACCGCGTGACCTAGGGTCCTCCCGTCCATAATCGGGTTACCTAATTAATCACGTGGTTTAACTACCGGGGAACCACGCCCACGGTACGCCTTGTCCGAACCGGATCAAGTCCACCGGATCGGATCACCTTTTCGGATCGGATGCAGCCGAGCGACACTGCCAAGGACATACCGGCTAAAGTAGGAATGGATCGTTGGGAATAAAGACCCGGCGAAACTTAGATTCGAACCATGCTGACCAATGAGAGAAAAGACAAAGGCGAGCTGGGAACATTTCTAATGATGATATTTATTTATAGCAAGCGAGGAAAAGCATGTGGCACAACAAAGATTCATTGGGTATGTAACGCAGGGAGAGGGAGAGAGGTGTGGGGTGCGACAATAATACAAGCAACTTACTAAAGCAGACACATGCAGACTTGACGCGAGATTAATAAGTTACAACAATAATGCTCTCTACAGGCTTACTTAACAGACAGGTGCCAGCACACTCAGACACACACAGAAAAAGAAACCCAAATGAGAAGGGACTTTTGCAGCCAGGGAGGGAGGGTTGAGGTTATGCTCTCGGTACCTGGGCGTTTCGGGGAGGGGATGCTCCGTGGTGCGGTACCCGACGGTAGTCGCATTGTTCTGCCACAGTCACACGTGTGGAGATCGTGTTCTGAAGGAGGAGCTTGAGTGGAGAAGGGCGGAGTCCAGAGGGCGAGGGCGGAGCAGTAGGCGGGACCAGGCAGTAGGCGGTTCGTCGAGGCGAGACGTGGGCGGAGTCAAGAAGCAGGAGGCGATTCGTTTAGGTCGTGTGGGCGGAGACGAGGAACAGGAGGCGGTTCATCGACATCGTGTGGGCGGAGACGAGGAACAGGAGGCGGTTGGTCGACGTCGTGTGGACGGAGACAAGGAACAGGAGGTGGGCCGTCGAGGCGAGACGTGGGCGGAGTCGAGAAGGCGGAATCAAGAAGCAGGAACACACCGTGAAAACACCACTCAACATCGACCCACACTGAGGACTTCTTCGTCTTTTATAGAGCCCGAGGCTCTGGGGAGGGGCCATGCCGAATCCGACGTCATCGCCCAAGTCGGGTGCTCCGACCCCCCACGTGGTCCGCCAGCTTGGGCCGGGCCTCGGACAGATGCCGGTGCAGCCCGCCCACCTTGCTGCCAAAGCGTACGTGACTCGCCGCACATGTCTGGTTTCGAGTAGACGTTGATGCACGGTTATGGTAGACGAGACGAGATGAGGGGCAAAGTGTACGTGACTCGCCGCACGTCTGGTTTCGGGTAGACGTTGATGCACGGTTATGGTAGACGAGACGAGACGAGGGGCAAGCAGGCAGATTTACCTCAGAAAAGAAAAAGGTGGGATAAAATAAAGGGGGAAAATGATTTAATATAATCCTATGACCATCGCAACGCACTCCCTTGTTTGCACTAAACAAAAGGAAGGGGTCTATCTGCACGTATATTAATGGCATAACTGTCTCGGGACACCTATCTGTTGAATGCACGCGGTTCCGAGAACCGCAACAATATGTATGCAGTTGTCCCTTGCTTTATGAAGGAATGGAATGCAAAATGAAAAAAGATGTAAATTGAAAATGCTTTTCCCATTATGTTAAAGGTAACAAATCCACCTGGTCCATGTGAGTGTGTTTTGTATACAAATCATCATCAAGGCTCATGGAAGAGCTAAATTCCATCGCAGTTTCTCCCAGGAAATATGGGAGGTGCTCAATGTCATACAGGATGTCAGTACTGTCTCTCTCGCCATAACTCGGGCATTCAATACAATCAGTCCAGCATCCTGCTTTGCTTGCCAAGCTCTCTGCTTGTGGCATAGAAGGCTGCCTTGATTCCTCAACTCACACAGTCAATGTTTTGCAATCAATGGAACTCTCTTCCTCTCCTCTCCCAATGGAAGCTGAAGTTCCCCAAGGCAGTGTTTTGGGCCCACTCTTGTTCCTCATCAATATAAACGTTATCAATCATCAATAACGACTTCAATGCTCTGGAAAACTTTATCTTCCTAATTGGAGATGACTCCACATTGTGCCACACGGTATACCCCAATCCCTCTGATAGGGTCTCACCCTATCGCTCTCAGGATGGTCAAATGAACCCACCGATCTATTTCCTTGGTCATCCACTTGAAGAGGTTGTCTCTTGAACTTGTAGGCTTCACCATCATCCAGGACCTTTCCTCGACTGACCACAAAGCAAATCTAGCCTCCAAAGCCAGCCCCAGACTGGGCATCCTCCATCAATCCAAATCTTTCCTTGGAAAATCAGAACTACTCACAGTCAATAAGGCATTTGCCGAAAACTCAATGGAGTTTTCTCTCTGCTATGGGCTGGCACCTCAGCATCAGATCCATCTCTCCTGGATTCTGTGGAATGTGAAGTTCTTGTAATCTCCCATGATTCGGCTGAAGCACAAGGTCTGTTACTCTCACATCGCAGGTACGTCGGTGTTCTCTCACTTTTCTACCGTCTATTCTCTGACATTGCTCCCTCTGCTCTCTCTCTCTCTCAGTCCTCTGGCCATTCCCATCAACTGCAGGATGCACATGTTGTTACAGTAACCCCCTTCCAAATCCACTGTTCTGTTTCATTCTTCCCTCCAGGACTTCAAATAAGCAGTGTACAACACCTTGTCAACCCCCAATTCTGACCCATGATCTTTATTACTCCCCTTAACCTTTCCGAACTCCACCATCTTACTTGCTAGTTTCAGTGTTTCGTCCCCTCTTTTCCTGTTCATTCATTCCCTTGACCTTTGTCCTGTTGTCAGTTCTCGTCCTTGTTCTTCCATGAGCCTCGCTCCTGTAAACAAAATAAACAAACCAAGGAGCCGTAATCACTGGAAATCTCATCTAATCTTGCACATGACTAGATCACAGGTTTCACCACCCCTCGGATGGAGGGTTTTCCCACAGCTCACTGATGAGTCTAAGTTGGACAGCCAAGTCACAGCACTGTCTGTTAGGTGGATTGCTCTAAACTCTAAATCCTTCATCAAATTTCCAAAGATGACACTTATTCACAATGTGATGAATAGTCGGGTCTGGGTGACCACATTCACTTGCTGGGCTGTCTTTGAAATTCCATTGATGGAGGTGGTGTGATTTCCTTACATGGAGAGTGTGAATCCTGTTGAGTGCAGACCACTGTTTCCGGCGGGAGGTCGAAACCTGGAGGCTCTGCTGTCGGATCACTCATCAGTTCTTTGTTAGCAATGTTGTTGTCTGTCCAGATATTGCGACACTTGTCCTTTCTGTTAAATCCCGCATCACTCACAACATTTGCAGAGCCCCAGAAATGTTTCCGTGATTTGAGTCGCATATTTGGAAGGTTCTGCAGGTCTTCATGGATTGGAAGCTCTGAGTTGGCTTTAATGCTGTCAAACTCTCTCAGCGTTCTTGCCTTCCAGTGCACATCAGGGTATGGGATGTAAGACAGGACTGCACTGGTGTTAAGTTCAGTGTACCGCTAATTATAATCCACATCAGTGTTTTCAGAACAGTGTCCAAGTGTTTTGGGTGGCTGCTGTCTCACCAAACAGAACAGTATTCTGCTGCAGAGTACACAAGAGCAAGGTGAGTAGTGTGAAAAGTGTGTGCACTTGACCCCCCGCTGGTGCCCGCTCATTTCCGAATGATGCTTACCCTGGTATTGATCTTTTCTGTGACTTGTTGTAGGTGGTTGCAGAATGTGAGACTGCGATCAAGGTTGACTCCAAATTACTTGGGGAATGGTTCGTTCTTGACTGGTTTGCTGCAAAAGGAAACCTGGAGTTTTCTGTAAGCCAGTCGGTTACTGAGATGAAAAGCGGGAACTGCAGTGTATGTTGGGTTTGGGCGGAGGTGTCAGTCTATGAAGTATTGCTCCATTGCTTTCAAGTCCTGGGATAGGGTGCTACATGTATTGCTCCATTGCTTTCAAGTCCTGGGATAGGGTGCTACATGACTTGAGGTTTGCGTAACTTGTCGCATATTTGGTAAATCAGCATTTGCAAATTAAACGATGCTGCACAGACAAACAACACAGGATAAGGGATTCATGTAGCTTTATCTCAAACACTTTTATAAGTGACTCGTATTTCAGATTCACAATCAGCTGTTATATTTTTGCGGTTCTCAGAACCGCATGCATGCAACAGATAGTTGTCCCGAGTCAGTTATGCCATTAATATACGGGCAGATAGACCCCTTCCTTTTGTGTAGTGGGAGGACAAGGGAG
>CM068952.1:100608203-100619086 GCA_035128595.1 Eptatretus atami
TTGTTTAACATGATGGAAAAAACCTTCTCAGCACGTTTCACAAAATCATCCTTCACTGAACAAATTCCTGCAAATCTAAGTACCTGAGATGAAAAGACATTGTAACCCATTTTGATTGGTACATTGCTACCTGGAAAGGTATTCAAGACTACAGGGAATCTGCAATCATCAACTTTATGATATAATCCCGATAACCTGATTGTAACAGGAGTGGTAATGATTGTGCAGTTACTGCATATCTGGATGTTTGGTTAGAGTTGAACATAATGGTTTTCGTACACGTGTATATCATAAAGTTGATGATTGCAGATTCCCTGTAGTCTTGAATACCTTTCCAGGTAGCAATGTACCAATCATAAATAAATGGGTTACAATGTTTTTCATCTCAGGTACTTAGATTTGCAGGAATTTGTTCAGTGAAGGATGATTTGTGAAACGTGCTGAGAAGGTTTTTCCATCATGTTAAACAAAGGATATTTGGCTCATTGTTTGATCAGGTTTGTGAGAATGTCGTTAAACTCCATCGTCATCTTTTATTTAAGTTTGGTTGATTTTCATGTCAAAAAGTTCCTTTTGCATTGCATTTGATATAATAATAATGAATTAATTATTTTCGTGAGATAAATTATTTCATTAATACTGTTGATTAAACATATACAGTGTATGTATTGATAGATGGTATTAAATAATGGGGTATTTAGAAGAAATACAATAAATAAATATTATTTATAAAATACATTATAAATTAGCATTAAAATAGTTTATTGGTTGCGAGGATACGCAGAGCAGCATGTTCAAATCGGTTGTTAATGACAGTTTGAATATTGAATGACAGTTTGAGTCGATGGAGGTGCTGTGTAATGGACATGTCTCCAAGGTAAAGTGTTTATCACTTCATATATTATCATCAAGTGATGTATGATTAAACTTCGTCATATCGAGTAATACTTTAAATAAAAGAATAATTAAATAAGTTTGAATAAGGATATTGCATTGCTGTGTTGACTGACTGTGTCTGGACACTTTGAGGTTGGAGGTCCATTGATGTTAGTAATCCACTGATGCGGACCTGTGACTGGGTTGTGGATCTGGCGTTTGGAAGGTTCTGTGCTGAAAGGATCGAACCTCGAAAAAAAACGGTTCCCAGCTGATGATCCGGGCAGTTGAAAAATCAGTAAATTAACTTATAGTTAAGTATAACTCAAATAACTAGCTATTATGTATCTACATACATAATACCTTGTGTTGTGTGTGTTGTGTATATATATATTATATTTGTTTGTGTTGTGTTTGTGTTGTGTGTGTGTGTGTTTTATGCCTGGCTTTCTTCTTGGGACTCCAGTGCAGTATTGGTCTCTATATACCTCTGCCCCTAAGTAAGGAGGTTGTTTTCACCCCTTTCTGTCTGTTTGTCTGTCTGTCTATTTGTCTGTGTACAGGATATCTCAAAAAGTTGTGGACGGATCTGGATGAAATTTTGTGACATTGGTTGTGTGTTGAGACGGACAAACGGATTAATTTGTTGAAGATCTAGTCCAGATCCGACTACTGAATGTTTATATAGTGATTCTTCACCATTGGATATAGGCTATAACTAATATTAGCATAATATCTCAAAAGGTTGTGGACGGATTCGGATGAAACTTGGTGGACAGGTTGGGTGGTCGCAAGACGAATTGATTCAATTTTGGTGAAGATCCGAATCCGGATCTGAATACGAGAATTATATAATTTTGTAAGTGATTCTTCACCATTGAGAGATCGGGCCTAAAATGATATAGTCCTGCAGAGCATGATATTTCAAAAATGTATTGGCTCGATATGTTCTCGTGGATCAGGCATGTGCGACGGAGGTGTGCGCTCTTGTCGTGTTTAATTGTTTTGTGTTTCCGGGGCACGAACATGGCTGGTTTCATGTCGGTTGGACGTGATGAGGTGTTGGTTTGATGAGTGTTGGGTTCTCGTTGGTTCTCGTGTCCTGTTTTGTCTGTGCTCCTCCTCTGCCTGTTCCCTCAACTTCAGGCCATTGCATTAAACTCATCCTCTTGTCACTCGTTTCTTCCACTGGCTTTCATCTTCTTTTTTAAAGTCCCCTATTTGATATCATTCTCCTTTCACCTTATATTTGCTGATAAACACACATCCGAATTCTTCCCTATTCCTTTGATCAAATTTGTTCTGAAAGTGTTGTCATTACCCTCGCTTCAGTCACTTCCTTCACTTTTTCTCTCTTGATGTCCATGTTCCTTTGGCAAGTACTGGCCATGCAACACTTCCTCTTTCACTTCTGCTTGTGTCCATTGTCACGCAGTTATGAATCTTAATTTTAAGAAAACACCATGAAGTACCAAGGTGTCATCAAATTTATATTTCAAGAAGTTGCCAGTTCCAAATGAATCCATGAATGCAATGTGGCCTTGTTTGGTGAAGATGTGCCTCGTTCTACAGTGGCTAAATGAGCAGCTGACGTTACACATGCAAGTGACTCCCTTGAAGACGACCAAGGTCAAGTTGGTTGGCAGATATGAATGACCCAGAAATTTTACCCAGGTTGAGACATTAATCGCCACCCTACATTACTGTCAAATTCGCTATTCGCGGATTCATTAGTTGTGGATCCCACTATTCGCGGACCCCGCGTATTCAGTGTATAAAATGTGACCTGCTTCAACTTTGCGGCCCTGTACTTCGCATATTCAGTTTTTTTCTGTTTTCGTGGTTTTTCGCTAGCTTTTTCATGGCGTGCTCACGTTCCCCTCCCCCACCCTTTCTTTGCAGTTTCCCTCCCCCTTTTTGCGGGTTTTTTTTCCGCTGCTGTATTCGTAGGTTTTTAAAACTTTTTTTTTCACGGGATTTTTTTCCCCTCATGAATCGTGAACCGTTAGGAACCTATCCCACCTTTTTCAAATTATAACCATGCCCTGACAATTCGCAGATTCCACATTCGTGGCATTTTTTTTAGAACGTTTCCCCTGTGAATAACGCGGTCCGACAGTATACACAACCATCACAATGATCATTACTGTGCAAAATGTTTTACACCCAACCCTCAGCTGGAAAGATAATTGTGATTTGCTGCTCTATGTCCCTCAAAATTACAATCGTGGGAATATCATACCAGTCTCGTGCAAGAATTGCTGTCTGCCTTCAAGGAGAAACATCTAGGGTGACCACACAAATGTGTGCTAGTTCCATATTTCACAGACTACCATTTGTGAATATGGTTTCGAGTAACGAGATCATTCCCCTTCTTTCCTTTGAAGTCTTGGTGTTGCTGATGATTAGGATCTGAATGAAGCTTCCGAGATTTGACTAAATAAAAATCTTAAAACTTCTGTTTTACGAGTGTACTCAGTTTTTGGGGCAAATGGATCAAATGCACCAAAGAACACCACATTTGGGGAAAACGAAAACTCAACATCCCTCATTATACCGCTCTTTTCACACTGTGAAATGGACTGTGCAGAGCAAAGCTGAAACCTACTTTGTACGGCAGGAATTATCTCTCTAGTTTTTTTTTTCTCCCTCAATATCCATGTGTCCATCGTTCCTGTGTCTATCATTTATGTGTCACGTGAGTCCCGTTGTGCACGGCAGGATGGATTACTGTTCACTTTGGTAATGCAAAAGAGGGAACGGGAAATGACGTTAATTTTTTGGGGGGGCCAAACTCTCCATGTTTGCCATTGCTATTCCATTTTCGATGATTATGAGAATAATGCTATTGTTACGTTGGAGGAGGTACATATTAATTAGTATGTTAGGTTAGTGTGGGCCATGTGTTTGCAAAGGTAGAACATTTTTTGCACGGGACCCATTGGAGTGAAGTTATGTTATTAGGTATGCTGTGAGAGGGTTAAGTTGACCGAGACGTTATGTAGGGAAGCATTATTTCTTGTTTTTTTTCCTCTGTGAAGCAGGCAAGGTAACTTGGAAAGGTGAGGACGGGGTGGTACCGGAGAGGATTTTTGATGTGTTTGCGTCTTGTGTGTTCTTTGAAAACCTTCATGTGGCCAGCGATTATTCAAGAGGCTCCGTGATGTTCGCTGGCCTGTATGATGGCACGGTGGTGGCGCGACTGTGTGCCGCATTGAGTGATGGAGCCAGTCTTGGAGAGTGAGCGTGGCCACAAGAGAGTTGATACCATGCAGGTGGTGTGGAGTCGGTTGGGTTGGTGTTTGAGGAAGATAGCAACCCGTTGGAGTCAGAGCAATGTGCCGGGGCAAGCTTTCTTGGCCTTTGTTTCTCCGCTCTCTTCCTTTTCCCTGTTGGGCACTTCACCTCTCTGGTGTGCACGGCAGTGAGCTGGTTCGTGCTGCTCGCTTATTCCATCCTATGGGATGGAGACCTGCTCACCGTGTAGACGTATCACTCCCTAGTATCCTTTTAAAGACCTTGCCCCCCCCCACTGTGAGTGAATGATTGTGTGCCTATGGTGCAAAGGTTCTATTCTTGTATTAAGGGATTTGTTATATCGAGTGTGCTTTTATTTATTTCTCTGTATTATTCGTGTCTGTATCGAGCGTGTCGGGATTCTCAGTTTTCGTCATCCTATGCCTTCTCAATCAGCTATTCCGTAAGGGTACGTGTCGTGTGTTGGCCCGCCATTACCATCCTCGAACACGCAAACCGTTTTGGCCCTGCTTTTGGTAAATCCCTGGGTGTAATTAATTTTTTTTGGTTTTTGTTTTTGGTAAATCCCATTACACTTCCTTGCAGATTATCCTTCGCTCCCTTTCCTCTCTTTTCCTGTTCATTTCTTCTTCTTTTTGTGTATCCCTGTTGCCCCACTTTCATTGTGTTGCCCTCTGCCCTTTGTTACCTCCCTCTTGCATGAGCCCATATTTTAGCCAAAAAATAAAAAAATGCTTCCAGGATACAGCCCTGGAGATGATTAACGTGATATAAACTTCTTCGAACATGAGTTTTAATTCCAGATCCGATATAACTTTAATGAGTCACTATTGGACCCGACATGTGCGGGGGTACATTCTTAAAAATACCACGAATGTCGGGGCATTGGTTCAATGGGAAAAAGGGGGATAGGTTCCCGGCAGTTCGTGATTCATGATGGAAAATCAAAAATCCCGTGAAAAACCGTGAATACGCGAACCACAGGGTCGCGAATGGAGAAGCAGGTCACGTGTCGGGGTCCGCAGTATTGAACTAATTTGGTGGAGAATGCAAAGAATTATAAAAGCCATTTAATCCATCACACCTAGTTATGGACATCAATAACCCACCTTTTATTTTTCTGTCTTTGTAAAATGGAAGCAATCGTTGGATTAAAGAAACATTTTGACTCCATGAAGCTATTGTTACTTCGCGTGTTCATTTTACCTCCGCCACCGAAGGTGAAGGAGGTTATGTTTTCACCCCTTTCTGTCTATCTGTCTGTCTGTCTGTGTCCAGGATATCTCAAAAAGTTGTGGACGGATCCAGATGAAATTTTGTGGACAGGTTGGGTGTGGACCATGACAAATTGATTCGATTTGGTGAATATCCGAATCTGAATCCGACTACTAGAATTTTTAAGTGATTCTTCACCATTGAGTGATAGGGCTCAAAAACGATATATAGCACGATATCTCAAAAATGTGTTGGGCCAGATATGTTCTCATGGATCAGGCATTACGGGGCAGAGGTATGCGCTCTACCGAGTGCCCTTCTGGGATAATATACATTGCTCTATGCCTGGTGTAGGCTTGGGATCCTTTGATACACACACACACACACAAGCATTTAAAGGCCATTTTCCCTGCTAAAGCGGGGGGATACCGAGTTCAAATCCTGCTCAGCTGTTGAATTAATACCAGTGGGTTGACTCTGCCTGTCACCCTTCCGAGGTCGGCAAAATGAGTGCCAGCTTGCTGGTATATCTGTGTCAGAGTGGCGACCCATCCAGGATTGTGCCTAATAGCCAAGGAGACTGCATAGGCAGCACCAACGCTCTGCACAGAGTATGGTCCCAATAGATGGATGGATACATTGCTCTGCAAAACATTTCCTCAAATGTATCCTTTAATTGTAGGGGTCCATGTGTCTGAGTAGCATTCCATACAGGGTGAAAAAAATAGATTTAAAGGATTTTGGATATATTTTGCAGATTATTTTGCCCTTTTTAAAATGAAGTGTGCTTCATCCTCCTTCACTTTCAGGCACATTAACTATCCACATACTCAGCGTTTAGAAACAGTCAATTCCTGCATGTGCATTCTTACTGTTCTGAATCACATTCAAACTTTTGCCAAACTTTCTTGATTTGACTTCGGAAGATCTGTAACATGACCAATGGTGTCGTGCCATTTTTCTCATCAAGCCTCTGCAACTGCTGCCAAGCTATGGTCGTTTATCTGTGCTGTATCTTTTTGTAAATGCGAGTGCCAAGCAAGGAAGCAGCATGAACAATTTTTAGTGTTTGGTATGACTCAATTGAGGGTTGAACCACCAAACTCTCAGACACAGGTGGACGCTCCAACAATTATCCCAGCAAGTGTGGTTAATTTATCGAGCAGGATTTGTAATTTTTCACGTCCCATCCCAAGCAATAGCTTGCCTACTCTACATGAAGGACACTGTGGGATCTTTAACATCCACCATCTGATGCCTGCAGATGGGACGCCCAGTTTAGTATCCATCCGAGGGCAGCAAACACACATTGATGAATCATCCTGCCTGTGAAACACACCGGGATGACAGTTTACAGCTGGGTCGGGATTTGAACCCAGGCTGGTCAGCTTCAAGGCGAGTGTGCGTACCTCTAGGCCATCCTTCCAGCCCTCTAAGTGTTTATGGAGCGTTTCCATTTTTATTTCTTCCTCCACAAAGTGCCCAGGAAATTTCCCGAAGACTTTACAAAAAGAAAACTCCATAACGGCTTGGATCCAATGAGGTTCAAAATCCCTATCCTGTGTCGAATTGTTCGTTGCTTGCTGATGTTGTTCCTGGAAAATTACGTTGATGTTTCCGAATGACGTCATCACAGAGGCAATATCTGTCCAACCCTCAATGGACATGCTGTTAAAGAATAAAACACACGAGATCACATCTCCAGCACAAATAAGGTTTCCTTTGGAATTACAAAATGAAAGAAGTCGCAATCAATGTCTCCACGTATCTATCCTTTCAACATCAATCATACACAAATGCATGGGTTAATGGTATCCTCTCGATCCATGTTGGCACAAAATGTTCTTGTATCTGGCATATTCCTTGGGTACCTTCCATTTCGTTTGTACACTCACACTGAAATGCCAGCTTTCGTTACTCGTGAGATTGCATTCCAAACATCATACTTGCCACTGATTTTGAGTGGTTGGCTATCCAAGTAAATAAAATATTGTTGCGGGCCGGTGGGTCAGGTGAGAAGACCACTAGGTGGGAAGCTACGTCGATTCCCACCAGACTCCCTGGAATTGTAGGCCGTCGCTCACGGATAATTCCGTGACGCGGCGGGTCGCTTAACCGACCGTGGACGCCAATAACTGAACTGCGTGACCTAGGGTCCTCCCGGCTATAATCGGGTTACCTAATTAATCACGTGGTTTAACTACCGGGGAACCACGCCCTCGGTACGCCTTGTCCGAACCGGATCGGAATCACCTTTCCGGATCAGATGCAGCCGAGCCACACTGCCAAGGACGTACCGGCTAAAGTAGGAATGGATCGTTGGGCATAAAGACCCGGCTAAACCTGGATTCGAACCATGGTGGACCAATGAGGGAAAGACAAAGCAGACTGGGAACATTTCAAATGATTATTTATTTACAGCAAGCGAGGAAAGCATGTGGCACAACAAAGGTTTATGGGTATGTAACGCAGGGAAAGAGGAGAGGGTGTGGGGTTGCGACAATTATACAAGCAACTTACTAAAGCACGACACAGTGCAGACTTGACGCGAGATTATTCACAATAACAACAATAAAAGATCTTCTACAGGCTTACTTAACAGACAGGCGCCAGCACACTCAGACACACATACAGAAAAAGAAGAAACCCCAATGAAAAAAAGGACTTTTGCAGCCAGGGAGGAGGGAGGGGTTGAGGTTATGGTTTTCGGTACCTGGGTGTTTCGGGGGAGGATGCTCCGTGTGTGCGGCACCCGACAATAGCGCGTTGTTCTGGCCACAGCCGCACGTGTGGAGATCGTGTTCCGAAGGAGGAGCTTGAGTGGAGAAAGGCGGAGTCTAGAGAGCGAGGGTGGAGCAGTAGCAGGACCAGGCACGAGGCGGTTCATCGAGGCAGACGTGGGCGGAGTCAAGCAGCAGGAACACTCCGCGTGAAGAACACCCACACCGAACACACACACTTCTCAATTCTCCATCTACACGGAGGATTTCTCCGTGTTTTATGGAGCTCGGGGAGGCCATGCCGAATCCGACGTCATCGCCTGCGTCGGCGTTCCGACTGGCCCCGACCCCTCACGTGGTCCCGCCATCCTGGGCTGGATTTCGGCCAGACGCAGGTATAGCCCGCCCACCTGGGTGCGAAAGCGTACGTGACACACCGCACATGTCTGGCCTCGGGTAGACGGTGGAAGCTCAAAGCGCCAGTCGACTCCATAGTGCACGTTGCGTTTTGCCTCAGAATTGATCGTTGGGAGGGTACCGTGGGTTGTCATGCTGTGGTCAGCGAGACGAGGGGCAAGCGAGGCAGATTTACCTCAGAAAAGAAAAGGTGGGATATAATAAAAGGGAAAAATGATTTAATAATCCTAACTAATAGCCATCGCAACGCACTCCCTTGTCCTCCCACTACACAAAAGGAAGGGGTCTATCTGCCCGTATATTAATGGCATAACTGACTCGGGACAACTATCTGTTGCATGCATGCGGTTCTGAGAACCGCAAAAAATAAACAGCTGATTGTGAATCTGAAATACGAGTCACTTATAAAATGTTTGAGATAAAGCTACATGAATCCCTTATCCTGTGTTTTTTGTCTGTGCAGCATCGTTTAATTTGAAATGCTGATTTACCAAATATGCGACAAGTACGCAAACCTCAAGTCATGTAGCACCCTATCCAGCAGGACTTGAAAGCAATGGAGCAATACATGTAGCACCCTATCCCAGGACTTGAAAGCAATGGAGCAATACTTATAGACTGACACCTCCGCCCAAACCCAACATACACTGCAGTTCCCGCTTTTCATCTCAGTAACCGACTGGCTTACAGAAAACTCCAGGTTTCCTTTGCAGCAAACCAGTCAAGAACGAACCATTCCCCAAGATAATTTGAGTCAACCTTGATCGCAGTCTCACATTCTGCAACCACTACAACAAGTCACAAGAAAAGATCAATACCAGGGTAAGCATCATTCGGAAATGAGCGGGCACCAGCGGGGGTCAAGTGCACACACTTTCACACTACTCACCTTGCTCTTGTGTACTCTGCAGCAGAATACTGTTCGTTGGTGAGACAGCAGCCACCCAAAACACTGGACACTGTTCTGAAACACTGATGTGGATTATAATTAGCGGTACACTGAACTTAACACCAGTGCAGTCCTGTCTTACATCCCATACCCTGATGTGCACTGGAAGGCAAGAACGCTGAGAGAGTTTGACAGCATTAAAGCCAACTCAGAGCTCCAATCCGATGAAGAACCTGCAGAACCTTCCAAAATATGCGACTCAAATCACGGAACATTTCTGGGGCTCTGCAAATGTTGTGAGTGATGCGGGATTTAACAGAAAGGACAAGTGTCGCAATATCTGGACAGACAAAACATTGCTAACAAAGAATGATGAGTGATCCGACAGCAGAGCCTCCAGGTTTCGACCTCCCGCCGAAACAGTGGTCTGCACTCAACAGGATTCACACTCTCCATGTAAGGAAATACACCACCTCCATCAATGGAATTTCAAAGACAGCCCAGCAAGTGAATGTGGTCACCCAGACCCGACTATTCATCACATTGAATAAGTGTCATCTTTGGAAATTTGATGAAGGTTTAGAGTTAGAGCAATCCAGCCTAACAGACAGTCCTGTGACTTAGGCCTGTCCAACTTAGACTCATTCAGTGAGCTGTGGGAAACCCTCCATCCGAGGGGTGGTGAAACCTGTGATCTAGTCATGTGCAAGATTAGATGAGATTTCCAGTGATTACGGCTCCTTGGTTTGTTTATTTTGTTTACAGGACGAGCTCATGGAGAACAAGGACGAGAACTGACAACAGACAAAGGTCAAGGAATGAATGAACAGGAAAAGAGGGACGAAACACTGAAACTAGCAAGTAAGATGGTGGAGTTCGGAAAGGTTAAGGGAGTAATAAAGATCATGGGTCAGAATTGGGGGTTGACAAGGTGTTGTACACTGCTTATTTGAAGCCTGGAGGGAAGAATGAAACAGAACAGTGGATTTGGAAGGGGTTACTGTAACAACATTGCATCCTGCAGTTGATGGGAATTGGCCAGAGGACTGAGAGAGAGAGAGAGCAGAGGGAGCCAATGTCAGAGAATAGACGGTAGAAAAGTGAGAGAACACCGACGTACCTGCGATGTGAGAGTAACAGACCTGTGCTTCAGCCGAATCATGGAGATTACAAGAACTTCACATTCCACACAGAATCCAGGAGAGATGGATCTGATGCTAGAGGTGCAGCCATAGCAGAGAGAAAACTCCAATTGAGTTTCGGCAAATGCCTTATTGACTGTGAGTAGTTCTGATTTTCCAAGGAAAGATTTGGATTGATGGAAGATGCCAGTCTGGGGCTGGCTTTGGAGGCTAGATTGCTTTGTGGTCAGTCGAGGAAAGGTCCTGGATGATGGTGAAGCCTACAAGTTCAAGAGACAACCTCTTCAAGTGATGACCAAGGAAATAAATCGGTGGGTTCATTTGACATCCTGAGAGCGATAGGGTGAGACCCACAGAGGAATTTGA
>CM068952.1:100633471-100646447 GCA_035128595.1 Eptatretus atami
CTATTTTCTGAAAGCATGGCTGTGCCGCTGAGGCAGTGCCTCTCCTACCCGTAAGCTGGTACCAATTTTGCCGACCTTGGAAGGGTGCCGGATCGGGTCCCACCGCCGTGTCTGTGTCGGGTCCCACCATCATGTCCGTGTCGGGTCCCACTGCCTTGTCCGTGTCAGTCTCCGTGCCGGGTCAAACCGCCGTGGCGCGTGTAGTCCGGGGCGGGTCCCACCGTCGTGTCCATGTCCGGGGCGGGTCCCACCGTCATGTCCGTGTCCGGGGCGGGTCCCACCGTCGTGTCCGTGTTCGTGCCGGGTCCCACCGTCGTGTCTGTGGCATCTCGTGTTATGCCAGACCCACCGTCGTGTCTGTGGTCATGCCGTGCTTTTTTGTGTCCCACCGTCATGTCTGTGGTATCCTTGGCATCACCGTCATGATGCCGGGTCATCTCCCACCGTTGTGTCTTGTCGTGTCCATGCTGTGTCCCACCGTTGAGGTGGGTGGTGAAGAGGTGAGCTGGGAGGCCAACACAGGTGTTTGATTCACCACTCAAATTTTCTGTGTACATGTGCTGGAAGCTGGGAGAGATGGTGTTACAGTTTCGCGTGATGGCTGGTTCTTTTGCTTCATGGTGGGATGACATCCTCTGTCAATCGTGGCGGATAACCACAAGATCGAGCCATCTCTGTCGTTTCATACCAGTGATCTGTAAAATATTCCGAGCACAAAGCCGAATATTTTGTAGGCCCGATCCAAACTCGGTTATTTTTGAACAAGCCTCGTACAATTTCTGGCAAACTTAGGGTCTTTCGTCCATTGCTGTGGCACGAAACCATCTCAGTTTGTATCGCTCCAACCACCAAGGATGCATCAACGTGGCATATTTGTGGAAAATAGAAAAATTAATCGCCGTTTGAGTTGCATCGTCCCACGATGTAACCTGGAGCCAGTACGAATATGGCAGTAGACTCCCGGGTGCGAAAAAGGCTATTCATGAAGAAGTAGGAGAAGAATAAGAAGTAGGAGAAGAAGAAGAAGATTTAGACTTTTAATCACAAAATTACCTACTTTATAAATTGCAAATCAGAAAAAGACACATCATATCTATTTTGTTCCAACACACAAGTCAAGGTGCTGTTTAATTACGTGAAATAAAATTTCTAAAGAATGCTCGCAAACCCAAGCACGTTGATTTTCTGCACTTCTACCAATGATGATGGTAATAATGGTTGTCGTCACTTTTATTATGCCTCCACCGCCGAAGGTGCCAAGTCGGCGCTGTTCGGCGCTTTTCGATTGTCAGTCTGGCTGTTCGTCCGTGATCAATTTTTGTTGCCGTGATTACTTGTGAACCACTGAAGAGATTTCAAAAAAAACTTAGTACGAAGGTGTATTATGATGCAAAGATGAACTGATAAGATGCTGGGTTCAAAGGGTCAAGGGTCAAAGGTCATGTGACCTTGAGCTGAAAGCAGATTTTCGTTACCGCAATAATTTGCGAACTGCTAAAGGGATTCTAACCAACCTGGGTACAGGTATGTACTATGATGCAAAGATGAATTGATAATATTTTGGGGCAAAGGTCATGTGGCCTTCAGCTGAGAGTCGCAGATTTTCGTTACCATGATAACTTGTGAACCGCTGAAGGGATTTTGACCTAACTTGGCATAACTATGGACTGTAATTGAAGAGGAACCGATTAAATTTTGGATTCAAAAGGTCAAAGGCCGAAAGTCAAGTTCCCTATAATTGAGAATCTGTGTTACTGCAATAACTTATGAACCACTGAAGAGATTTCAACCAGACTTGACACACTTATGGACTGTAACACAAAGATGAACTGATTCAATTTTCGATTGAACAGGTCAAAGGTCATGTGCACTCTGAAAATCATGTTGCAGACCATAACTCGAGTTAAAAGCATCTGGCATTGTCTCTCTCCTACTTATCTGTCCATTCTCTTGTTCCCTCAACTATTTACCTTTAAATTTTCATGAGACTTTTAATTGAGATCAAACGTAACACATCTAATGTGGGAGGAGGCATATCCATTGACGCATTCACGTCAAATTTAACTTTCTCGATATTAATATTTGTGTTTCCTTGATTACATGCAGTGATTGGGCAGAAATGCACCTGCTGGTGGACAAGTGCACGACACCCAGGATGTTACTGCACACTCACCGATTGCTACACACCAATACTCTTCAATGGCTTCGGCATAATGTCAATGTCTCAAGTCTATTAAAACTACTGTGTCAAAGCACGACTCAGCACAGCTACCAGTCATGTTATCAGCTGCAAAACTAAAACTGGAACAAACAAATACACAATCTCATGATTTCTCCAAAGATTTGAAACTTTGATTGTTACTCTTTGGAGTAGTTATTTCACTGAAATAAGAGACTTGCATTCTCTAAAGCAATTATTTTCTGACAGATAATTCAAGAGTTCAGGAAAACAAATTTCTGCTTTTCTCAGGTAGTGCAAATATAATAGGCACAGGTTTTCTTTGTTGAGAAAATGTTTTTTCTTCAAAGATCGCTCAATAAAGCAAGTTCTTTTTCTCTTGCTTTCATCAAATATCATTTCAAAAAGCTAGTCAACTGTGAATCTTCTCCAGATCAGTAAAGACGACGGACCACAAATTCTCAGGTGTTAGTCAATAAAAGTGGGAAAACTTTGAGAAAAGGAAAGACTGTTGGTACGAACCAGGAGAAACGGCTCAACACTTCACTGAATGCTACCAAAGGTTGTAGTTAGCATGGGCAACATATTCCTCACGTTGAGTAAAATCGAAGCAAGCAAGTTCTGGGTACCATTTGAAGACAGGATGGCAAGTACAGCTGGAAACCAGAACTTGCAAAACCAATGGAAGATGTCTGAATACACTGAGTGAGTAAATTATTGAAGGTTTGCCTGGTGTTGGTTTAGTGGGTAGGGTGGCTGGCTTGGGATCTTAGGGTCCTGAGCTCAAGCCCCGTTAGCTGCTGAATTAACAACAGGTGAGGTAGACTCAGCCTGTCATTCTTCGGAGGTCGGCAAAATGAGTACCAGTGTCCTGGTTTTGGGGCACAGCATCAGCGGGATGGTCACGCCCCATCATTGTATTTCATCACCCTGTCCCTTTACATGCATAAGTAAATGCCCCAGAAATGCATGGATATTCCCTGGAAATCAAAAATACTTCCAGCTTTACCATCCTAATAACATTGCTCCCACAACTGCACATGCAAGGTTCACATCACAAACTGTGCACAAATGATAGGCAGTGTGTTCACTCTGACCTGAGTTGCTGTCAGAAGAGTCTGTTGAAGAGCTTTCACTGGAGGATTCAGAATCACTGCTGCTGCTGTCACTGCTGCTGCTGGAACTGGACGAGTCTGAAGAGTCAGAGGATGAGGAAGAGCTTGAAGAGTCAGAGGAGCTATCGTCATCCTTCTCCGACTCGATGCACTGCCGCTGAGCCATGATCAACTGTGGTGCATTCTTTCGGTACTCTCTGAGTTCATCCCTAAACACACAAACAGTGCTGCTTCAATCAACCAGAAAAAGGAAGCAAAAGTTTTTCTGTACAATTAGCAAAGTAAGTGTGTACTGCACCGTCTCTCATGGCCCAACATGTCAGAAAATCAAAAACTTGGAGATCGTGCGAAGAATGAACCTTCAAACAAGTTAATAATTGTGTTTATTCATCACAAAGGGAAAAAAACTTCTCTTGGAAGAACACACTGGATAATAATTAGCATGAATCAGAAACTTTATTTATGAACTGCTAGTCATGCACTGGTTAATGTTACAATCATATTGATCAATCAAGTGTTCGCTGCATTCAAAAGTCCATCATGAAACACCTGACTAACAAGTGGATACTGCAGTCCAATAGCAAATGTATGTTACCTCAAAAGAAATAAATAAACAAATAAATAATCACAGGATTCAGCTTTGAGTGGGAGATATTTTAGTAGCACATTATTGTTTCACATAGTAAACGACATTTCTCAAATTGCTAGTGTTACCAGAGTGAGTGGATTATATTAAACGGATGTGCGACATGGAGTGTTTTTTTGTATACATACTCTCGGCTCACGGAAGAACAAGTACAATGAACGGATCAGGACGTAACAGACAAAAACAGGACGCAAAACACGCAAAATGAATAGGAGAGGTTTTATGCAAAAGGAGCAGTAGAGAGAGAGAGGGAAACACCAACAGCAAAGTTGTAGGACAAGATAGAGGGAGACTTGGACAAACAATGGAAGTGGGAAGGAATGGGGGTCAGGAGAGGATGCATGGGGTGGACAAGATGGATAGAGAAGGAACTCCAAGGGGGGAAAACTGAAAAATTATAATGAGGAGGGATTTGGGTGGGTTTAACAAGGGTAGAGAAGGTCATGGTTTTGGATTGGGGACAATTTGAGATGGTGGTGAATAGCAGTCTTGAAGACCTGGAGGGAAGAATGAGATTGAAGAGAATGTGGAAGTTGGTTCCACAGGCAGGAAAAAAAGAGGAAATGAGTAAAGGTGAGCAGTGATTCTGGATTTTGGGAGTTTCACCAGAAGGGGGTTGATGGTGGACCATGTTTACCCTGTGGGAAAACTGTTTGACTCAGACTTGAGGAAGCATACATGCATCAAGCAAGCCTCCATGTTGATTGTGGGAAACATGGATGGGATGGCAACGGCATCAGGTAAACCATCAGCTTTCAAACTTCTGTCCCACATGAACACCAAGAAGGTAGTCCATGCCATTCCATTTCCCACTGAAGGCTCAATCATTGAATAAAAACAGAAAGCAAACACTCCAGCAAACAGGGTGCAGTGTGGTGATAATACATGCACTGTTTGGTGATTAAGGTCTGCAGAAAAAATGAACCATTCGATTGATGCCACTTGGGAAACGCCAGCTTGCGATTTAAAAATTCCGTTCTCTTTATAGTTTGAGTATGTGCTTCTGTTTTGCAACACAGTTGGTGTTTTGCACATGCCTATTGAAGTGTCACTTGGTCTTGAACGCAAGGACTTATGTGAAAGCATGGGGTAAGCCCAAAGGGGACACACTGACACAAACGTACACACATCCCCTGAAAAAAGCATACACATGCTCACGCGTTGGTACACCTGCCCGCTCATTCCATTTTTTGAATTACTTTTGGTTTTAAAATGTGCACATGTTGATAAATTGCTCACCAGCCTGAAAGGATAGCTCAGAGGTAGTGCACTCTCTTTTGAAAAACCTGGTATAGGTTCCATTCCCGACCGATTCCAAGTTTTATCACGGTGCTTTGCAGGGCAAGGGATTGCAATAATCAGTCGGCCACATTTGCAAGGCATGTTAAAGTGAGCGTCCCGTCCAGTGCATTCGCCGATGTCCTTATGATTCCCATAATGCCTTTTGCAGAGTAGGACGTTAGTGTGCTGTACCCAAAACAAATTACAAATGACTGCTATAATTTATGGGCATACTGCCTCAGCGGCAGAGCTGCACCTCAGTGATGATTCAACCAGTGGGCCGAATGTGTAATTTAATACGCATGTACTAAAAATATTTGCTTGGTTCCTCCCTCCTAAGAGAAGCTGCAAGCTTGGTAAATGCACATCTGGTATCGGCATATGTTTCACAGACTACACGGATGGATTCACACAAGGAAATACGAGATTTGTCAAAAAGTGGGATGATTGATTTTGAAATTTGTTTTTCAGTTTAAAACTACCATGTACAGCATTCCGTTTCAGAGTTGGGTTTTTAAATTTTCTTTGCACCTCTTGCAACGATTAATAATGCTGACATTCTGATGTATTTGTCTGAGCTAAAGAGGGTTAATGCCAGAAACATCAGCTTCTTATTGCTTCCCACAGTGGTTAGAATACCTCAATCAATGGCCTACTGATTGTTCTACCTGTCTGCTGAAACAGGCCGACACTAGCCTTCACCAAGAAGAAGAGTTATTCTTTCTATAATGCAAATATAAGACTCAAATCTTAAAAACTAAATGCTCTAAAAACTATCCCACACAAAACGGTGGTTAACCACAAAATATTGAGAGTCAACACAAGATTGTGCTAAAAGATAGAAAAATTACACCCTGAAACTTGCCAACACAGGAACTAGTGTTCAAAAGAAAGGCTCTCACCTTTGGCCATCGAATAGTGGGATTACAATGATGTGTTCCCCTCGTATCAATTTTCAGGCTGGGCTACCACAGGCAATTGCTACATCCTTGTTGTGCATCACCTGTCTTCATGTCGATACCTGATACAGCTAGCATAAATTAGGCTTCCTTTGAAACCAGGCGCCTGGGCATTGGCAAGGCAACACCCATTACGGTGGGTGATATCACAGGGAACAAATTGTCGGAGAAACAGCAAGACTTGATCAGTGTCAGCATTCAGTAAATGCTTAGCAAGGAAACCAGACGAATGTACATACTTGAAATCAAAGCAAGTTGTGTGAAAAAGCGTTGAAAGGGGTGCAAACGAGAAATGCTCTCGTGTGGGTTTCCTTCGACAAAAAGGAAATTATCCTCAAGAAAATTGAGGCTCACGAGTTTTTGACTTATTTACGACAAGTTATGTTGCCATTTATATTTCCTGTGCGTCTTGCAGACCCACATTATTCCCACGTAGCATTTACTAATCAAAACACAATTTGCCATGTAATATTAAATTATATAATAAATGATGAGCAATAGCAGGTTGTTCACCAAACCCCCCGCATTCCCGCAAGTGTGCGCTCTTGCGCGCGCACGCACGCACACACACACACACACACACACACACACACACACACACACACACACACACACACACACACACACACACACACACACACACACACACACACACACACACACACACACACACACCTGTTCACCCCCACCCCAAACTCTCCCCTCTTCCAAATTTCCAGTTTTCCCTCCTGAGAGTTTCCTTCTGTATCCATGTTGTCCACCCATGCACTCTCTCCTGCCCACCATTCCTCCCTCACCTAATGTTTGCCCAAGTCTCCCTCTATCTTGACCTTCAACTCTGCTGTTGGTGTTTCCCCCTCTCTCTATACTGTTCCTTTTGTCCTGTGCACTAGTACTAACTCTTCCACAACCGTGGACTATGTGTAAAAAAAACCAGAAATACAAATGGCATGTACTCGAAAAGGCCTATGAAAAGCTTCAATAGGAGTATATAAACACAAGCACTTGATAGAAACAAAATTAGCAAACGTCACAAACACAAGTGTGTATTCAGCAGCTTGAAAAACAAAAAGTCCTGCCCGGACAGAAATGTGTGCATTGCTCACGTGAGACCACCAAGGCCGATGGATGTGAAGAAGTTGATGGCAAAACGAGTGTTCCTTGGATTATCACGTGGGAATAAGCCTTCAAAGAAGGGCTGCAGTGTTCTGCAGGCGGAAAAATAGGAAAATAAACTGAAGAACTGGGGAAGGTCATTTTGTATGAACGGGGAAAAGTAACCTTACCAAGTCAGCCTCCTGTTTGGTGTTCCCACCATGAGGAAATAGCTCACAATGTTGGTATCCCAGGTTCAAATGTCATGGACTGTGTTGAGTTGTCCATTCTATACCAATGCCCTTGTCCAAAGATTCGTGTAAATGTTCTCGTGTCTCCTGATGTTCTTTCATTGCATGCAATTTATGTTCAAGTTCCACCAAGAGGCTAATAGCACAATTAAAAAGTAGAATCATGATGTGTGGTGCTCATTCGGCTCAAGTTCTTATGAAACATTTAGCAAATTGACCAGGCTGGGCATATTGAATGAGATGATCTCACAAGATTCCTGCTCAAAGGATGCCTTAACGTGTCACTTTTACATTCTGTTAATTTGGATGGTGAAGGATAAGTATGATTAGGCAAAAAAAAACACAAACTGGAAGATCAATAACATATCAATACTGCAGGTAAAATAATGAAACAAACCGAATTCAAAATCACCACGCTTTCCAACACCACCAAAAAGCCTGAACCTCTTTCTCGAGTTAAAGTTGAAACAGTCCAATTGGCAGCAGTTATGTGTGCTGGGGAATTGAAACCCAAAACTATTACAATACTTTCTTTGTATAAATACGACTCATATAATAAACTGAAGCTTTAAACATAAAATGCACCAAGAAAGTTAAAAAATATAAAAAAACTAAACAGAACTTCACCACAAATATTGCTGGATGGTTGTGGTTTCCTAGCTTATCACAGCCCGACAGGATGAGAGCTATACATAGGGTATTTTGCAAATAGATCGAAAAAGACCTTTTTTAACTTTCAAAAAAGGAAAATGATAATATAACCGTTCTCTGGCATTGCTTACGGCACTAAAAAAGTGAATAAGAAGTTGGACAACGTGATGATGTCTGTGCAACGACTCATTGCATTAACTATGATCATGTAGCTGCCATCTCTGAGATGGGCTAAAATATACACATTCAGATCAAAACGAGAAATATCTGACACCACGAAAAATAGTATAAATCGGGCTTAATGTTAACGATACAAATGCTCGGTGTATCCATTAGCGATGCAGCGTCTGTGACACAAACAAATGTGAACATCTTCATTTGCCAGATGCCATACAAAGCTGCTTCCAAAAAAAGACAGTGTCAAGCCAGCTATAAATGAGTGCTGACAACATTGGGCAGACATGAACTACAGGCCATGTTTTGCATTAAATCTGCACGGGCCGTTCCCTATTGCCGACGAAATGAAAATGCCATGGCAAATCTGGTGAAGCGTTACACATTTACACGGGGCAGGGATGGAAAATTTATCCACCCTTTCAATGCCCACAAATATTTCTCCCATCGTTGCGCAGAGACAAATTGAGCTTTTTTGGACAGAATTGCAAGTTATAAATTTATGATAGATATCAAAAAATTTTGGACAGGCAATGATTGCTTTTTTAAATATTGAAATGTCACGTCAATAAACAGGTATTAAATGTAAACAATACTTCAACCATCAATTCAACCCTCGTACCCTATCCTTCCATCACCTTAACACCAATCTTGGACTTGGACAGGCACCAAAACAAATTGGTGGGCAACAAATTAACTTTGCATTCACTGCATCCTCAGCTCTCCCGAGTCAGCTATAATGGCTCCGTTGCAATATTTCAATGCAAAAATGGAAGCGCCATTTCTTTGTGGAAAAAGGTATCAAATCATGCTGTTTACGAGTCCGTGCTGTTATAATGTCCGAGGAAAGCTGCGTTGGCTCGTATTTCAAGGGGAGCGAAAAAATAAAAAAAATAAAAAACCGAAAAAGAAAAGAGGATCCATCTGGCTGCCAACTCCAGTGGATTTTGAAAAGATGTGTTACCAAAGTGAATGCGATTAAACAATCGCAGCTTTCAGTGTTTTTGGAGTCGAGTAATTTTCATTCGAGACCCATTTCACATCATCTTAAAATGCCAAACACCACAAAAAACATGGATGCAAGATGAACAAACTGCGCCGTTAACTGTTGTTGTATTTAAAGCATCTTACAAACATTACTGCTGCACACAGTGGCATTGTCATCTATTCTACAATAATATGAAATTATACAACACAAATTCATACTGTGTGTGACAAAGTGGACAAAATCACGACTGACGATGCAGGTACAAAAACATAGACGACGATACTCGTCGTAAATTTCAGAAGGAAATATACAATATTCTGTGATCGGCCTTTGAAAAGGCTTGAAGGTCGAAATGCAAATGTTGCCTGCGGCTCCTCACACGTCTTTGAGCCGTTCGTTTAGCCGAGGGAGTCCCATGTACTCGCAGAGCTCTTGGAAGAGTACTTTCACAAAGATACGACTCGAGGAAGTCGTCATCTCTTCACTCAGCACCACATTCTCCAGTACCTTCAACCACAAAAATTGGCGGTGTGATATTTAGAGATGTCCGACTAATAATGCAAAGCAAAACTGAAGTCGAGCTTAGATGCTTGTTTAGAAGATCACACAGATAAATTGTATCACAAATCAACTCATTTACATAGTTGAAAAGAAACGGACTAAACGATATTCATGCAACATTGTATTTTTCTTTCCTAAAAACGAATTTGACAGTTGAGCAAAACAATGAAAAGTTGCAAAGGTATTTAATTAGATGCATTCCTTTCTTGCGGGTACACCAATTTGCTCACTTTCACACCTCAATTAAGCAGCAAAATGAGTTCTGACAACATTTGGCAGACGTGAACTACGGGCCATGTTTTGCATTAAATCTGCACCGAGAGATAAATTTGTGAAATCAGGGTACACCAGTGGGCTTAAGAGAAAGTGGACAACACACGGCTGCGAAAATGCAATGAGAGCATAAAAACATGGAGGGATCGGTCATCAAAATTCCATGGTATTGTTGGAAAGCTTCAGGTCTCAGAAATGAAGAAGGCAAGGTGCAATCTCTTTCCACTATCGTTTTGTGACTGAACCTAGGGTGAACGAAGCTTGAAGTGACAAGGAGAGCAAAGAGCAAGAATGGCTTTCAAATTGTGTGCCGAGGCTCGATGTTTTGCAGCTGCCCTTTAGAAACGCATGTTCTTTTGGTTATCTAAAGACCTATTTTTTCTTTACTTCATTTGTTCACATGATTTTTATCTCTGTATTCTTGATTTATAAAATGATTATGAAGAAATGTCATTCGTAAAATAATAGCAGTGAAAAAGTCAAAATTCAAATATTTATCATTTAAAAATACAAACATTTCCTCAACTGATACAAGAGAAACGACATGATTCATATTTTCAATCAAATTCATTTTTTCCTGAAACAAACACAAAACAAATGCGTCTATAAATTTGCATAACCCGCATTGCGTTGAAAAGAGAAAGAAATGACAAAGAAGAATAACAAAAACCTATCACGGATGGACAAACCAAAAACAATGCCTCCTGCGACCTCGTCAGTGGAGCCACCGATGATAATAAATGTCAGTGTGTGTCCGTCAGTTCGTCAATCAGTCTGTCTCCTCCATAACTCAAAAAACATGAAACTTTGCATACATGCTAAGGGAACTCCAAGGTGGTGCAAGAGTGAAAATTGGGTGTTTGCGTTAATTAAAACACCCCATTTGAAGATAATTAACGGCATTATTTAAAAATTTTACTTTATCAAGGCGTGTCCTCAGTCACCTCGCTTTCCCTTGCTGGGGTCTTGATTCGGCATTTTGTTCGGCCTACTCAAGAATGCCTCGACTTGGAACAGGCCACAACAGTTAATCAACGATAAAGCACTCAAATGTTTCTTTCACTTTCCTCACTGATACCATCGAATGCCTGATCTTCATACCGACATATTGCTTTTGTAAGCACTATCGTTTTCAAATTAGGAGCTTGGTGGAGTGATTTCATGCATTATATGTTGTGATTTTCCACGATCTACTCTCACGAACGAAAGTACATAATCAAAATATAAGATCGGATCACATGGACTAAATAACTGTTGAAATCTAGAGTGAAATCTGAAAGTGTTAGCACTCTAGTCAATATTTACCCTCGACAAAGGAGAGGGTATTGCATTTGGGTCTGTTTGCTACTTGGCAAAAAAAAATTTTTTTGACAAGTATGTTGATCGCCTCCGTTTGTTTGTGTGTGTGTTTGTGTGTTTGTCTGTCCGCTTGACTCCAGCCCAAACTGCTCAACCAATCGCTCTGAATTTTTCAGAGATTAATGTCACCGACCCTGCGACGGTCCGGCATTGAAGTTTCATAAAAATTTGGTCGACCGAAAAGGTCTACATAGGCCAATAGGCCAAATTTTCTAAAATCCTCAAATTTCATCCGATTGACTTGAAATTTGAACAGTATTTGCATATCAGGTCAGTGAATTCAACCACCTATTACTTTTGAGGTTATCGTAGGTCAAAAGGTCAACATCGGCCAATTTGGGCCAAATTTTCTAAAATCCTCAATTTTCAACCGATTGACTTGAAATTTGAAGAGCATTTTCATGTCAGGTCGCCAAATTCAAACACCTATTAATTTTGAGGAAAACATAGGCCAGAAGGTCAAAATAGGCCAAAAGGCCAAATTTTCTAAATCCTCAATTTTCATCCGAATGAGTTGAAATTTGAAAAGGATATACACCTCAGGTCACTGAATTTAACCACCTATTATTTTGTGGTTACCATAGGCGAAAAGGTCAACATTGACCAAAAAGTCAACATGTGCCAAATTTTTTTAATCCTCAATTTTAATCCAATTAACTTGAAATTTTAAGAGCATTTGCATATCAAGTCACTGAATTCAACTACCTATTAATTTTGAGGTAAACATAGGCCAAAAGGTCAAAATAGGCCAAAAGGCCAATTTGGGCAAAATTTTCTAAAATCCTCAATTTTCATGTCAGGTCGCTGAATTCAAACACCTATTAATTTTGAGGTAAACATAGGCCAAAAGGTCAAAATAGGCCAAAAGGCCAATTTGGGAAAAAATTTCTAAAATCCTCAATTTTCATCTGATTGACTTGAAATTTGAAGACCATTTTCATGTCAGGTCGCTGAATTCAAATACCAATTATTTTTAAGGTCAAAAGGTCAACACAGGCTTAATTTGTAAAATTGATAGATAGGGCCAAAATATAAATATATATCACTATATCTCAAAAAGTTGTGGACGAGTTATGACAAGGTGGATGAGTTCAATAAGAACAAGAGCATTGGATTTTGATTCAGATCCAGCCCATCAGTGGGATACAAAACGTAAACTGTTCCACCTGGCAGAGGTATGCGCTCCACCGAGTGCCATTTTACTTTGTGCTGTTTTGCCAAGTTGTCAATCTATGAGTGATTTTTCATTTGTCTGTCTGTCTGTCTGTCTGCACAGAATTTCGTGTTTTTTTCCGCAACTGCTTATTGAATGGAGACGAAATTTTCAACATTGGTGCGACTACTCATGTGGAATGTTTTATTATAATTATGATGTCATAGGTTACGTGGTGTGGCAGCCATATTGGAAAAACTGAAAAACTTTGGACCTCTGTATCTCTGAAAC
>CM068952.1:100672876-100691525 GCA_035128595.1 Eptatretus atami
CAAGGTGTGCAAAGTTGGTAAAGACCTATCCCAACAGACTCACAGCTGTAATTGCTGTCAAAGGTGCTTCTGTGGAAGTAAAATAATTAATCCCATCTTGTAAAATGTGCTACACCAACAATTAATCGACATATAGGATGATAGAAAGCTCTGTGGATCACACGACTATCGCAAAGCATTGGTGTTTCTGCATTGATCATGTTGAAACAATTGTTTTTTCATACTGGGATAAGTGCTCTTTGTCCACAAATTACATCCTCATTTCTCTTGATATGCTTTCAAACAATAACATGGAGGTATGAAATCTGTTGGAAAGCATTGGCTAATGTCACTTTGTCACCATATAAGGAATGGTTCGCCAGAAAGCATCATGGGTAAAGACACTGACACAGGGTTGAGATAAAGATTTAAAATGCCTGCAGCATAAAACATGCTTATTAGTTCTCTAACAATGAGAAGGTCAGAACTCATTACGTTTGCAGAGTGGACTGCCCACAGTTTGTGAGTTACAATGTTGCTTGACAAACCACGAGTGAGTGGAATATAATCTTTGTTCAAATATACTGTGGTCTTGTTAGTTCCACATAAGTGTAACATATCCTTTAAAAACTTAGGATAATTGATGAATATATTGTTTGCCTTTCTCAATGTTGAAAAAGTGCTCTCCTGAATCCAATAATAAATGCTCAACATCATCAATGCACCACTCAAAGCAAACATTTCAAACCGGATGACTTTCAAATCATCTGGCAAAAATAAAAATAATAATAATAATACTGAATGTATAATCCGCAGGCTGGCCCAAGCACATCTGGGCCTGGTGAAGGAGGAGATTATTAGTCCATGCTTCGTTAAATGAAATGCTACCCCTCTCTTATGTTTGCTGCTCTGATACTTTAAAATATACTTGATAATGGATCATCGCATACTGAAGGTTGTTCTGTAATGAATAGATATGGTGTGTTAGTTAACTGTGTAACATTATAATCTTTTCTTTATTCCACTTGGTTGGTAAGTTAAGTTAATTTAAGTTTAATAAAGCTTCCTTTGTTCAGGCGCCAGTGAGTCGAGCACCATTGAGACACAGGAATGCTCAATTCTAATTAATGAATAACAAATTTGCTGTGTAGTAAACCTCTAGGAAATCACATGAACACAGGGTGTTGTTATGTTGAAATGAAGCATACATTATGCAATAGTCACGAAGGGGGAGGACAGCGAAGCAATGCAAATATCTGATGAAGCTTAAAAGTACTCGAGGACATCCCATAGGAATTCGCATTTGAAACAGTCGTGACCACATCCTTGAAAACGTTCTGTTTGTCTCTCATCAGAATGTGATTGGTTAATTCACTTACATGTGAGTGGATCATCCTCCTATTTCTGTTCCCTATAGAAGAAACTCTGTTTGGAACATCAAGCCAGAGAGCAATCACGTTGCATTGATTGTCTTTCTCCATAATCATGTATTAAATAAATGATTCAACCTGTTTTGTGACTGGAGTTACTTGAGTAAGGTTCTGAGTTTTTCACCATACTTCCACCAAGTTTTAATTCAGGGAGGCGGACACTTATCTAATCAAGATATTCTAGTTTTGTATTTTTAATTAATTTTCTGAAATTTGTTTTTCGCTTTGAGGTTGTGGGTTACGATGCGTAAACAAAGGTGGAAAAAAATCTGATTTAATGTAATTTAATTCCAGGCTATAAGGAAAGAAAAGCTGAAAAATTTGAAAGGAGGTGTAGACTTTCAAGACACTGACTATATATTTTGTGTTTTTGCTAATACTTTCTGATGTTATTACAATAAAAATTAAAAAAAATTAATTGATAGGTTTTTCCATTTGTATTATTCGTGCTGTGACTGATACCCCAATAAATCCCTGATTTACTTCAGAAAGAATACAAGGAAATACAAGGAAATCAGACACAGGTGGAGGCCATTCAGCACATCATGCCTGTGTGGACACCATAATAACTTATCAACACAAGATCCAAAGAAAAAAACGCAAATATATATATTTTTTAATTGATTAAAAAAAACGTTTTTGTAGTTTTTTTTCTTTTTTCTTTTCTTCTTTCCCTCAGGGGAGGGGGCAAGGGCTTGGTTAATGTCACCCCTTTCTCTTGATGCAATGCTGTCCTTTACCCAGATCGCTACTCCTCCTCCTAGTCTCTCCTTCCTATCACACCTATACACCTTGAAGCCTTCTAATCTTGGCCTCCAGTTACTCTCCTCCTTAAACCACGTCTCACTCACTGCAAATTTATCGTACTCCTCGCTGTCTACTTTGGTTTCAAGCTCTTCCATGTTATTATTTAAACTTCTGGCATTGCTTTAGAATATGTTTAACTTTTCCCTTCCTGAAATTCTATTTTCCTGCCTGGCCTTACTAATCACAATTACATCATCCGTTCCTTCCTCAATGCCTTCTCCACCCTCCACTGACCTGAAAAAAAAGTCTGAATTCCTTCCTCAATTCCCACTGCAAATCTTGCTGCCCCCTTTCTATTTAACATACGGCCATCATTCCGGAAACATTCCCTTTGTCCCTGAAATGATTCCAACTGCTTCTTAAATGTAAAACCTTCCTCCCTGCACCATTCTTCCAGCCATTGGTTGACGTCTATTGCTCTGCTCATAATTTCTATGTTTCCTAATCTTGGGAGAATCCCAGAAAACATTATCTCACAACCCTTTCCTTTCAGCCGCTTACCCGATATCCTGTATCTATTTTTCAAAACCTCTGAGTAAACTTTCCCTAAATCATTCGCACCTCGGTGTACCACAACCAACTTCTTCCTGCCATGACCCGATACAATATCGTTTACCCTTCCTTCAATGTCCCTAACTCCTGCTCCTTCAAAACTGCACAGAAATCTTTGTCTACAATCCTTCCTGCAGAATGAAGAATCTACATATTTAATTGTCTCATCACCCACAAAAACTGTCTCCCATACCTCATTTCTACCAATTTCTATTTTGGCACCTTCATCACTGCATGCACCTGCTGCACTTCCACCACTGTCTGCACATGCGGCACCCCCACCACTGCCTGTACCTGCTGCACCTCCACCAATGCCTGCACCCACCGCACATCCACCACTGCCTGCACCTGCTGCACATCCACCACTACTTGCACTCGCTGCACCACCATCACCTCCTGCCCCCGCTGCACTGTCACTACCTCCTGCCCCTGCTGCACCGTCAACACCGCTGCACCATCACCACCATTTGCCCCTGCTGCACCATCACCAATGCCTGCCCCCGCTGCACCATCACCACCATTTGCCCCCGCTGCACCGTCACCACTGCCTGCCCCCGCTGCACCATCACCAACGCCTGCCCCCGCTGCACCGTCACCAACGCCTGCCCCCAAATTCTGTAGGAAGCCTGATGTTGGCTTTGTGGGTAGGCTGGCTTGGGATCTTAGGTCCTGAGTTTGAGCCCCGTTGGCTGCTGAATTAAGAGCAAGTGGGGTTGACTCAGCCTGTCATCCTTCCAAGATCGGTGAAATGAGTACCGGTGTACTGGCATGGAGCACAGCATCAGCGGCACAGCCACGCCCCAACAAAATCATAGCTACCCGGCAGCCAAATTGCCATATGCAAGAAGAAGAATGCTGTGGGGAACACACCTCCATCTAAACAATGGTACAACGACTCCTTTTTGGCGCATTTTTGATTGGTGCTCTCTTCTCTAGGAACACATCCTGAATGTGAAGTGACATATTGTTGTGGTGCCGGGTTCGGTGTCGAGGACGACCGCTAGATGGAGCAGTTAGGCCGTCTCCCACCGAACACCGGAATTGAAGGTCGTCACTCCGGATAACTCCGAAGGTCACGGGTCCCATAGTGGACCGTGGACGCCAATATTTCGACGGCGTGGGGTAGGGTTAATTGTCTAATTCCAATTTATCCTAAGTACCCACCGCAGTCTAACTACCGGGGAAGCCACACCCTCGCCGACTTTGTCCGAACCGAGTCGCTGTTACCGACTCGGATCCGGCGTAACCGAGCGGGGATTACCAAAGCCTGCTGGACCAAATGAACAATTTACGGCACAAAAGGCCTCGCCTAACTCTCAAGCCCGAACCATACTGGGTCAATGAAAGAAAGCACAGACAACGAACTGGAACATTTAACAATTATTTATTACAATGTAAGAGGGAGGGAAACACAGAACAGACTTGATCTCGAATAAAGATGCAGGCAAATGTACAATGGAATCACTTAAACAGTTCCACTTACAGACTGGCCACAGACAGACACACACACCCAAAAAGAAATGGACCTCGTGGGTCTTTATTCGGCCCTTCAGCTCAGGACGGAAGGCGAGCTGAGGGCCAGAGTCTGGCCGGGTACCTGGCCACCTCGTGCGGTTTTATATGCGAGTCGGAGTCCGTGGACGGGAACGGGGATCCCCAGCTCGAGCGCTCCAACACAACCCACCACGGTGGACTCGAACCCACGACCCAGAATCCAACAAGCGATTCTGGCTGCCACGAATGACGATCAACGACACAAGCACCACCACGACCACCGACCACCAAGGAACCCCGGAAAAAGACCGCATACCAAAGACCCCGACCCCCGACACGACCACCTTTCTTATCCATCCCCCCCCCCCCACCCTCCAGGCGGGGTGGAGGGATCCACTCTGAGGTAACTCGCCTCCGGATTGGTCGGGGGGAGGGGCGTCGGGCGATCGGTGTCCTCCCCTCGTTGGACGAGGAGAACATCCCATCTTGCCGGGGTGGAGTTGGCCCTGAGGTGATCTCACCCCCGATTGGACGAGGGGAACACCCCATCCAGCTGAGGCGGGGCCGGCCCCAAGACGATCTCACCCCCGCCCATGCCCGTGGCCTCGAACACGTGCGTTATGGCGCCGTGGTGTGAAGTGAAAGCTGGGCGGGTGAAGTGCTTGTTCGCCCACAGAGTGAGAGGAGGAGTGAAGCGAGGGTTTTGTTGTAGAAAACTAACTAGAAAATAACTCGCAGCGCACATTTACACTTAATCACCGAATAAACATAGGGACAGGACCCTAACTATAAACACATACTTATCGGAAATAACTGAACTGCGGGGACTCTGGCTGTTGTGTGCAAATGGCTGCCAGATTCGTAACAATATTACTGTACAATGGACATTGCTGATGGAATTTCTCTGTGATTTCTGGCTTTTTAGTCTGTCGATGACAGGTCCCAGAATATTTATCATAAATGCACGAGATGTTTTTTGCAGAAATAATGACTTGTCCACCAGGAAACCAGCACACACACTTGGCCTGTTTGAACAGAACATTCACTTGCCCCAAAATTGGACAACCATTAATGTCGAGCACAGCTTATTGTTTCCTTGTGTTTTGTATAAATAAGACACAATTTTGCATTTTATCTGTAAGAACGTTAATATTTGAGAATATTTGTGTAATTTTGAGTTAATGTATCATTGTATAAGATTAGATTTGGCGAGGCAAGCAGAACTAATAGCCTGAACTAATCCGCCCAAGTGTTTGGTTCCATCACCAAAGTAGACAGCGTTGGCGGTGAATGTGGTCTCCCATTGCCCACATTACGGTGGTTTTCTTAATTTTGACAGCCTAAAAAGATCACACCAGGTATTATAACTGTTGTCTCCTGGAATGCATTCATCATGGAAGTCATATCTTGTTAGTCTATACCGTTTAATCTACAAAATACTGCTGTTTTCTGGTATGGGTGGTTCGGAAACCCCTCCCATCTGAACAAGCTAATGTGTCACAGCGGTGTGTGAAGCACCAGGCACCGCCGGTAGTCTGTCAGCTGAGATATTGATTGATCTGATCCCCTGCAGCTGAGAATATTGATTGCTGAGATTCTGATCCTCCTCCTCCTTCTCTTGTCCCATTCTCTAGAATGTGGTCTGGTGTAGCAATGCAATGTACTCTGCCACCAAGAAACTTATGAGCCTGCCTGCTGATGAAGGAAAAGATCAGGCATTAAGCCCTGGTTTGCATGGTTTAATGTCACCCAATTATAGTTTTTATCTGGGATTTTACATTTTTCATAAAACATCTATTTGGGTAATCAGGCATTGTAATGTGACCTGATGTCCACGAGCAAGTTCGCACCTCCTCTTTTGTTTGGACATCCGAACTGCCAGGTCACTTTCATTGGTTTCAAGGTAATTTGTGGCATTTTATTAAAGCATTTTTCTCAAAGGCCGAAATGATAGACACATCTCCAATAAAAATGGACTAATAATAATAAATAATACTTTAACGGCCCCAATTTCCCCACATTTATGTGGGGTTGATTGAGGAACGTTTATGGCCCAAATCTTGCATGAATTGGCTGGCCAAGGTCTGACGTTCCACCGAAGGAGATTTGGGCAGGAATTTGGAATTTTTTTCAGGGTACTGGCAATAATCTGCCAACTTTTCACGAAGGACACAGTGGGATCTTTAATGTCCGCCAACTAATGCTCGCACACAGGAAACCAGGACACCCAGTTTAGTTTAACTTCCATTTGATGTATGGCACACACAATGAGGCATCGCCCTGTTCTGTGGAGCAGCAGTGAGTTTAAAGCTGGGTAGATATTCTGAACGAGGCTAAACAGCTCAGAGGCCAGTGGGCATTCCCCACGGCTACCCTGCCAGCCCCTATTAAAACAAAGGTGTTAGGATGCATTAAGAATTGCAAGACCTCACACCAGTCATCTCCGAACAGGCAGCTGCGATTTTGGTGGGCTTACCTTTTCAAGCAGGCATTTCATTTATTACTTTCAAAATCGATTTTTAATTCCCAGCAATGGACAAAAACACTTCATGGGAAGGGGTGAAAAGAGGAAAGGGGGGGGGATTACTTCCTCCTCTGCTGCAGAAACAACAGGATATCGATCATATTATTTTTGAAATAACACTTTTCATTTTAAATAAAATCTCAAAGCACTTTACAAAGAACAGTAAAAAAAAAAAAAATTACAAATGACATGAGCAAGGATAGAAATGAAGGAGGAAAAGCATTCTCAGAAATAGGTAGCTCAAGAACACAAAATATTTGATGTTCAATTTAATTGAAACACTTCACAATGAACCATTTAAATACAAAACCAGAAAACATCTCAAAATGCAAGTTAAACAAGATGAAAATGACAATTCAATAAAAAATTGCACGCTTTATTCCTCCAAGGACTACTGCATCGTGCCCCGCTCACCATCAAATAAATAAACATGGAAGCGTTAATAAACTAGCAGCTGCGCATCTTGCGCTGCAAACAAACTGAACAAGCCTGTTGTCAAGGAAACCATTGACATGTTAAAACGCCAAAATCAATCGTTCAGATATTTAGTTAGCCAATTAAATGATGCAATATGAAGATTTTGTTCACATTTCAAATCAATCCGATGAAAATTGATGATTTTATACAACCTTGACCTTTTGATCTGAAAAGAAAAAAAATGGCTTCTGGCTTTTGATTGGTGAACCGATTCAGTGACCCAGATGCAAATTCTTCAAATTTCAGGTCAATTGGATAAAATATTAACGATTTTATGTGACGTTGACCTTACACCTTTTGACAAAATTATTAATTTGTCTTCTCAATTTTCTCATAATCAAGGTTTGTTGAAAATTTGATGACAAAAGCTCAAATGGGGAAAAAAACAAAAACCAAATTACTGGCCATGGACAGACAGCAGAGGGACACACACACACACACACACACACACACACACACGATTGCAAAACCCAGTATCCCACTGCCTGGGGGACGGGATAACGATGCCAGTGCCAATAATAATTGATTAAGGACTTTAAAACTTTGCTCTAAAAAGTTTTTGTTGAAGAGAAGAGGAAAGAGTTATATTGTACCATCGTAAAGAAAAAAAAAAGCAACCCTTATTGAAAGCTTGTCTTTCAATCTAGTCATTAAACTATTAAAGGTCTACAGAATCAGTGATTCAAGTTTGGTGTAATGAAAAATATAAGGCTTCACTTAACACTTCATCATTGTATTTTCTTGAACAAATATCTTCAAACAAAGATTTTAGTGTTTTTTGGTGTCTTTGAACTCTCGATTGCCCACGCCTCCAAAAAAACGACAATGGGATTACGTCATAATGATTGCGGATCTGGAAGCCATGAGCACTCAACATACAGGTCCTATAGAACAGTTATATCGGTAAGTATGTGTTTCTAGTTAGGGTCCCATCCCTTGTTTAATGGGTAATTAAATGTACATGCGCTGCGAAGTTATTTTGATAGTTAGGATTTGAATTACATCTCTAAATCTTCCTCGACAACAACAGCATCACCCTCACCTTCACCTCGCTCTGGCCGACGCCATGGCGCCCGTGGTGGGCGGAGTTCAAGGAGGAGCCTCGCGGCGGCCCTCGACCAATCAGCGTGCTACGAGTGAGGTGGCCGCCGCTCAGCCAATCAGACCCCGCGATGGTGAGAAAGGCGGTCCACGTGACGTCACCATGCCCCCGGGCCAATCAACAGACTTGCCGCTCGTTTTGGCCATTGGGGAAGGCGAAGAGCATTTTGCACGCCAAAACCGTCCAGTGAGGGAGAGCGGGGAGCGAGGAGGCGCCCCCTTCCCCCCTGGACAAGCGTGAATAAGGTTGCGGCGCGATCAGACGGAGAAGAGAGTTTTTGGTTGGCGGGACGAGCGCGAGAGGAACAAGAGAAGAGTTTTTTTGGTTGTCGGGACGAGCACTGACGGAGCTCCCGACTCGGCTCGTATCTCGCTGGCGCCTGGTTCTTCCATCGTCTCACTGGCGCCTGGTTCTTCCATCGTCTCGCTGGCGCCTGATTCTTCGGACCACATCTCGACGCTGGCCTGGTTCGCTCGTGTCAGCCAAACCACACGAGGTGGACAGGTCCATGTCCTTCTGGGTATCCGTGTGTGTGTGTCGGTCGGTGGGCCCCTCTGTAAGTAGTAAATTGTTAAGTGCCTTCGCTGTACATTATTTGCATTGCATTTCCTTATCGTCGGATAACTCTGCTCCTTGCGTGCTCCCCCCTTCCCCCCATTATAAATAAACCCATGTGTTAAATGTATCAGCTCGTTTTTGTGGTTCTTCGATTGGTTTAACGTGGTGCGTGTTGGGAGAAGTAAAGAAGGCCGTCGTTGCCATAGTGGTGTGCATTTGGGACCGACGGAAGCTCGGTGACCATCCGCTCGGGTCACGCACGGGTCGAGCGCGCATACGGCTCGTCCCGTACGAGTGCCGTCGACGGTGTGAATACTCGGTAGCTCGCCACGTGGGTCTAGGTATTTTGAAGTTTGGCAAATAACCCTGTACCACATGGTAGAATTATTGACGATTCACGGTCCGGTAAGGGACCCGTACCCTCGGAGTTTTCCGAACAGTACGATCTAGATTCCGGGTGTTCGGTAGAGTCGACCCTACTGCACCACCTAGCGGTCGTGCTCGCAGCCGACGCCCGGCTCCACAACAATATATCACGTGACCCACTACCTCTTCTTCAGAACACTGGCTTCCGGACTTGTGTTTACGTGTGGCCTACGCACGTTTCATACATATAAACACCATCATCGCATCATCGAATAAAAAAAAATTGAAGCAATTGAAAGCTGATGCGATTCCCACGAAGATCAGAGATCATTCTGATTCAATGGAAAAGAAGAAAAAAAGTGACAGAAAAGCTGCAGAAACTGAGGGTAAGTAGCGTGCTGTTGCCATGGCAGTTGTACAGTAATTATGTTCATTCCATGTTAATTAACATTTTGTACATCACTCAATCACAACATGCACATGTACATTGTTAGGATAGTCCCATCCAGAATGGTAATAAGCCGTGCCGCTGGTGTCGACAGTGGTATACCCTTTTGCCTTTAAATGAGCACATTAATCATTACTAAAATAATTTGAGAGAAGTGTTACATCAAGGCCAGGTCAAGTCAGGTATGGGAGCATGTGCCGGAGCAGCGTGTCGCTACGTCCACTTTCCGTCGGTACTCCAGGGGTTTCCATCTGGCCATCCTCCAGGAAGATGCCTCACCCATCCCGATGTCCTTGAGATGCTGATCAACCTGCTGCAACCATGAGTCACGTGGTTGGCCCAATAGCCTCCTCCACTCACGAGGCTCCGTCGCTGAGAGAATCTGGTAAGCAGGATCAGCGTCAGGAAAACGAGCCAAATGTCCATGCAGCCGCAGCTGACACTCACAGACTATGCAGGTAACAAATCTCATTTGAACCTCTCTCAGCAACCGCTCATTGGACATAAAGTCTGACCAGCGATAGCCAAGGATTCTCCGAAGAGACCTGGTACCAAAGGAATTAAGTCTCTGTCTCAGATCCCTGGTCAGAGTCCAAGTCTCACATCCGTAAAGCAAGACAGGAAGTACCAGCGACCTGAAGACTCAGACTTTCGTCCTCCTGCACAGATAGTGACAGCGCCACACCCCATGATCCAGTGAATCCACGACACCCCAGGCCAGACCGAGACGTCTGTTGACCTCTGGCTCACAGCAAGCAGAGACAGGAATATCACTGCCAAGGTAAGTGAATCTCTTTGCGACCTCACCTCACCATCCTCACCACAAACAGGTACAGACAAGATAGCAGTATCCAAGATGTCATTCAAAGCCTGGATCTTAGTTTTGACACAGGAAACCCATAATCCCAGCGGCTCCGACTCCTCATGCAGCACTTCGAGGGCCCTCAAAAGGATATCTAGAATCTCCGCAAAGATGAATGCATCATCTGCGAAATCAAAGTCAGAGATCTTGGCATTTCCAAACCGCAGCTTGGCACCGCAGCTTGATCTCTCCGACATCATCCCCAGAATCCAGTCCATACAAGTGCTAAAAAGTGTTGGGGGCAGTAGACACCCCTGACGAACTCCAGTAACAACTGGAAATAAGTCACAGATGGTATCACCACATCTCACAGCACTCTCAGTATCAGAGTAAAGTTCAGACATCAGATTGATCAGTTTTGGTGGCACCCCACGAAGACCAAGAATGCTCCAGAGGGCACCCGATTCACTGAATCGAACCCTTTGCAGAGATCAACATAGGCTGCAAGCAGCCCCTGCCGAAACTCTCGTCTGCGTTTGGTGAGGACCCGAAGAGCAAGGATACAGTCAATCGTTGACCTCTTTGGTGTAAAGCCTGACTGCTCTAGATGCTGGTGCTCAAGGAGATGGTGGCGAACCCCATCAAGAATTATCCGAGCAAAGACCTTTCCTGGCACTGAGAGCAGTGTCACCCCTCAGTAGTTGTTACAGTCTTGGCGATCACCCTTCCCTTTCCAGAGAGGGACAACAAGGCCCCTCTTCCAGTCAGTTGGGATGATACCTGTGTTCCAGGGAGAGCACAGAACTGCATGCAACGACACAAGTACACCATTTCCATCAGCCTTAAGAAGTTCAGCATGGATGCCACAGATCCCAGGAGCTATACCCCATTTCAACCGGTACACCGCAGCCGGTGTTTCCACTAGCGAAGGTGGACCACAGTTGATTGGAGGGTCAGCAACAGGGATTGTAACACCCTTGACGTCCAACTCGACAGCTGGGGGATCAGCCTGGTACAACCGCTCAAAGTAACCGGCCCAGCAGGCCTTCACTTCGGACTCCTCTGTAAAGAGCTCACCACCCCCTGCTCCAACTGCAGTACACCGAGGAAAGGCTTGGAGGAGCGCAATGTGCGAATTCCCCTGTAAGCAGGACGAGAATCACTTGAGCACAGGTGATGCTCTACCCCCTCACAGATTCCTCGCACATAGGCATCCTTGTCCACCCTTAGCGCATGTACCGTTTTATGCCTCAGCTCCCTGAATAGCTCAGCTCTGCCATTCAGCCTGGCCCTGCGACTCTGGTCAATGGTATCCAGTGTTCCTTGAGACACAAAGTTCTTCTTCGCCCTACAGTGAGTTCTACGACATCCACCGGCAACATCGATGATGGTGGTCTTGAAGGCATTCCACAAGGATCCCCCAAAGCACCCAGACCCCCAAATCTCCACTCAGCCTGTTTGCAAACTCCTCAGCTACCTTCTTCATCCTTGAGCTTGCCAACATCCATCCTAGGCTGGGATGGTACCATTCTCCTGGATTTAAGGTGAAACTTAAGAGTTGCTACAACAAGCCAGTGGTCAGTATTGAGGAACTGAGCACTCTGGTAGACCTGCAGTTCTGGATCGTCCTCCAGCGACCATCAATGAGCACATGGTTATTCTCCTTTGCCACACCACCAGCATTGGAATACCAAGTCCAGCGATGAGCCTGTGGGTGCTGAAACCATGAACAAGCCACACTAAGTCCATGACTTCTTGCAAAGTCAAGGAACTTGGTGTTATTCTGGTTGACAGTTCCAGACCCATGGGGACCAACACATGTCTCAAAACCATCCCTTTCAGTTCCAGTCAATGCATTGAAATCCCCCAAGACTGGAAGAGTATCTTGCCAAGCACTGTCCAAACTCTTGAGCTCAGACAATAACAGAGACAGGTGATCATCCTCTCTTCGGGATACGACATTCCAGGCACCCACCCAAAGGGACCACCTCAGGTTAACCCAAGGAAACCACCGTCTGGTGGACGACACCTCAGCACCACCCCGACAGTACCGCAATCTGACCTGGGAAGGTTACGCTGTGGTTTTCCTCCCGTCATCGAAGATTGGGAGTTCCGAAGGCTTTTCTCCAATCCCATCATCCGGTGAGAGGCCCTGCCGAGGGCAGCTGTCCAGGAAGTACTCCCACGGAGTGGGTTTTCAGATTTCTTTGTGCTTTTTCGTATCTTTTGCAGAATGAAGGGTTTTCCAGTGGCTGGAGTGCAAATCCTGCCACCAACCTCCGAATAAGAAGTAACCCAACTGCAGGAGGACATTCGCACACACAGTTGGGCACTAGATATAGATAGCCATTAGCTCACAAGGAGCTCCTCTGCCCTTTGACAGGTTTGTTTTTAATCCTGCTGGGTGTCCATATCATACACCCTTCATCACCAAGAAACTTGGTGGGGGAGACGGTTTAGTCGCCGACAACCCCACCATGAAACAGGTTAGTGCAGGTTTACATGATACCTGTTGCAAGTCACAGATCTAACATGACCTGACCTGACCTGCCGTTACATCAAAATACCACTAAACTCCACATTTACCATGTTCTACCTGGATGATTTACCAATCTTCAGTTGTTATTGCCGAGTCTTTCTTCGACGTCGTCCCGATTGTTGTGAATGCCAGGTGTTTCATGAACGATGTCATCCCCAATATCCACCTCGGGTTCATACATGTATGGTCTGACAGCACCTTCCACATCATTCTTTTGACTATCGTCGTAATCTGAGGATTTTTCATCAGAATTTTTTTTTGTCAAATTCATTTTCGGATGAGTCGGAAGCAAGTTCTGCGGCCATTATTCTTTTGTGTGCTGAGACAATCGTTCCAGTGATGACGTCACACAGTTGATGCAATGATCATGTGAGGTTTTATGGATTTTTTAGGGGTGGTCCCAGCCAGGTTGGCCTTAACACCCCAAAAAATTATTAGCATGACAAATCATGTTCATTTTGTTTATTACTTTCAAATCAATATCACCACATCAAAAAAAAAAACATTTTCTGATTCAATGGACCTTTAATCCACATGCAGTTGGAAAAGAGGATTTTAGCAGACAATGGCAACCCCCACAACTGAACAATTTAACGGGCTCAATGAACCTCCTTTCCCATTAATTTTCCAAAAATATAAAAACTCTGAACCGCAGAAAAAGAAAATAAATGAAGAGCTCGGCAGAGAATCATACAATCCATAAACTTATCTGCAAATGCTTAAGTATCGTGTCCAGAAAATTAACGCAATTGTCGATTCAGTTTCAGGTTTCACCGAAGTATGCTGAATTGGAAGTGGCACCTCTCTTACTCGTAGGTACAACAACATCTATTCAAATAGGAATGGGAACCAAAGAGGGTTTGGTGAAGACGCAACAAGGCATAACAATCACCGTGGATGAGGAGACTGCCAAAATCCCGATCATCTGGACCAGTCAACAGATGCGTGATATTTGTTTCATTTGGACACCTCTGATTTATTTACTGCTTACACCAACACTAAAATGGCTCCTTGAGAAGCTAAATGAAAAGTTATTTACAGCATTGAAGTCCTCACCCCCTGAGGCGTGAACCGGGGGTCAAATCCAAAAAACAGTTACCTATTTCATGCATCCCCCAATGATGATTATACATACAGTTTCACTAAAAATGTTTTAAAATGTGACCATAATTGCATTTTTCAGTGTTTGACCCCGCACGAGGGGGCGGGACCAAAAATGACACTGCTCGTGTACCTACTTGCCACGTGGTGATCATAACTCCAAAGTTTGCTGAATTTCTGCATTCTGAATTGAAGTCGTCCAGAAGCAGTCCTAAATACCACCCTTATACACCAACCCGTTGAACAATTATTTAAATTGAAGTGCAGTACTGTGAAACTGGAGGTTCTTGCAAGTATTATGTCAGGTGATTTGTGCTCTGCTGTGTTGAAGTATATAATTCAATTTGAATAAAATAAAGATTGTAAAAGTAGTATAAGTAAATTAATTATTGGTTTTCCCACCATTTTCCGCAGCATCCTTTCATCAGCCTATCGAACACGTTAAATTAGTTCTTCATGTCTGGTGTTTGTGTCCTTTATGACATCCTTACAAACAGTAAGTTTCCTCTTTGGAATGATTTTCAATTTTGGTTGAATGCCAGGCAGAGTAAAATATGATCTCATTCTTCTCTGCACTTGCGCGATCTCATCAAATTCAGAGCAAGAGTACTGCTAACCCGTTCACGCTCCGATTCGTGTTCAAAATATAACATTCGATTTAAATAAGTTGTTCCTCGATCATAAACTGATAAGACGGACAGACGGAAATGAACCAATTGCTTAACCGCTCTCTTTGCTTCCTGTGTGTGGGGTAACTAGAGTGAAGCCAATGGCATGCCATTGCAAATCTCACGCTTCCCACCTAAAGCAAAGTTGAAAGGTGGAAAAAAGTTCCAGCAGGAATGACCAATTTTCATATTGTGAGTTAAAAAATTTCCCTTTTTGACCCCAGTGACCCAAAGTCCCCACACCATGGGGCATGAATTGGGGGTAAAATCCCCAAAAAATTGTTACATATTCCATGTCTCCCAATGTTGATTGCATATACAAAGTTTAATTTTAAAATGTTTCAAAATGTGTCCATCATTGCATTTTTAGGTATTTGACCTTTGGGTGGGGTCAAAAAAATGTTACTGCCCTTACATCTTTGTGGCATGTGATGATCACAACTACCAATTTCGGTGAATTTATGCCCTACCATTTCGGAGGAGATTGCATGACCAACAGACAGACAGACAGAGCCAATTACAATATCACCCCGTTTTTGGGGATAATAAATGCGTGGGGATAATAAATATTCTGATTACTTACCCTCTTCAACACCAACAATGACTTCATCGAAAGTAATAAATGCCAGTGTGTGCCAGTCAATCAGGGTGTCTCCTTCATAGCTCCAAAACCATGACACCTAACAAGCGAAGCGGCCTGAAACTTTGCATACATACTAAGGGAATCCAAGGGAGTGCAGGAGTGAAAATTGGTTGTTTGGGTTCATTAAAACACCCCTTTTGAAGATAATTTAGGGGTGCTCATTACAAAAAATAAAAATAAAAATCATTCTATTAATCCACAATATGTGTTGTTGGTGTGTGTGTGTGTGTGTGTGTGTGTGTGTGTGTGTGTGTGTGTGTGTGTGTGTGTGTCTGCGACCGCTGTTTCTCGACAACCACTGGTCCGGTCTAATTGAAACTTGCAGGTATATTGCTGGGGCCCTGTAGATGTGCCTTTTCAAGGTTTGATATTAATCGGACAAGTGGTTCCCAAGTTATGGCCATTTATTTACTAACCAATGACAGGACACGGTGCTATGACATCACGATTGATGTCACAATTCTTTTTTCTTTTTTTGCACGCACGGCCATGCACGTACGGGCACGCACGTACGGGCACGCACGTACGGGCACGCGAGAGCGAAGGAACGGCCTGTGTGGTTGTTGTTTCTGGCACGCGGTTTGAAAGTTTTTTTTTCCACGTACGGCCACGCACGTACGGGCACGCACGTACAGGCACGCACGTACGGGCCCACACGTATGGGCCCGCACTAGTAATAATAATAATAAAGTGGTCCAGGCACAACAAATCCCGCCCATTTAAGGCATAAAGTTATTTTGGGGATCAAATTTAAATTTGATACATCCTTAACCTGAATGTTGATTTAAGGAATAGAATAAGGAATATTTTAGTCTTAGTTTGAAGTCAAAAACCATTTTGACAGAAGTTATGACGTAAAATGATTTTGACCTTTCAAGGCCATGTATGGTCAAAGGTCATTGTGTCAAATGAAACCAATAAAGGACTTGATATATGTCTTCCATAGTAAACACGCATATTCTTAACCTTTTTTGATTTATAATGGAAAATATGTAATTTTGACCGATGACCATGACCCCAAAACTTCGGACCCTACCGATCTTCACAAATATGCATTTTTCACTCTAGGAATGGGTTATAAGGTTCACTTCACTTATAAGGTTATAGGAATGGGTCATAGGAATGGAAGGATTATAAGTGACAAATAGAATAAGGTTCATTATAAGCTTAGTTTGAAGTAAATCAGATCATTTTTGACGAAGTTATGAGCGAAAAACGATTTTGATCTTTTCGTGACCTTCACCTTGACCTTTGATCCAATTGGACCCAAAAGTTAATGGGGTCATCCAAGGTTCATTTCCCACCTGTGGATTAAATTTGATAGTGTTTGCTAAAGCCGTTTTGCTGTAAAGTTGCTAACAGACAGACAGACAAACAAATAAAAATGGCGCATAGGCCAGGACTTGACAAAATTCATCCAGTCAAAGATACTCCCCTCCTACGTCCGTGTTTCAAATTTGAAAGGAATCCGTTAAGATTTGGCGGAGACATGAAATTTTGAAAATCGGCCCATGCTAAAAGATACGGATTTTCGCGATTTTCAGGAATTTTTCCTGACCTTGACCTTTTACCTTGACATGCCAAAAGTTATAGGGTTCTATTCTGGTGGCCAATAAGTCCATTGGTGAAGTTCCATGACATTCCGACTCGAAATGCGACCTGTAGACCGAGACGTACACACAAACAACAAACAAACTCAACTGAAACGATCCAACATACTTGACAAAATCGTAGATTTCGTCAAGTAACAAACAGACAAACAAACCGGACAATTACAATATCCCGCTCCCTCCCTCCGGGGGGCAGGATAATAATGTGTGCCATCTTGGATAATAATGTGCAAATGGCGGCACGCCATCTTTGTCAGCCCTCCATCTCATCGCTGGGTTCTTAAGCTGCCATTTTGTTCGGACTGCTCAAAAATGCCTTGGCTTGGAACCATGATGACTGCTCACACACCAATTAAAGTATATAATCAAAATCTGGCATCGGATTTGAGGATAGTATCTCGTGGACTAAATAACTGTCGAAATCTGGAGTGATATCTGAAAATTTAAAGAAATCAGCAATTCTTAAAACTAAGTACATTTATATATTTACTTACTTATTTCAGAAAGGCATTACATGACCCGTCACTTCGGCATAGATAAATAGAGATAAAAAAAATTAAACGTTTCATTTTTTAAAGTTTCCTTAACCGTGTCGCCGGAGTGCTTGCTTGGCACGCTCTTCAAGCTTCAATTTCTACAAGCTTCCACGGCAATACCACGGTGTGGTTGTCCGTGTGGACATCCCCAGCATTAAGAAGGCAAAATAAATTAGATGATTACAATGAGTAAAAATTGTTTTCAGTTACAAAACAATGAATCGCCATTTCATGTGTATGAAGCATGTTCAAATCAGATTTGGAGTGACCAGAGGGGTACAAAGGTAGATAGCATGGGTTTTAAATTCTCCCACCCAGTTTTATATAGAACCCGGCAGTTAAAAAGAAAATGTTGCTGTTTGGTCACGTTTTATCACCCTTCCATTCCCTTCCCCTCCCCTTGCGCTGCCTTCCCTTCCCTTGCCCTCACGCTGCATTCTCTTCCTTTGCCCTCACGCTGCATGAACTTCCCTTGCCCTCACACTGCATTCCCTTCCCTTTCCCTCATATTGCTTTAACTTCCCTTCCATTTCTCATTGGACGCTATGCTGTTAAACTCCACTCGCATTGACGCTGCTTTAACACTTCCCTGCCTGCAAGGCTTGGCTAAACTCCCTTGCTCCTCAAGAGGCCTGGCTTAACGTTCCCATTCCCATCAAGCCTTGCCTTCTATCTCATGCTCATCAGCTGCGTTCTCTCCCTGCCCATCGATCCTGAAAGCGCTTTAACTTCCTTGACGCTCAAGGCAGCTTAACTTCCCTTCACTGCAGCGCTGGCTTTTAACTCCTTCCAGACGCTGCTTAACTCTTCCCTGCCCTCAAAGGCTTGCTATTAACTTCCTGCAATGCTAACTCATTGCAAGGCTGCCTTCTATTCTCTTCGCCCTCACGCTGCTGGTCTCCTCCCTTGCCTCACGCTGAAGCTCTTTAACTCCCTGACCTCAAGTAGCTTAAACTATCCCTTCCCTCGCGCTGCTTTAACTCCCCTTCCGCTCATGCGCGCTTTAAACCTCG
>CM068952.1:100736503-100751771 GCA_035128595.1 Eptatretus atami
AGAAAGCTGAGCCTGAGGTCGAGTCTGCCTTCTGTGGCCTGGAGCAGCGAGCCAGGGCCGAAGGAAAGGCAGGGAAAGGACTGCAGGAGGTCTGTCTGCCCTCGGCTGGATGAAAGACGACTGGTGGGAGTCGTGATCTGCTGTGTAGGGGACGGCTGTGTCGGCTGTTCTGTTGCGATCTGCTTGGAGGAGGGGTGAACAGCCAGGCTGGGACTTGTATGCTGGACTCGTGAGAACCAGTGAAACCATCGTCGATCTGATGGTCCTTGTGGTGACCTCATGGGGGTCTGAACGCGCGAGAGTGCGTGCGTGAAGTCTGCAACAACAGAGAGCTCTATTTTGCCACGTGGCGTGCTCGGCTTGGGGGCTCGAATCCGTGGACATCGGTTGTTACGAGCGACTTTCGTGCTTTTGACACTTTCTCTCGTTCCAGAAACATCAAGTACTCTGTCTTGTTGCATGCTGTCTATGTTTGTCTGCATGTTGTTTAGGTATATCTTGGTAGGGACCCCTTCGAAACCCGTAATCCGTAGTTCCCTAGTTAAGAACGGTAATAAGATTGATAAAAATTGTCGGGAATTTTGCTTGTGTTGTGTTCCCGATGTTACACAAAAATATCTGGCTGATTCGTATGAGTTGCGTTCTTGGTTAATTTGTGTAGCGTCCGAGGACGATCCGTTCGATTGGTTCCAAATGGTTATAAATGATATAAACCACAATGGGTTAACAGACTGGCAGAAAACGCTCGGCATCTGACAAACCAGTCTGTAACGGGGTCTATTTCCCAACTGGTAAAGTCCAGGGGTACGTTGGTATCGCGATTGAAGACGCGTGACCCGAGGCTGTGCCGAGCAAGCGGCGTTATAACCCGGGACGGCGGTGGTGAGGGTGGGCCGAATCTGTAACTTGGCTAGCTAGAGTCGGGTGCGAATCCCACCCCGCGACCGAACAATATACTGAGCCTTTCCACAGTAATGGGTAACCATGTTGTTTTACATACATAGTCCATTAAGTGTGTCCAGTTTATTTTGCAAATGAGGGGAAATAAAGACTGACTCCATCGACTGGAATCAAAGTAAGAAGATAATCTAACCAGACAATTTTATTGAGGGTAGGCTCTCGTAGTGATGATTATTAAACGACTGTCTGACTGGTCTCAAAGCCTTCTGTAACAAACGTGACTTTGGACCGCAATCGGAAAGCCAGATTTTTGTACAGCTTTTACGGCGATATGACTTACACTAATGTTATCCTTTGTTACACATTTGTCATTAAGGTTAAGTTATGTATACAAAAATAACAAGACCGTTTTTTAAAGGTTGTGCAGCTTGAGCATTTTGTTTTTTTATGACGAATTGACAGATAGCATAACGTTTGTTACTCTGTTTTCAACCCCAACATTCACAATTAGTATATATTTTTGGCAAATTCAGGGTGTGGGATTCATAAGTAAAGTTTTTTACACATATAATCTAAACCAGTCTCAATCAAAAACGTATGTTTCATATAAAACTCTTGGTAAATCTATTTAGTTTATAATATAACTTAAGACAAGATTTATCTCCATTACAGTGAATAAATTTTATCTGCAATTTAATTTAGGACAACAGCGGTTTTGCTATAATAGTATATATCTACATATTATATCACCTAAAAACATGTTAGTGGTTCTATGGATACTAGGAATTCTGTGATAGCTCCTGAAGATAAGACCCTTTAATGTAGCATATTACTGTGGAACAGCTCATATATATATATTCTGTGGAAAAAATAAGAGACCACTGCAAAATTATCAGTTTTTGTGGTTTTACTATTTATAGGTATGTGTTTGAGTAAATGAACATTTTTGTTTTATTCTATAAACTACTGAGAATTTCTCAAATTCCGAATAAAAATATTGTCATTTAGAGCATTTTAATTGCAGAAAATGACAACTGGTCAAATAACAACAAAGATTCGGTGTTTCAGACTCAAATAATACAAAAACACAAGTTTGTTGGTTGCTGTATAGACCTCACACACTCAAATGTTAGACAACAAAACAAGCTGTTAGACTCAAATGTTAGACAAACAAAACAAGCTGTTAGACCTCAATATACAACAAAAAAAAGTTATATCATTTTTAAACAAACAATACTAATGTATTAACTTAGGAAGAGTTCAAAAATCAAATATTTTGTGAATAACCCTGATTTTCAACCACAGCTTTCATGCGTCTTTCACATTGCTGTGGGGATGACTTTTAGCTCCTGGTGCAAATTCAAGCAGCTCGCGTTTGTTTGATGGCTTGTGACCATCCATCTTCCTCTTGATCATCATCCAGAGGTTTTCAATGGGGTTAGGGCTGGAGATTGGGCTGGCCATGCACGGGTCCTTGATCTGATGGTCCCCCATCACACTTGATTCGCTGGCTGTGTGGCATGGAGCAGTGTCCTGCTGGAAAAACCATATCCTCAGAGTTGGGGAACATTGTCAGAGCAGAAGGAAGCAAGTGTTCTTCCGGGACAACCTTGTGCGTGGCTTGATTCATGAGTCCTTCACAAAGACAAATTCTGCCTGATTCCGCCTTGCTGAAGCACCCCAGATCATCACCGATCCTCACCAAATTTCACAGTGGGTGCGAGACACTGTGGCTTGTAGTCTCCCAGGTCTCCGTCTAACCATAGACGACCAGGTGTTGGGCAAAGCTGAAAATTGGACTCATCAGAGAAGATGATTACTCCAGTCCTCTATGGTCCAATCTTATGGTCTTTTGCAAACCTCAGCGTGGCTTCTCTTTGCTTCTCATTGATGAAGGGCTTTTTCGAGCTTTGCACGACTTCAGCCTTGCCCGAGGAGCCTGTTTCGAACCGTCCTCGCCGTGCACTTCACCCCTGCGTTTGCATTCTTTTGTAGGTCATTGATGTATCCTACGGTTGTTGAGTGACATTCAAATGAGTTGGCGTCATCCAGTCAGTGAGGTCGTTTTCGCCCTCTGCAGTCGTAGCTTTGTTGTCCCTGTTGCTGCTTGACCTTGTTCTTATGACCGCCGTCTTTGAATTTTAAGGATGGAAGCAACGTGACGTCTATTGTATCCTCTGCAGTAAAGCCAGAATTGACCCTTCTTTTCCTCACTCAAAACTTTTCTTTTCAACTCTTTTGGCATGGTCAATAGTTTTTTTTTTTGATTCCAATTACTTTTGAGGTACTACTAGCATGTTTTTGCCATCCAGCTGGTCCTATTGCAAGAGGATAGTGATGACCACAGCAGTGGTTTTTATACTTTTCCTTGTTAAATAAGATTCAGTTCAGGTGATCACCTAATCAGTACCTCACCAAGTAGAATGAGGTGTGCCTGTGTTGGAATTCAACAGACACTGGAATGGAATGGCTGCCATACAATGTAGAGATGCTGATTTAATTTTTTTTGGAGTGGTTTTTTTTTTTTTTTTTCAGAGCTGTATATAGACACACACATACTGTACACAGTGGACAAAAAATGGAACACCTAGGTAAATGAGGGACACCAAGCAACAGCTTATACACAGATTGTGCGCATGTGATTATTAAGCAATAAAATCCAACATGCTTCGGGTCATGCACAAAAAGCTGCATCGGCTGCTTGCTTATATTATGGCAAGCACGGCTGCAAGAGGAGACCCCAATGTCCCCTCCACAGAACACGCATGGTCGAGCACGACACTAATGTTATCCATATGTCATGGCCTTCTCAGTCATCAGATCTGAACCCAATCGAGCATTTAATGGGATATTCTGGAATGACACTCAGAGAGTGTTTTACACCTCCATCAAACAGGTGTGAGTTGATTGACTTTCTCGTGAAAGGATGGTGCCGCATCCTCCTGCAGAATTCCAGGTGTGGTGGATTCTATGCCACGGCACAGGCCGTACTGGCTGCGCATGGTGGGCCATGCCCCATTAAGTGACTTCACATTTGTGTTTCCATTTTTTGGTCCACTACCTGTCATATGCAGTCGTTTAGTTCTGTAACCTCCATGAATGGTGAATAGTTTATAAGACTATGTGATGCCTGCCGACTCTCATCAGCTTCAAACTGACTCAAACTCAATTGAACAGGACTACCACTGAAGCTAGACAGAAATGATCTCGGAGCGAGACAGTACTCAAACGAACTGCACTGCACTGGAAAGGAACTGAGACCAACTGCAGGCTCAGGTGCATTTACTACCTGGTAAACTTTGGCACCGCCATTTTGGGTGACGCATCCCTCTCATTGGCCTCCACATTGCGAGCGTGCCATCATCTGAGCATCCAAATAAATAAATAAAACATCTTACACAGTTTGGGGCTCTGCAACCAATCTCGCAGCCATGGCCTGTGGTCCACTGGCCAAACAGTGCAACCAATACTGTTCTCTTTTAAAGCGCAATGCATCTTCCATGTGTCTAAATGCCCAAGTCCTCACCCTGTCGAGCCCAAAACAGGAGGTTTTTAAAAAATAAAATAAAATAAGTTTTTATTTTTATTTTTTACACAGACAACCTTGTCCCTCGCGATACCATCTATAAACTAGAGGGAGCACTCGTAGAGTGCAAAACTCCGCTGCCAATACTGCTGGGTCACTTAAGTGAACCTGATATCCTAATTTGTAGGTAAAACGGATCAGACTCTATTGCCACGATTGAATAAACTAAACTAGATCGACGCGCATGTAGAAATGCCAAAAAAATAAATCAAAATTTTTTTTGAAAAAAAGTTGCAAAATTTCTTTTTTTTTCTCAAACAAATTTTTTTTTTTTGGTTGGAAATCACTTAAAACATGTAGAAATGCAAAAACAAAATTCAAATTTTTTTCAAAATGGCCGCCATAGCGGCCATATTGGACTTTGGACCAAATATTGGACTTAGGACCAAAATCTAATGGCATGATCCTTGGACCATACTAATCCCCCACAAGTTTCGTCGAAATCCGTCAGGAGTTTTTCGTAATACTGTTCACAAACAAAGACAGGGGTGAAAACAGTAACCTCCGTCCATCTTCGATGGCGGGGTTAATTACATACACTGCCTCCTCAGCATCACGTTCAACATGACGATTACTCTGAATTTCCGTGTTTACAAGAGAAAATCTACGCTATGCGAATACACAGGCCTGGTGTTGGCTTAATGGTTAAGGAGGCTGGCTTAAGATTTGGGGTGTTGGGTTTGAGTCCTGTTTTCCATTTAAATAACACCAGGTGGTTTGACTCAGCTCGTCATCTTCCGCGGTCGGCAAAGTGAATACCAGCTTACTGGGGTAATAAGCCATTCCAGATCCTGTGTTGGAGTGGCGACCCATCCAGGATTGTATCCTTAATCAAAAGAAACTGCTCAGCAACCGATGCAGTGATATGCCATAGACTCAGCTTCATCACGAGAGATTCAAATAATCTTGAAAACCTTGGTTTCGTGGCATCAAGCTGAGCAAGATGTGAGGCAGGGGAGCTAGCAAGATGGGACAGCGTAATACTCATCAAACTGCGGAGAAAGCCTTGTAGGTGGATAGTTCAGATGTGCCAAGGAAGGACTTTGCATGAACAGAAGTGCTCAGTCAGCATTTGTTTTGGAGGCCAACTTTGAAATGTGGCTTGCCCAAGAGAGATCATGGCTGAGAGTGAAACACAATTGTTTGAGTGACTGAACTCTTTGAGAGGGCTGTTTATAAGTAGATGGGAGGTTTGTCATACGGTTTTTTAGAAAAGGAGAGAGATAGGATAGACAGGAGACAGAGAGACAGGAGACAGAGAGAAGAGAGAAGAGAGACAGAGAGACAGAGAGAAGAGGAGAAGAGAGAAGAGAGAGAAAGAATTTCTCAGGTTTGAAAGACATATTACAAGTGTTTAATCAGTTTGTGAATTTGTCAAGGTGAGAGAAGAGCAGAGAGACTGCTGCCTGTCTGTCAGGAGGAGGAGAGATGTCACAGCAGAGAGTGGAGTCACCAGCCATCAGTAAAGAGATGGAGAGGATTTTCCAGAGTCAGTGAGATCATTGATGAAGATTAGAAATAATATTGGGCATAGAACACTGCCTTGTGGTACTCCAGTTTTGACAGGGAGAGGAGAAGAAGGGTTTCGTTGAGAGCCACGTTTTCTATGAGAGTGGAGGAAGTCAGTAATCCAAGAGTGGAGTTGGCTTGGATTCATAGGCAGACAGTTTGGAGAGCAAGGCAGAATGCAGACTATCAAAAGCTCGAGAAAAGAGGTCCGTCTAAAAAGCAACGGGACTGAGCCTGCTGTGTGCTCCACTTACGCAACTTGAATGAACGGGTTGCGTCACGTCTTTCGCACACATTCCAGCAACATTGTGATGGTTGACTGCGCTCATTGTGCGATTTTCTACAGGTCGTGCTTTACACGTTGTCTAGTCTGAGCCGTCGCGCTATGAGTCGTGAGCAGAGAGCCAATCTGAAGTTTCTTGCCAAGCTTGGCAAAACACCTTCCGAATCCTTCGCAATGCTGCAGCAAGTCCACAGGGAAGAAACGATGTCACGTACACGTGCATTTGAATGGCACAAGAGGTTCAAAGAGGAGGTTGAAGATGATCCACGGTCTGGAAGACCATCAACGAGCAGAATGGCGGACAACATCGAGCGTGTGAAGCAGATGGCGCACGCAGATCGTCGACTCACGTGCGGATGATTGCTGAGGAACTTTCCATCAACAACGACACTGTCTGGAGCATCATCACTGAAAATCTCGAAATGCGCAAGGTGTGCGCAAAGATGGTCTCCAAACTGTTTCCGAGGAACAGAAACAGCAAAGAGTCACTGTCTGTCAAGACATTATCGAGCGCTCGAGGAGATCCAGACCTGCTCGGAGAGTCATTACTGGCGATGAATCGTGGATATTCGAATACGATCCCGAGACCAAACGGCAGAGTCGTCAGTGGAAAAGTCGGCATCACCCAAGACCAAAGAAAGCAAGGATGTGAAGTCTAAGGTCAAGGTGATGCTCATCGCGTTTTTTGACATCAAGGGCATCATCCACTTCGAGTTTCTACAACGTGTCAAACAGTGAATCAATACGTGTAAAGGATCCTCCGGCACCTCATGAGATCAGTCCGGGACAAGAGGAGGGATCTGTGGGAGAAACGCCTGGGTGCTCCACCATGACAACGCCCTGCTCACAGTGCCCTGAGCATCCGACAGTTTTTGGCGTAGAGGAACGTGCCAACTCTGGAGCAACCCCGTATTCGCCAGACTTGGCCCTTGTGATTTTTTCCTATTCCCCAAGCTCAGGAGGTGATCAAGGGGACTCGATTTCCTGATGTGGAGGCCATCAAAATGGCTGTGACGACGGAGCTCCGGAGGATTCCAGAAGAAGCCTTTCGGGGGTGCATCGAAGTCTGGAAGAAGAGGATGGACAAGTGTGTGAGACTGGAGGGAAACTATTTTGAAGGGGACAAGCTGTGATTTAAATATATTTTTTGGAATATTTTTTGTGCAGTCAGTCCCGTTATTTTTAGACGGACATTGTATGTCCAGAGAGGCAGTCCTGATCTCATGTCTGATACTGAGGGCTCCAGCCATTGTTGGACAGTGGAAGCAGTATGTGCAATGAGTGACCAGGTCTGAATCCGAATTGATGATCTGAGATGAGGCTATTGGAGAAAGGAATGATTTTATATGAACTGTCACAATGGATTCCATGACCTTGCCGATGATTGGAAGTAAGCTAATTTAGCTGGAGTTAAGAGGATCCATTTAGCACCTTTTAAGTAATGCTGTGATGTTGGCCGATTTCCAATTTCCCAGCTTGTTATAGGAGACAAGTCTGAAGTGTTTTAAAAAAAAAATACACATACATGATTGTTGAAGTAGGTCATACTTTATGACCTACGAATACGCAGGGGTCCACCAATATGAGTTTTTTTTCCTCCACCTCAAAACCATTATTGTGGAATCTATGCAATTTTTACAGAGACTAAACACATCAAAACAAATAAACAGTTGTAATTGATGAAGAGAAAGAACTTCAATACTTTTTGGTGTTGTAAGATGTAGCAGAAGCAGGAATAGTTTGTTGTTTAACAATATTGAGAAGTTTTGTCACTATTTCCAAATATTACACAACGAGAAAGCACATGCAAAAGTGTGCATGGCATTTGCTCGACTTTGCGAAGCTATTTTGAGAAAGTGTGAAAACAAACTATGATGCTCAGTGGATAGTTTTAGCTCCTGGGAATTCCTCAAACACTAATCGGTGACCTGTCTGGTGATTTCACTGCTTCATATTCTGAGCATAGACATTCCTAGAATACTTGTTAAAATTCAAATCTCTAGTATTTTGAAGAAAGTATTTTAGGGGTGGTTATACGACAGACTCAAAATAATTAGTTGTGCACCAATATGTTCACCAAGTATGCAAGAATCGTTAAAGTCACTAATAAGAAAAAGAGCAATCAGAGATTGCAGACCTCGCCAGACTCGTTTTGTGTGGTGCGCCATGTGGTGTTTGTGTACTAGTGTGTTACATAATTAATAAGAGACATAATTAGAACTGCCACTATATAAAGCATGCAGTGAGACTGGTTCAGCGATTTCAGAGGATTTTTTAAGGTTTTTAAAATTTATTTATTTTTAAACAATGTGGCTGCCAAATCACGTGACCGATATGTAATAAAATAAAAAAATTGTTGACCGTTTTATCCCGAGATGACCCTCAAAACTTTTCATATTGATCGGATGTGGCGTTCTACATATGCATTTATGACATCATAACAAAGGCACCTATGATGTCATAAAAAAATCACATTCCCATGAGGAATACTTGATATGTGTGAAGTTTCAATTTTTTCCTTGGTGCGGTTTCAGAGATAGAGGTCCAATGTTTTTCCATTTTTCCAATATGGCTGCCACACCACGTGACCTTTGACATCATAATTATTATTGAACATTCCACATGAGTAGTCGCACCAATGTGAAATTTTGTCTCAATCCAACAAGCAGTTGCAGAGAAAAACGAAAAGTTTCTGTGCGGACAAACAAAAACAAAAAACAGAACAGACCCAAATGCAATACCCTCTCCTTCGGCGAGGGTAAAAATTCAAACCAACCAGAGTATGTATAGGTGTCAGAATACATTGCAACACATAGCCCAAAATTCCAATGATAAAGGATAAAAGCTCACATTTGCATGAATAACAGGGCTGGATGGAGAGGGCAGGGGAGGGGATAGACAATGTTTGTACATTTTAGCAAGTCAAAACTCCTGCGTGGGGGCAGGGCAGGGTGGGGTAAGAGATTCATAATTGTATTCATCCATGTCATTGTTTTAACAGCCTGCGATGTAAGATTCCACCTCCATCCACACCCATTTCCTAGGTGACATTGATCGAACCTCATGTACGCACCATCATGCTCATGCTGAATAGCCCGCTCACCCCACCATTCATACATGCATGCACATCAAAGGATGAAACCTACAAAATAGCAACTCTAAATTACTGTCCAAGCAGGGAGAAACTGAGTAGTGGAGCTCTAGTAAAAAAATAATCATAGCACCCCAAAATAGACGAGCAAAACACGCTTGCTTATTAAACTGCTTAATTTTGAGTTTCAGATTAAAATATTTCAAGATTTGAAGCATCTGGGGATTATTTAGACTCGGTTGAAAACAAGGCAGCTGAATCATAATTGTTTTGGATGCCCTGGCCTTTCCTTCAAATTTTGTGAAGAATTTACAATATCTTTGCCACATATGCACATATATCACCAGAGAGCTGTCAAACCTTGGAAAGAATGAGCTATTTATTAAGCAACTGCAAACTGCTGAAGGCAGTCGACAAAAAAAAATATATATATATATATATATATATATTATATTATTATAATATATATATATATTGTGCTTCACCACTTAAGAAATGATTACGTATAAAGAATGCTTTGATGCAATTGTTCAAAATTTGGATGAGACAACAAATAGAGGATATTGCGGCTAAACCCATAGCTGTCCTCTGGACCGTGTACAAGTGATGATTCTTGCGTACTTGTGGGGAAAATCACATGAGAGATTTCACAAACAAGCAATCGGTCCAAGGAGAAACACCTTGAACTGCCTGCAGGAAAGGTTGACTTACTCTTATCGTAATTATGAGTCATTTCAACAAGAGTAACAACGTTGATTATCTCAAAAGAATACACAATGGAAATAGCAATTGTGAAGAAAAAGATGCAAGGTGACATGACTGCACAGTATTCCGTAGGACGGATGAGTCACGGCTGAATGCATCTGCAAGGCAGAAACCATTCGGATGAGGTGTGTGTCGTTTGTGGGAGCTGGGAAAGATAGAAATGGTATGTGTATTTATTTATGTTTTTTCAGAAATAGAGAAGGTGGGGTGGTGGGGAGAGGAGAGGGGGGGTCTGCTCCATGTCCTGATGACAAAGATACTTACAGCCCTGGCCAACACGTAACATTAAAATTAATCTTGCTTGCAGTTTTTACTACGACGTGCGTTCAGATATGAAGATCTCTTTAATTCACAATTCAAATGGGTGAATGTGAATTGAATGACAACTGCATAAGTTAATGGACATATTCCCACTCCTCCCAACCCCCCCCCCCCCGCCCAAGACTGTCCAGTCATCATCTGACACGAGACAGCAGCGTAGATCATGTGGGCAGTGTTAGACAACACTGGAAACTGGCTGTTTCAACTTGCATGAGCACATGTTAACATCAAATTTTTGCATCCGAGTGGGTAAACTTGTAAACATTCATCGCCAGCTGCTTCCAGTATATGGAGTGTCAACCATAGGCATGAGAAGTTTGGACTGCAGTTGGTGCGGATGTTTAAAGAGAGGTGTGAGGCAGCAACACCTTGCTCATTCCAGATGACCCCAAACAAGTCGTTCACTGAACATTCAGCGTGGGTGAATTGGTGATGAACAATCGCAGAATGCGGGGGAAAGAATTGCAATGACACAGGCATCCAAGATGGTTAGAACTGTGCATACGATTTTGCACACCGATCACAAAAGTTTGTCCCCTGGGTGGGGCAAATGTCTTTCAGATGAAACAAAAGCGTAATTCTCCAGGTTTCTGACTTTAACAACCACACTGGATGTACACAAATTTTGCAGTAAGTCCTCATTTGGTTCAGTATGATGTTAAACGCTTGCATACTTTGATGGGATATTGAAAATTGTGTATTGTTATATAGTATGACTGTGTAATGTTTTTTTGAGGAGCCAATTCATTTTATACTCTACTCAACTCTAAAGTTGAGTAAGTTTAAAAAAAAAAAATGAAACGAGGGTGACTAATTAAAAATTGTAGTTGGACTTCAAGCTTTGTGGAAAGATTGCCGAGGTTTGAAGAGATTTCTCGTTGCTTCCGGATGTAGAATCATCCAGCAATTACGAGTCGCTTATCAAGGGGGGGTTTTCATGAATGCTCTTGCTCCAGGATTATATAGATGGGGAAGCAGAGTAAAAAGGGGAGAAATGGGGAGAAGAACGTTAGCCGTCAGCTCTTTGCTGTGCCAACACAGTGCCCGATGCTGCATGTGTTGCTAGCTTCTGAATGCTTGTTAAATAAACGCAAATTTAGACTACCCCATGCCAGTTGGACATCAATCGATAAAGAGCCTTGGGTTTTTCACCTAATAACCCATAACTTGAAGAAACTAGCTCCATTTGTCCTTAAAACTGTCTACACCAGGAAAATGGAAGCTATCAGATTGTTCTTTTCGTCACATTCAGTTGCTCATCATTTTATTTGTCAGAAAAATTAAAGGCCACTCAGGTAGGACTTTAAAGTCTTAATTGATATTGGTCACTGGGGGCAAATCCAGATGTAAGGAGTAGTCAAGCTGTTCAAAGCCACAGTCCAAATGGAGGTCCATGCAAAATGAGCCATGTGCACAAGCACTGTTGCGAAGAAGAAGCGCAGTTTAGTCAATATCCTTTGGCTTGTGATTGATGACCGAGAAATTTTGCATGATGCTGTCAAAACATTTCCTGAAATTGCAATTTTGTGAAAAGTCATCAGCAGAAATTCTTGGTATTCAAAAGAAATTGAGGCCATGATCTTCAAGCTGGGAGGTTGGACGCAAAAATAGATTTGATGGCAATGATTCTTGCATTTCCATTGCATTGATTGCAATTATGTTTAAGGATACTCAGCAGTGAAACGACGATTTGTCACCAGTTATCAGATGAACAATAAAGTGAGCTGAATCACTGCTGACTATTCAGAAACTCATGGCATGATGCCAGCTGCTGCTGTCAATAATGAGTACTGAGGTTTTGAGGGTTACATCTTGCTGAGACTTTGGACAGGCTTGATTGTCACAGATAGGTGCAAATGCTGCGTTGATAAATTCAGTGGATATTTTGGCAACATGAATGCGGTCATCCTCAATGATTATGGCTTGACCTGCGCGATGGATTGTGGGTCAGTTGCATTTGCTGTCTGTCCTGACTTGGTCATCTTGAAGACTCTCATCCAAAACCTTTTCAAAGGTGATTACGTTAAATTTCAGTGTTGCTCTTTTCTTCATTCCTTAGTGAGAGAAGTTCTCGATAAATATTTACAAACCAAATATTGTGTATTTGTGGGGCATTGTTTAGTTTAGAAGCACCCCTCTTTCCCCTCCCCATTGTCCGCATGATCAGATCTTATTATCTACATTGAAACAGGAGGTTATGGATAAGCAATATGGTATGGAGCCATTCTCAATAATCATTATTAATTGTGAGCAATGACACATACAACACACCACTAACACCATCCATCAAAGGCACCAAATTCGGAATGCACCAATGAAAAGTAATGCAGATTATGTTGGGAAGAACAGATGGAGAGCAGAGATGATCGCAAAGATAAACTTTCATGCAATCACTTTAGAATGTGCCAATTAAATTATACATGCAAAAACAAAGTAAAACATTTTTAGTACATCTTAGAATGCTCTGAGATTTAAAAAAAACTTGCACCGAGTTTCGTAGCTTACAAAAAGCCACCCCATTGTCTTGCAGGGCTCCACCAATGTACCCCAAGAGGTGCTGAACACGATAGACAGGTGCATCAATCAGTAGATTTGTTTTTTCAACTACTATAATTTGGCCGTTGTTACACCAATGGAGGCAATTTGCATGCTGGGAAACGGGAATGAGAAGCGCTGCCTCAAGGCAGCATCAATCGTAGTCACCATGGTGAGCAACTGCCACACATGCTACAGCTACAGTTCACAAGCTCACATTTAATTCAAGAAAACAGTTGTGCTGCTAAAACTTCACAACAATGATTTTAATTGCAAAGAGGCTCAAACAGCATGAAAGAACAGTTGCTTGTTCTCAAAATGACATATTTTAAAAGTACAGAATCTGAATAATGAATGATGATTGAGGACATCACCAATCATTCGTCTCTCCAATGCAAAAGACGAACTCTTGTTGACAATAAACTATATTAATCTAAGACTTCACAGAACAGATTCAAACTAGAAGAGTTTTTTTGAATAAGTGCTGAAGAGCTGGTCTTACAAAGTCAAAACTACAGGTTGGTGACAGCTTTGTTCATTGGCGCTTTGACATACAACATTGACCTTGTCAAAATGATTGACGGGAGAGAGGAACACTGCATGTGCTTGTCACAAGCAGAGTATGTAAGGCTGCTTTGGCGAGTCGAGTCCAGCTGCAGAAGACATTAAAAAAAAACATGCTTATACTGGCTCGGGACTTCAATTTAACCTTCTGAGAGGAGAAAAAAAGAAAAAAAAGAGAAAGCATGACCCTCAGTGAATGTAAAGACTTTCAGCAATATGGAACTGTATGCAGCTGAAGGAATCCGTACTGTGATTGATGGCAAATCATTCATTGTGACCAAAGTTGACCTTTGATTTTTTTTTAAAACCAAAATATGATGGATAACTGCAATGGAAATTCAGCCAAGAACCAAAGCAAATTGCTGAACATAGATTTTCAATCTGTAATGATTGACTGACTTTTTGACGAGAAAGCTCTTCCAGTTTCTGGTTCAACACGAGTAGAAGGCACACGCTTCACTCATAGTAAGGTTGGGGCATCTTACTGGATACCTCCAATGCATTTCATCTTGCAATAACTCAATTTCCATACAATGACATAAAGGTATCCATGCGAAACTTTCAGATTTCCTGCAAACTTGCAAGCATCAACAGCAGGTTGCTTTGGATGGTCCACCATACTCTTCTTCCTGAATGCATTCTGTGTGGTCATTGTTATCCCGTTTTCCCTTTACCTCCATTTTGTATCAATTGACCTTTGTTCAGTTATATTGCTCTCCCATGAGCCTCAATATCTTTATAATAAGCAAAAGAGAACAATTGTAACAAAAAGTGGTAATATATAGAAACTTTTTAAGGAGCTGCACTCATAAATGCATCAAGCTAAATATACTTATGCTTATCATTCCAAATGTTTTTTTTTTATAACCATCAAAATGAATGGTCCTGGTGCTTAGAGCCACGCACTTGGAACATTGGACAAATAGAAGATCATGAACAACTGTGGCAGCCAAATGTTCCTATCACTTATGAGGTTTAGAAGGTCCAACCCCATTAATTTTTCCTCTCCTGCTGCAATTTTACAAGGGCTTGCAAATATATATGTTGTATATTATTATTTATATTATATATATATGTATATATATATATATATATGTATATATATATATATATATGCATCCAACCCTTCTACAATGGTATAAAGCAGGGATGGGCAATAATTTTCAACGGGCAGGCACATAAGATTTCGGTATTTTGTCGCAGGTCGCATATCAGCTTTGTAATAAAATTACCTCACCATCGGAATAATTTTCAAATTCATGATGCGTGAACGGTTAATGCCATTAAAGTTTAATGCGTTAAGACATTTTCGCATGATAATCACGGAGAAGTGACTGGTGAGTTTGTGTTGCCAGATTTTCCAAATGTCAGTGAAAGGAAAAGTTTTTAAAAATACTTATGGAATGTAGTCTGTCACACGAAGCGTGTGGCGGGTCCGGAAACAACGCGAGGAGCTGGGATGACATAATATGAAAAATGGAGAAATAACAAAAGCTTCACCCGATTCCTCACGGGTTCACGGGATGAACACAAAAACTGAAATAAATTAATTAATTATAAATTAATAAAATCTGTTCCCACTGTTTTGTGTCTCTGTTCCCCACTGTTTGTCTTCCCACTCCCTCCCTCCTGTCTCATGCCCCCCTTGATGTGCGTTGTGTGTTAGCTCTCATACGAGCCTCGACAGGTATACAAAAAACAAACAAACAGAAAC